>JAZKJV010011644.1:0-285893 GCA_037367405.1 Ottelia alismoides
TCTACTGGCGAGTAGAACGCGTCGTACATATATTTCGCGATTTCATTTGCTTCGGCAGGCGGTGTCTTTCCTCCTGGAGGCATGGATTTTGAAATATAGCTACTCAGGTCCGAGAGTGCTTTGGTTCCCGTCAATGGCTTCGGGTATCCGCCTCCTCCAACTCCTTTTTGTCCGTGACATGCCGCGCAGTTCTTAGAGAAAAGGGCTTCGCCAGTCATCGGCTTTTGTGACGCTTTCGCTGGAATTTGGAAAGCGACAACCAGCGGCATTGCTGAGATTGTAAAAAGGAAGCCTTGTACCTTTTTCACGTCGTTGCATTTATCTTACAACGATCCGGCGAGAATGTCTTTTCGGTCATGAATTATCCGGAATCGTGACCGGGATTCTGGTGAGAATCCCGGTGACAACCATTATTCTAGAGTTTCTTGATCCGGATGTTTCGATAAGCTACGAGATCGCCGTGATCTTGCAGGACAATATGTCCACTGGTGTATTTAGCGAACTCTGGCCAGCCATTGAACTTACTCTTCTTGATCCGCTCCTTGAAGTCTTCACTTGAAGTATCGAACTCAACAACCATGACTCCATTCAACCAATGTTGAATGGTGGTGCCCTTGGCAATGATTCGGATCTGGTTCCAAGTGTTCGCAGGATTTACGACCTTTTGGGTCGGTGCATAGAGCGCATAGCAGGAGCCTGCAGATGTAAACGGACTTTTCCCGTCTTGATGGCGAGCATCATCAAGAACTTGCATCTCAGTTGCGGTTTCGAAAGGAGCACCTTTAGTCGTTCTGGATCGATACATGATTCCGCTGTTCCCACCGGGCTGAACCTTCCATTCCAGGCGGAGTTCAAAGTCACCGAACTGTTCGGTTATCATGATGTCGCCGCCTTGCAAGCCAGGAATGTAGGTCAAGTTGCCGTCTACAACGTTCCAACCCTTGGTGACGTCTTTACCTGGCCATCCTTTCCAACCCGAGAAACTTTTGCCGTCGAAGAGCATTGTGAAGCCCTCTTTAGCTTCTGCTTCGTATTGAGCAGCAAAGTTTGGATAGGAAAGTGCTTGCTTTAAAGCAAATTTTCGGTTCGGAATTTCGTTCACCGTGCTCCAAAGCTCGGTACCCCAAAGCAGTTGACCAGTTTGCGAGAGTAGTTCGCTCGGTAGCTTGGCATAAAGAACATATCCCGACTTCAAAGAGTCGAGCTCAATCACGAGCTTTCGCCGATCTTGGCTCAACTGAAGACCCTTTGGAGTCAGCTTTTCGACTCCGACCTTTGGACCACCATATTCGCTGGTCGGCACATATTTCCATTGCTGAACATCAAATTGATCGAGCAAGAAGACTTCATTTCGAGGGGAAATGGGTTCAGTGAAAGTCAATTCGACTCCGTTGGTACCAATCTTGGTCGTTAAGACCTCAAATGCGGCTTTGCCGTTGTACTGAAGTCGCTGTAAGCCATATCGCTCTTTACCTTCTTGACCCCAGTTACCAGTCGATCCGATTCCGCCAACGTAAATTGCTTTGTCTGGACCAATAATGACTCGGTTTATTCCGGCCTCAAGACCCTGAGTCATTCGGTAGACCGTTCCTTGATATTTTCCGTTTATTTTTTTCCAGTGAAATTCGCTTGAGACCACCGTGGGTGACATCTCCAACAATCATTTGACCTTTGTAAGGACCATAGTTGAACTCTGCCGGTTGGCTGGTGGAGTTTCCGATTTCACCTTGTGGGAACCAACAAACAGGTTGAGTGTCGACTTTATCCTTCGTACCCGTTGGATCCACCGAGCGGTTTCCGAAGAAAGCCCCCGGAGTCAATTGCATCAACTTGCAACTCGGAATCCAGTCGCCTTGGTTGTCGGTAATAAAAATTTCGCCTTTGCCGTTTAAACAAATACCATTCGGAGTTCGGAGACCGCTCGCAATAAACTCGTACTTGCCTGTTTTGGCGTTGATCTTGATCGACTTCCCGCGATCCATATTTTGCGGGTAGGTGCTCTTTCCACCTGGATCAATTGCAGTTGCAAGATTGCAGTAGAAATAGCCGTCTTTGTAAATCAATCCGAAAGCAAATTCGTGGAAGTTGTTGGTTACACCCCAGCCGTTTGCAACGGCAAAATATTCGTCGGTTATTCCGTCCTTGTCTCTATCGATTAGCTTCGTCAGTTCTTGTTTTTGAAGAACGTAGATATCACTTCCAATAGGCTCAGCGAGTCCTGTGGCAATTTGTTTCACGCTCACCTTTTTGGGGTCGCCGGACTGAACTCCAGACATTCGGTAAACCGCTCCATCGGGGTCCCAAGTGCAAAGCACCAGGTCGCCGTTCGGAAGAAAGTCGATACCGCCAACTCTCGGAGTGAACTCATCCGGACGCGGAGTTGAAAGCGTGAACGATGGATGAACTGAGGTTTCTGGACGCCCGTCTCCCGGTCTGGTCGGCCAGAGTGAATCCACAACTTTCTTAAAGCCTGGCGCCGTTACTTTGACGTCGTTGGCAACGGTTTCGAATGCACTGGCCGGAACGGTCGACCATTCTTCATCGTCCGGTTTTTTCCACTGAAGTTCGAGCGTGCAGTCAACGACGTTTTGGAAGTACTCAATCTTGAATTGGGTATGAACCTTTATCGAGATCGATTGCCCCAGGGAACAAATCCGAATCCGTGGAGACCATCGTTGTCAACGATTTTTTCATCACCAACGAAGAACCGAGAGCCATCATCGGAGCCGAGCCTAAAATTGATAGAGTCCAGCTTCTTCGATCTTGATCCATCCGGTTATGCTCGCGAAAAACCGCTCTTTGAGGCCGAAATCCTTTTCTCCGTTGAGTTTGATCTGGCTGATCTTGCGACTTACGTTCGGAGATTGATTCGGGACTAGGGTTGGAACCTTTTCTAGAGGTGTTTTCAACTTGATACACCCGCATTGCAAGACCCTGTTCTCGAATATCGGCCTGTTGAACAGGTGTCGTCGGCTCAGGCCGATTAGGATCGAGGCTGGCGAACAATTCTTCTGGATCAATTTCCGCTTGTCTTGGTGCAGAAAGGACAGGATCGAAGTAGGTGAAAACCGTTCCTAGATCGCCACCAAGGGTGAAAATCTCCTCATTATTTTTGGATTTCGTTAGTGTTCCACCTGCAACTTTCGAGAACTTCACTGAGCCGCCGTCTTTTCGGCTTACGACGCTCAGCTTGACCCCGACTGGGAGCGCCGGACGGACGAGAAATTTGCGCTGAAGTCCTGCGGGAACGCCTTTTTCCCAAAGAAGAATCGGTGTTTCGGTCACTCGAAATGTCTTGCCAGAAAGATCAAAATCATATTGAATCTCAGCGACCGAATTTGATACGGTGTAACCGCGAAATCTAGGTGAAATGCTTTCCGATTTTCCATTTGAACTCATCGACCAAACCGGGACGTCAACGACACCATTTCTATTGCGCCGCCTTGACTACTGGGCTGTGGACCGTGGACCGAATCATAGACCGAACCTTCAAATTTCACATCGCCTTTCCAGAACTTGTAGAGTCCACAGTTAGTCGCGTCATACGCGATCCAAAAATCTTTTGCTAGGACAAGAGTGACAATTCGTGCTCGCCCATCAAGAACGGATCGAAACACCCAGGGCGTACGTGGTGGCTTGTTCATAGCCTCCGTTTCGGACTTGAAAAGTACAGTGGAAGCAAGCAACGATACCAGCATTGGCATATGGCAATTTTCGCATAAATCTTTAAAGAAATAGCACGTTTTAAACAGTTCTGTCGCGATATTGAACCGCTTCTGCTAAGTGCACTTTTTTCACTTGCTCTTCGTGGGCGAGATCGGCAATCGTGCGTCCAACTCGAAGGATTCGATCGAATACTCGGCCAGAGATATTCATCCGTGCTGCCACTTGACGCATGAATTGGTCGCTTTCAGTGTCTAGGATCACCATCTCTCGAATCTCTTTCGGAGACATTTTTGCATTCACGCGGCTTCCACCGAGCCGCTTCGCTTGTACTTCACGGGCGCGGATCACTCGTTCTCGAATCTCAGCCGATGGCTCGCCCTCGCCTTTATCAAGAAGTTCATCGGGCTTGAGGCGTGGAACCTCAAGGTGGATATCGATCCGGTCCATCAGTGGTCCGCTAATTTTGCTTGCGTACTTACCGCAAGATGCTGGGTTTGAGACGCATTTCTGCTCCGGTAAGCCCTTTGAATCCACAAGGGCAAGGATTCATCGCTCCGACCAAAATGCACTCCGCCGGAAATGTTAGGGTGTTCTGAACTCTTGCAACAGTGACAACTCCATCTTCGAGCGGTTGCCGTAACGCTTCCAACACAGATCGATCGAATTCAGGCATTTCATCCATCAGTAAACAACCGAAATGAGCCATGCTGATTTCTCCAGGCTTCGGATTTTTTCCACCGCCAACAATCGCGGCATGAGAAGCGGAGTGATGTGGAGATCGAAACGGACGTTCCCAAATTAGCCCTTCGCGTTGCCCTTTTTGACCAGAACTACTATGGATTCGGGTAACCGCGATTGATTCTTCTAAAGTGAGCGGAGGCAGAATGGTTGGGAGTCTTCGCGCCAGCATCGTCTTTCCGGAACCCGGCGGACCTACCATCAGAACGTTGTGACCGCCTGCGGCGGCGATTTCCAGAGCTCTTACCGCGTGTTTTTGCCCTTAACGTCTGAGAAATCAATCTGGTAGTCGGGGATTCGTGCTGATGGAGATGAGTCGAGGACTACCGGAGAAATCGCAGTTGAGCCATTCAAAAGTTCAACGGCTTCCAGCAGATTTCGAACTCCGAATACGGTCAGCTTCTCTGCAACTGCGGCTTCTAGAGCGTTCTGTTTGGGAACAATGAGTCGGCTCAAATCCCTGTTCCATCGCCATAAGGGCAACGCTGAGGGCCCCATCGATTGGACGAAGATTTCCGTCCAATCCAAGTTCTCCGAGAATCATTGTTTTCTCGAGCTCTGAAGCGGGGAGTGTTCCATTTGATGACAGGATTGCGCATGCAATTGGCAAATCCAAAAACGGTCCCTCTTTTCGGATATCCCCTGGAGCGAGGTTACACAGAACCGTTTTCCTCGGCATGTCCAGTCCAGAATTCTTGATCGCAGTTCGAACGCGCTCCCGGGATTCACCGACCGCCTGGTCTGGAAGACCGACCAAGATGAACGACTTGTCTTGCCAAGGTTGTAAGTCAACCTCAATCACAATTGGCAAGGCCTCAATTCCGCTCAGCGTTGCCGAATGTGCTTTCGAGATCATTTGGTACCGGAAAGCTTAACTCTTTTTGAGCGTAATTTCAACGGTCGGCGCGGACTCTTTCGGTGCCACCTGGCATCCATCATCGAAGGGATGAAGAGTTGCATCGAACGCGGAAAGGGAAGTTTTTCATCCCGAAGAAAAGCTCCTTTGATGGTCATTTCGCTAGCTTCTCGGTAACTGAAAATAAACTCCGTCCCTTCCTTTGTTTGCTTTGAAAATGTTGCTCGAAGTGCTCCGAAGTTCGATGGGTCTTCAAACGTGACTTCCCATTCTCGATCCCTTGGCTGACTGCCCTCTGGAGCCGGAGCGATACCCCGGAAAATGCGATAGAGTCGCTCCTCCAATCCTTCTCGAGCATTCGGCATGAATGCAAACGATCCATTCGTAAACAAAACCCAATCCGCAACGATTGGCTTCAAATCTGGGCTGGTTGGGACTCGTTGTTCTCCGACAAGAGTTGCCTCCAATCGCGTTGCAAATGAAACTTTGACTGATTCTTTTTCAACCTTTTGAACACGAAATACCCAACTTTCCAATTCAGTTGAATCAATTTCTTGGTTGCGGTAGCGCCATTTAGTTTCGTATTCCCAGGTCATTCCCTCCTTCCATTTCGGAGGTGCCGTTAGCATAGAAAAAGCGACCAATGTTGAAATCACTTCAATGGAACCTCACCCGGTTGAATGTAGCCTTGCTTTCTAGCTTCTTCCTCCATGATCACCGGATTGTTGGTTTTCGATTTCTTCTCTAGATGAGAAAGCTTGCTTTTCTCAAGATTTTTGAGTTCGCTTTGTAATGCGACGGCGCGCTCCTTCTGATCGCGATAAACCTTCCAAGGATGTTGAGCAGTCAGAAAACCAATGGTGAGACCCGCTACGATAAAAACGACCAGTAACCAGTTGAATGATCGTTTACGAGCCATTTGCTTTCACCACCTGAGTCATGATGAGGTTGGTATTTCCTGGTTTGCCGGCTGGAACCCCGGCAGTCATGATGACCAGATCATCTTGGTTAAGACGACCAAGCTCAGTAAATTGCTCCACGGCGAGCTTCAACATTTCTTCTGTACTTGTCGGCTTATCAACTAAGATCGTTTCCACTCCCCACACCACTGCCATGTAGGCTAAGGTTTGAGGCGTCCAGCTTGCACAGAGAATTTGAGCCTTGGGGCGGAATTTACTAACGAGTCGAGGGGTTTGGTCCGCTTGAAGAAGATGTAACTATCGCCGCTGGGGCAAGCTGCCGCTCTAATGTTGCGACTGCCAGCGCAATTGCTTCGGTGTGCTCTTCAGGTTCTTCTTGCGCCATACGGAGATAGATCGATTCTCCAAGTTCGTATTCGGCTTCAATTGCAACTCGCTCCATGACTCGAACGCATTCGATTGGGTACTGACCGGCTGCAGTCTCTCCGCTTAACATAACCGCATCTGTTCCATCGAGAATCGCGTTAAACACGTCTGAAACTTCGGCCCGAGTTGGGCGTGGGTTTGTCATCATACTTTCGAGCATTTGTGTCGCTGTGATGACTGGCGTTCCCCAATGACCGCACTTCTCAATGATCCGCTTTTGCAACCGTGGGACATCTTGAATATCCATCTGGAGTCCCATATCACCACGGGGCGACCATGATGATGTCGACGACTTCTAGGATGGCATCAAGATCATGAATTGCTTCTTCGGTCTCGATCTTTGCGCAAATCTTTGGCTTGAATCCGAGCTTATCCAATTCCCATCGCAGTAACCGAATATCCTCTGCGTGTTTGACATAGCTGAGGGCAACAAAGTCGACTCCCGCCTCTGCTGCCTCTTTGAGATCTTCAACATCTTTGGGAGTCAGTGCGGGAACCTTGAAAGCTTGCCCGACCAAGGTGACGCCCTTACGGCTTTTAAGCACGCCCGCCAGTGACAACCGTTCCCTTGAACCATTCACCCTCTTTGGATTCAATTCGGATCTCAATTTCGCCATCGCCAAGCAGCAACTTTTCGCCTGGATCCATCTCATTGAGAATCTCTTCCTGGCTGATCGGAATGGTTGCACCAGGGCCAATTGAAACGATTTGCCCGGCAACGATTTCTAGACCATTTCCCGGAATATCTCCAACCCGGAACTTTGGCCCTTGAAGGTCGGCAAGAATGGCAACAGGGCCCGTTCTTTGGGGACAGTTCTCGAAATCCATTCGATCCAGCGTCGTTTTGCTTCCCAATCACCGTGGCTACAGTTCAGCCGTGCGACGTTCATCCCGGCGTTTATTAACTCCTGGATTTTCTCTTTGGAATCCACTGCCGGACCCAAGGTGGCGACAATCTTTGTCCGTCTACTCAATTTTGTTCAAGCCTCCGTGCTAACTACAGTTTAACCACTGCAACCGATTTCTAAACATGTCGTAACATAAATATCGTTGGACAAAGAGATTCTTAACTCAAACGAGGACGTCGATGCGATCCTTAAGTTAGCGATTCGCCGAAACAAAAGCGGCGTTGAAGATGAGCTGCGCGATCGACTCCAACGTTCTGCGGTTGAACTGGGCATTTCAGAATCCGAACTCGATGCCGCTGTTGAAGAATACAAACTCCAAAAGAAAGCAACTCGTTTTCAAAAGATCACATTGCAATCGGCGCAATCTCACTTAATGTGGTCAGTGGTGATTAACCTTGGTTTGGTCGTTTTCTGGAAATTCTCAAAAGAAGACTTTTTCTGGCCGATCTTCCCAATCATCTTCTACTTGGGTACGACTCTCTATCAATACTGGCAAGCAAGAAAGCCGGTTGACCCAACAGATCAAAGTTTTTTGGATTGGCTTGCGGCGGGTGAACCGAGCACTTGGGATACCGACCCCGATGAACGACCAAAACGGGTGAAGGCATGACGGCTGCAACTTTGCTTTTTGGTTTGATAGCCGTGCAAGCACCCCAATTCTTCGCAGCAACATTCTTGGACCGAGCGAGCATATGAACTGCAATTGCCGGTGCGAAGAGAGTTTATGAGCGAGTGATTAAGGAGGGTAAGCCACTTGCTGAGGCGATGGTGAAGAATTCGCCTCGGTACTACCAATCGCTTGAATCGACAATTGTTGCGTTCGCGAAAAAAGTAGAACGAGGCGTGTCGAATTTAGAACTTGCAGACAAGCAGCGGTTAGTTCTGGAACTATGGAAACTCAGAACCGCAATCAATGTGATGGCACTCGCCGACCCGGAAGTGTTACGCAGCGTGACGGGGATCGACCTGCAAAAGTTTCAGATCATTAAGCGAGATTTCGGGAAAACCGAGGCGAAGGTGAAAAAACTCGGCTTGCCTGGGGTATAACTATAAGTTCACGACTCCTAAGGAGTGAGGCAGCTTTATGAAGCGAACCTATCAGCCAAACAACCGACACAGAAGCAAGACCCACGGATTCCGGGTCCGCATGAAGACGACCGATGGTCAAAACGTCCTTAAGCGACGACGAACCAAAGGTCGACACAAGATCAGCGCCTAAGGAGATCGCTATTTGCGGTCCATCTAAACGCCGGTTTGATGAGATTTACAATAAGGGTCGTCGCTTTCGCGGCGACTTTTTAACGTTTATAGCCCTTTCCGGTTCTGGTTTGATCGGAGTTGCGACGAGCAAAAAGCTCGGCGAAAAACCTCAGCGAAATCGACAAAAAAGAAGGATCAAGGCTGCGCTGGCGTTCAGTTCCAAACTCAAGTCAATGGATATCGTCATTGTTGCGAGTGGGAAAACAAATCAAGCCGAATTTGCAACGCTCCAGCAAGAATGCGCGCAAAAAATAGGAGAGATTGAAAGATGGGGAGGAGAATAGGGGTGTTCCTTGTCCGGTGTTACCAAAAAGGTTTTGCCTGGATGCCTCCAACATGTCGATTTCACCCCTCCTGTTCCCAGTACACTCTGGAAGCAATCGAAAAATACGGATTATTGCGAGGTTCATGGTTAGGATTGAAGCGAATAGGTCGATGTGGACCTTGGCATCCCGGAGGACACGACCCCGTTCCGTAAAAGTTTAAGTAATGGCAAAAGCACCCGCTCCCGCACCAAGAAACATGACAGCCTTTTGGATCATCTGGCTGCTCAGTCTGTTTTTCTTCATGTTCACGATGAACAACCGTCCGAAGGAAACTCGGACCATCGAACAGGTGTATTCCGACATCAAGAAGCAAAATGTCGAGACAAAAGATATATCAATAGCTTCTTCTTACTCAACCTACCAAAACCTACTGAACCAGCAAGTTAACGAAGGGAAGCTGAAGAAAGACGATGCCGAAGCGAAAAAGCATGAGGCGGCAATACTGGTCGCGAACACTCAGATTCGTGCTGGGTTGATGCGAAACGAAACGCAGAGAATCCGAACGGCATACCAAACTCTGTGGGGATTCCAGAAGCCTTTAATTGGAAAGCCTGAGTGGAAAGACAAACAGTACACCGCTGCTCCAGATAGCCGTTTCCCGCAAGTTCCACAAACGACTAGCGGAGAAGCTCTCTACGATTTCACAAGAAAGACAATCAGTGATCGCAATAAGACGGAAGTTGTTTGGGGATTCATTCCTGGCGGCTACCAAGCGATGGACGCTCTGATGGCGATGACCGGAAAGGTTCCAGCTTTCAGTTACTGGTTTGGTGCATTTTTGCTCGCCCTCATCGTGCGTGCCATCGTCTTCCCGTTTTCGCAGAAAACCATCATGCACTCTCGGCAAATGGGGCAGCTCACGCCATTGATGACTGAGATCAAAGAGAAGTTCAAGGACGACCCACAGCAAATGAACATGAAGGTGATGGAGCTGTACAAAGAGTACGGTCTCAATCCAATGTCGGGATGTCTCCCGGCATTCGTTCAGATGCCTCTCTTCTTGACGGTTTACCAGTTCATGCTGTTGTATGAGTATGAGTTCCAAAACGGTACGTTCCTTTGGATCAACCGAGCAATGAGCGAGGCTACTAACGGATTTATCGCGCCGAACCTCGGGACTCAAGACACCATTTTGATCATCATCTACGGCATTTCGATGCTCGTTAGTCAGATGCTCACGCCGATCAGCGACCCTTCGCAAAAGAAACAAATGCGAATTATGGGTGTCGCGATTTCGGTGATTTTCACGTTTTTCATGTTTACCGGAGCATTTCCGGTCGTTGGCGGCTTCGTTCTTTACTGGACGTTTACCAACATCCTGGCGACAGCGCAGTCGCTACGGGCCTACCGCTTGCCGCTTGCACCTCTGCAAAAAGTAAACACGATTCCTGGCGGGACCTATCCTCAGGACCCTAGCCAGCTCTTTCCGTGGCTCAAGCCGGCGGCAGGAAAGAGTACACCAGCCGCAAGCAACGGGAAATCCGAAATCAAAACGTCGACGAAGACCGGAAAACCCCAGCAACACAAACCAAAAAAATAAGGAACACATATGCCGTCCATCGAATTGACCGCGAAAAGTCTGGAAGAAGCCAAAACGACCGCTGCTGAACAACTCGGCGTCTCTCCAGATCAAGTCACCATCACTGTTATCGAAGAGTCCAAGAAGCTCTTCGGAAAAGTGAGCTACAAAGTGAAAGCTGAGGCTCCGGATACCGCCGTTGCTACACCTGCACCTGCCAAAGCTGCACCTGCTGAATCTGCTCCTGCAGCACCTGCTGCAACCACAGGCGCACCAAAGCGACTGGGCAAGAAGAAAGATGCACCAGCCACAGAAGAAGCCGCTCCGGTTGCTGCTGCGCCAGCTGAAGAGAAGCCGGCAAAGGCCGCAAAACCAGCGAAAGGAAAGAAGGCAGAAGCCGCCCCAGCCGCTGAAGCTCCTGCGGAAGCTCCAGCAGCTCCAGAAGCAGTTGAAGCAACTGAAGAGGACGCCGGACCAGAAATCGTTGCGACCGAAGAAGACGCAGCTAAGCTCGGTGAAATTCTTGCTCGACTCGCAAAGGCGTCGGATCTCGCCGCAGAAATTCAAGTAGGTGAACTCCAAGGTAAGTACATCAATCTTTCAATTGATGGAAAAGAAGCCGGCTACCTCGTCGGTAAGAACGGGGAAGTGCTGAACTCGCTGCAGTATCTGATTAACCTCATCGTGAAGCAACAGCTTTCCAATGGCGTTAGAGTCACCCTCGACGGAAACGACTACCGAAAGCGACGAGCAGAAGCACTTACGAACCTTGCGGTCAAGATTGCTGACAAGGTGAAAGAGCGAGGCGAAGAGGCAGTTCTTGAAGCACTTCCTGCGTTTGAACGACGAGTGATCCACAAGGCTCTCCAAGAGATCGAAGGTGTTACGACCTACAGTGAAGGTGAAGAACCCGATCGAAGAGTCGTTATCGCTCCTCTCGACTAAATGACGAACATGTTCTGGGATCCGTCTGATCCCAGAACGACCACTATTTGGCGACTAATTTTCCGTTGCGATAGAGCTTGGAAAGCTTTTCGTCTCCACAGAATCCGGTGGTTCGAATCACCGTTGATAGGGCATCGGAATCCGACTGTAGTACAGTTTCGAATCTGAACTCATCTCCCGAATTCCTAAATGTGATTGCCATTTGGCGCCCAGCGGGAGAGCCGCCGAGTTTAATGGAATTAAAGTCGCCAAGCTTTACTGGCTTACCATTGACGCGAACATCCGTAGTTCCCTCGGGAAATTGGATGAATCTCGGATCAAGAATTGCAAAAGTCTCTTCTAGAGCGTAGGGCGATGCAATCGCGATACCTACTAACCCGATCACTCCAGCAATCGCGTAAATCTTTCGTTTTGGCATGACGTTGGTTCCCCTACTTCTACTACGTATCTCTCAAATTTGACTTCAAGTTTTTGATATGCAAACCTAGAGTTCTTCGGAAACATCCCGACACTTTTGCTAGGTATGAATCCTTCGGCACCAAAATTGCATGGACAGGCGAGCGCATGATCCCGTTTGTCAGCGACTACGCCACCCAAGCGACCCACTGGCAGCGGTATCTCTTTTTCCGTCCATGGTACGAAGAAGCGTCCGTTATCGATGCTGCTTGTGGCGAGGGTTATGGAACCGACTACATTTCGCTGTTTGCGAAAAATGCTCAGGGTGTCGATATTGCTGATGAAGCAACCAAACATGCCACGGCAGCATATCCGGACGCAAACTTTGTAACCGGAGATGTTTGCGATCACGACTATTCAAAAGCGGATTTGGTTATCTCCTACGAAACGATTGAGCATCTCCCGGACCCCGAAAAGTTTCTCAAGGCTGTTTCGGCTTGTAAGGGCAGAATTGTAATCAGTACACCGAACCGAAGTCTTTATGACCCTGATGCAAAGCTCGGCGACAAACCATCCAATCCGTATCACACGATCGAATGGAACGCGCAAGAATACGCGGACCTTATCAATAAGCATTTTCCAGACCGACAAGTCCGATTTCTGAGTCAAAGTACAACCCTTCCAGGTCGGCTTAAGGAAGGTCTTCATGAAGACGCTTGGTTTATCATCGCGGTTATTGGTGACGGAGAGTTGCCACAGTGGCCAAAGCTTGGTTTTTCTATGCCAACCGTGAACAACAGTCAACAGGGGATTGAGTCAGTATCAGCGTTTGCTACGTTCTATCCAGGCGAAATTGAATTCGCGGTTGTGCTGAACGGAACCAATGCTGAACACAAGCAAAACTGGAGAACTTTCGCTGCACAGGCTGGACATCTTGTTACGCTGATCGAAGAGGAAACGAATCTCGGCTACGGAATTGGTGCAAATCGAGGTCTTGAATACCTTCAATCGAAGGGAGTTTACGACGCCTACGGCGTGACTAACGACGACGTTTATCCTTCTCTTGGTTGTCTTTCGGAGCTACTGTATTCCTATCAGCAGTTGAAGAAGATCGGTGAGAAGCCAGGAATCCTGGGTGTGACCTCAAACAATGTCAACGGTCAGCAGCAAGTTCAACTCGAAGGATACAACGACTTGCCAAGCATGATGCATGTGGCGAATCGCTACCTGAAAACAACGAAATCGAGCGCGACACCCTGGCCACAGATTAGAGGATTGTGCTTTGTAGTCAGCCCAGAGTGTCTCGAAGCCATCGGAGGATTTGATCCGATTTTTGGACTTGGGAACTTCGAAGATGACGACTATTCACTTCGAGCGAAACTCGCCGGATTTTCGACTTGGATCGTCGACGGTGCGTGGCTCTTCCACCAAGGATCGCAAACCTTTGCATCGCTTGAGCTCGATTACGAGTCGAACATTGCTCGAAACAATGAAATCTTCTGTCGAAAGTGGAAATTAGAGTCCCACGGTCAGTTCATCGAACTCACCGAGAAGCCCGAAAACGTGAGTCTTCATGTTCCGCTCGGAGCAACGCATCCGATCAACTTCAAAATGGAAGCCAGCGGAGAAATTTTCGACTTGGTGACCCAAGCCACCGATATGGACTTCGCCTTCTGGGTCTACGCTAAGGTCAAAACAGGTGGCGTCGAAATGCGGCAGAAACTCTTTGACGCCGCTTACGCAAAAGATCGCGTTAAGCAAGCGGCTTAAGATTGATCTTGAAGAAGGAGCCTCTTGGCTCCTTCTTTGTCATTTGGGGCGATTTGACCTTCTAAAACAGCATCAATCAAGCGCTGTTTAATCTTTCCAACTTCGGGACCAGGCGTGAGGTTGAGCAACTCGATAATCTCTGCCCCGTCGAGAGGACTTTCTAACGTCTCGACCGGTGTTTCGTTCTGTATGCGGTCAATAACGGCTCGAATATCGGAGAGATCGAGCTTACGCACTCCTCTTGCCAATGCACTTGCGTCCGCTTCAACAAGGTCCAGGAGCCGGTTAAGGTTCGGCCCGAGATCGCGCATGAGCTTTCGCGCGGCAGAAGACGAAAACTTAGTCGCAGTTCCCAATCTCATGTGATTCTTCACTAGAACTGCTACTTCGGCAATTTCATCGTTCGAGAACTTTAAGCGACTTAGAATGCGACGAGTCATCGAAGCTCCTACCACTTCATGCCCAAAAAATCGAATTCTTCCATCAACAATCGCCTTGGTCTCGGGTTTGCCGACATCGTGCAAAAGGGCGGCAAGGGACAAGATCGGATCGTGATGCCCCGCATTGCGAAGTACTTGTAATGAGTGATACCAAACATCCATCGAATGAAAATCGCCTTGTTCCATTCCCTTGCCTGCTTCTAGTTCCGGTGCGATGAACCTAAAAAGACCAAGCGACGAGAGTTCATCGATGGCGTCTGCTGCAGTGTGCGATTGAAGGATTTTGAGAAACTCGTCCCGGATTCGCTCCGCACTAATAATCCGGAGGCGATCCGAATTTTTTTGGATTGACTCTGGCAATCCGTCTGCATATTCAAACCCGAGTTTCCAACGAAAACGAACCGCTCGAAGCATCCGCAACGGGTCGTCAATGAATGTCTGGTCGGGTTCCTTTGGAGTCCTAAGAATCTTCCGGTTGAGATCATCTAGCCCGTTGCCAAGAGGATCGATCACCTGCTCGTCAGATAGTCTTCTCAGGAGCGTATTGCACGTAAAATCTCTGCGAAGCGAGTCGTCCAAAATTGTTCCTGGCTTCACGTTTGGCTTTCGAGAATTCTTCGAATAGCTCTCCTTTCTAGCCGTAATCAGCTCAATCTGATGACCTTGGATATGGATCATTGCAGTTCCAAACCGCTCGAATGTCACCGGAAAGTGCTCTGCTACACCAAGGTTGTAGAGCTTTTTAGCAAGTTCAATCGCGTTCCCGGTGGTGACCAGGTCAAAGTCATCTAACGGTCGCCCGAGAAGTTCATCTCGAACTGCACCCCCGACCAAATAGAGGTCATTCTCGAATTCAGTGCCTTGCACTGCATTTCGAATGACCTCTAGCGCCGGATGCATCAGAAGTTCTCGGGGTTATTTTCCTGAACGTCGGGGTGATCCCAGTTCATCATGATGACCGAGTAGTCGTGCGGCTCACCGCGTCGCTTTTCGATCTTGATCGCACCGGCAAGTTCGAGGTCAGTAATCAGCGCTTTGCGCTCGTACTCTGCCAAATGCTGAAGCGCGTTTCGAAGCTTTTGAAGGTACGGAGTAAACCAAACTTCGGGCTTATCGCCGAAGTTGTGAAGCATGACTTCCAGCGCAACGAGTGAATCCTTGTTCGTCAGTCGTTTCGGCTTTGCGAACTGGACATTCGCAATCTTGCCCGTTGCTCGGGCCTCGGCAATCTTCTCGGCTTGCTCGTTGCTTGCTTCGGCTCGGGCTTGCATCATCTCCGAAATTCGAGATTGACCCACTTCGAGCTCGCTTTGCGAGATTTTTCCGAGGCACTGGAAGGCGTCGATGTAGCCATCGCCAACCAAGGTTAGGAGGTCGCCAGAGATGTTTTCCTTGAAAGCGACAACTTGCACGATTTTCGCGTGCTTTCGAAGGTGCTGGAGCACCGGAATGTAGTCTCGGTCACCCGCCATGAGCACGAAGGTGTCGATTTCATCTCGGGTGTACATCGTGTCCATGACATCGATGCAGAGCCGCATGTCGGCCGCGTTTTTATGCTCGGTTCCCACAACGTTTCGAGTTTCAACCCCGATGAGTGAGAGTTGACTCTGGGCGTTGACTTCGATCTGCTCGAAGTCGGCATAGGCGTATTGAACGATGCAGTTGAGTTCAAATTTATCGTGAAGATGGGCTCGAAGCTCCCGAATCAGCTCAAGCACGATATCTTGAGTTCGTTCGGCGTCAACTGTTCTTTTTCTTACATAGTGAAAGATATTTTCGAAGTCAACGAAGAGGGCTGCATAAGATCGATTTATTTTCATTCAGAACTTATATGATGGAATATTTCGCCCCTCCGTTGCCCTGCAAAGCCGGTACTTGCAACAAAACCTGTTATTGAGGTTTACTGAAGGCTCCTTTGGGGAATTAGCTCAGCTGGGAGAGCGCTTCCATGGCATGGAAGAGGTCAGGGGTTCGAGCCCCCTATTCTCCACCAAACTCAAGATTAGGGAACGCGTTTCGCAACTTCCTCTTTTCGAATCGCGTCCATGAGTCTCCACCAAATTTCACTGCATTGTTCAGTTTGATCGATCTCAAATTGGGACAACGAAGTTCGAGAAAGTAGAGTCATTGTAGTTCTGGGTGTGTACAATAATAATGGTAATGTCCATTGCATCCGAACCCATCGAGCCACCTTCTCGTCCTGCGAGCGGTTTCTCCGTGGTTACAGGCGCCCCAATCCCAAAGCTTGCTCGACTCAGAATAATGTCGGCCTTAGATTGGGAAGAGCTAGTGCTGGAGTGGGCAACGGCTGGTTTGAAGCCGCTTCACGGCTATTCCCAAGTTCACCGTTGCGGTGGGGCTGGAGATAAGGGCCGAGATGTGATCGCGTATGTTGGCGCGACAACCGGAATTTACGATAATTTCCAATGCAAGCACTATGACCACGCGCTTCATCCAGGGGATGTTTGGCTCGAAATAGGCAAGCTTTGCTACTACTCGTTCATCGGAGAATATCACGTGCCTCGGACGTACAAGTTCGTCGCACCACTCGGCGTCGGTACGACTCTCCTTCGACTTTTTGAAAAGCCCGACGAGCTTAAGACTGCTTTCTTTGCGGAGTGGGATTCAAAATGCTCTACTGCCATCGTTGGAAGAACAACGATTCCTCTGACTCCCGAACTTCGTGCCCACATCGATGATCTTGATTTTTCGATGTTCGGAGCTCTGCCCCCAGCTCAGTTGATCGAAGAACACAGTCGGACGCCTTTTCACATCGCACGGTTTGGCGCTGGCCTTCCTCCACGTCTTGACGAAAGCGGTCCACCAACTGAGGTAGGCGAAAATGAAGCAAGATACGTCCGGCAGCTCTTGGACGCTTACGGAGAGGCGGCAGGATGCTCCTTCGCGCGTATCGAGGACCTCATAGCGGTTGACCGTTCTTACGACGAGCACTTGCAAAGGAGTCGAGAGGAGTTCTTCTCGGCTGAGTGTCTGAACAAGTTCAGTCGCGACTACCTTCCGCCAGGCTCGTTTGGAATTCTGCAGCAGGACGTTCACGATGGGGTCCGCGAAGTGCTTGAGGAATCTCATTCGAATGCGTTAGCCCGCGTCAAAGCAACGACAAGACAGGCGAAGCAAACGCCAATCGAGGGCCATCCATTGCGAGACGTTTTGCGTCCCCGCCATAAAGCGGGGATTTGTCATCAGCTTGCGAACGAAGACCGGATAACCTGGATGAAGAGTTCATGACGACGGATCCTCTCAATCTGGCTACATTCAACAGTCCGTTAGAAGCTGGATTAAGAGTTCTCGCGCTGCTTGTCGAAGCGCATCCAAATCCTATGGAGCTACAAAAACTGGTCCTCTTGGATTTCCTTACCGTGCATTCAGCAGACGTTGGCGGGCCGGAGAGCCTTCATCCCCCAACTCCCCATCGGGTGGCTGAGCTTGTCCTCCGTCGCGATCTTCTTGAAAAAGGGGCTCTGCTTCTGATGTCGAGGGGGCTCATCGAACGCTACTACGATTCAACTGGGTTCCTCTACTTGGCGACGGAAGACGCGGGCCCATTTGTCAGTGCTCTGGAATCAACATATACTGTGCAACTACGTAGTCGTGCTCGGTGGGTGGTGTCCGCGTTCGGGAATCAATCGACGGACGAACTGACGGAATTCTTTTCAGCGAACCTTGATTCGTTGGGGTGGAGAGTTTGCACTTGCTTCACGTTCAGAGGAGGACGCTCAGTGACCAGTGGTTTTCGATTGATGAAGTGAGGGTCAAGGCGAAAACATGCCCGACGCGATAGCAACATTCGGTGCGGGCCTCTCACTGCTGACTGGTCCGTCTGACACCGGAAAATCCTTCATTGCCGATGCCATGAACCATGTCTTCGGCGCATCAGGTTCGTTGCGAGATGTTCCTGAGCGAGGAACCTATGATCGCATCCTCGTTCAAATCAGTGCCTTTGAGTCCGGTGACGTATACACTTAGAACGTGCATGGGGCGGAGGTTCGGTACTGCTGTATTCGCTGGCCGCATCTGAAATTGAAGATTTTAGCCTCAGCAAAACCTTAAGGGAAATCCACGACGGCACAGATGGCTCCGTATCTGGGTTCTTACTCGGGCTATCTAACCTCCAAGGAAAACAACTTCGCAAGAATGCTTCTGGCGCAAAGGACTCGTTGAGCTTCCGGGATCTGCTCAACTACGTATTGGTTCAAGAAGAGCGGATTATCACAAAGAGCTCCCCTTTGCTCAGCGGGCAGTATACGGAATCGAACTAAGGAAGAGTCCCTTTTCCGATGCTTGCTTACGGGTGTTGATGACAGTGCCATCAACACCCTCCCAGATGCCAAGGTTCGCAAGGGGCTCGATGCCGGGCGCAAAGAAGTGCTAGAAACCCTGATTGCTCAGGCTAAGCAGCGTATTGCTGCAGTGGGTATACAGGACGATCTCATAAGGAAGATCGCGGTCGTAGAGCAGGCCATCTCAAACCAAACATCCTTCATTCAAAGCATCTCGGCAGAGCTTGACCAGCAACAATCTCTACTCAAGGAAGTGTGGGCGACGCGGCAGAAGAAGCAGCGCGGCAGGACCAGATTTCTGCTCTCAATGAGAGATTCACCCTCCTGATGGAGCATTACGATGCAGATATCGCTCGGCTGCAGTCAACTCAGGAATCGGGAAGACTACTGGTGCAGTTGGCCGAGGGGCCGTGTCCACTCTGCGGAGCTGACCCAACAAACCATCGCCACGAGGGCCTTCTAAAATCCCGAGGATGTTGAGCAGCTGACGGAAGCTTGCCGGGCTGAACAAAGTAAGGTCGAACGGCTAAAGCAAGAGCTAGAAAAAACCTTGAAAAGGTTGGGTCAGAAGCGCAGAGATCACCGAATCGATGATGGCCGACGATGCGAGAATCGCCCAGCTTCGCTCGACCATCGCGACCGACCTAGAACCGAAGGTCAGGCTGACTAAGGGCGGCTTTAGCGAACTCCTTGAGCGCAAGATGGCCGCCGAACGTTCATTGTCCGCTATGACGAACTCCGTCGCCTCGAAAGTGCGCGGCAGACTTCGACATCAAGACGAAACAAGAAGCAAGCAAGCAGACTTACGAATCAACCCGGTCAGAGTTGACGGACGAACTTGCTGCGATCATTCAAAACTTGCTCATAGAATGGAACTATCCGGCTCTTGATAGGGTCGTTTTCGACTCACAGACTCGCGATATCGTCATCAACGGCAAACCTCGCTCCTCTCACGGCAAAGGGTACCGAGCGATCACCTATGCAGCTTTTGTTGTCGGAGTGTTACTCTACTGCAGGCAGAAGCAGTTGCCGCACCCGGGCTTCATCGTCCTTGATTCCACCGCTTGTCACCTATCGAAAGCCGGACGCTGCTGCAGAGGATGTGATCAGTGATGGGATGGTGAACCCGTTCTATTCATATTTAGCTTCACTGGATCAAGATTGCCAAGTGGTCATTATTGAAAACGATGATCCAACTCCGGAGATAGTCTGGCCTCGACCTACACGCATTCACAAGAAACATCGGTCTCGGTCGATATGGCTTTTTGTTGCCTTAGGTGGTCCCTCGCTCGTGACTATCGATCAGTTCACAGTTCCTGACGTGCGATGTCTCCGTTCTTCAACGTCCAGTCTCGTCCGAAGAAGCCCGTGAGTGGAACGCCTTTCGTTCCTTCCAGAAGGGCTCCTCGGGGTAAGCACGAAAATGTCGGGAATGGATGCCCCGGATGTGAAGATTGGAACTCGCTCGGTCAGCCTCATCCCTCGAAGTGTGGCTCCCCCGGTAACGCCTA
This sequence comes from Ottelia alismoides, assembly GCA_037367405.1. Classification (NCBI taxonomy): domain Eukaryota; kingdom Viridiplantae; phylum Streptophyta; class Magnoliopsida; order Alismatales; family Hydrocharitaceae; genus Ottelia; species Ottelia alismoides. Next base: position 19,983 of record JAZKJV010011644.1, read on the forward strand.
CGCTCGCAGTATTGCTCCCAACCCGAGGGGCGATGAACAGCGTTCCGTAATCGGGATAGCCTGGCATTCGTTGAGGGGCGAGATAGTCCGACATTTCAGCGAGAACCTCGTTCGAAAGAGTCTTTGCAAAAGCACTGTCGTCACTGGATTTCCGTAGAGCAGAACGTTCCGATCTTTGTACTTTTCGGATGAGAACTGTGTGTCGGGAATGACATCGACAGAGCCATTGCCACGATACGCGAGTGTTTCGGCGTCGAAACGTGCCTTCAACCTGGGTCATGCCGCAAGCTCCGGCTCTCCGGTCGTTCCGTAAACAAAAATGACTCGATTTTTGAAAACATCCTTAAACGATCCGTACCGAGTGGGGTTTTTCTCATTCGGCGATAAGGGACTAGATACCACCCAGCCTTTTGCGGACTTTTCAAGCTGGAGCACATTCGATGCGGGCCAAGCCACGTCTTTCAATGCTTGACCGTCGAGCTCCAGTGAAAGCGTCGTTCCTCGCTGCAGTGCATCCAGGCGAAGCGTCATCCGTGAACATTTTGTGAAGTACCTCGAATGCGACGAAGCACCGGATCCGCCTTCAACTGCACGCGGCTCAAGCTCCAAAGGGTTTCTTGCTGATCGATAGTAACCCAGTGGTTCGAAGCAGAGACTCCGGTGAGCTTGTCGAAAAGTCGAGTTCGCGGACCTCACTTGAGGCAGGAATTCGCCGACGCGCAAACATTGAAAATACTCCCGGCCAATCAACGCACTCGGCGCCAGGCTCGTCGCTGTTATCCCACCAATGCCCCGCGCCAGGTTGCTCGTGCCCGTTTATGTCCCGATGGAATGAGGATAGTTCGGTGCGCATCGTTCTTGCTTGCGTCACGGGAACGTTGTCATCAGCGTCGCCATGAACGGTGTAGATGCCTTGCTGGGCATAGTTGAACTTCAAACTCAGGGTGTCGCTAGGCGACATCGCCCGGAGCAACATTTGCTCAGTCGGACTGGGGTTTGGAAAGCTAGCGCCGCCCCCGTAAGTTTTGAACGAGATCCATCCTGCACTGGGTGCTATGGCTGCGAATAGGTCGGGAAAGTGAGCGCCAATCTGCCAAGTCCCATGGCCTCCCATCGAGTGCCCGGTGAGATAAACCCGGCTTGGATCAGGCTTGAAACGTTTCTTCGCGTGGGCCCAAAACTTTCCATCGCATCAAGCCTGCCGATGTCCTCCCAGTCGAATCCGAACGGTCGGCGGTTTGTGGCGGCAACCAGCATTCCCACGATTTAGGCGCGTAAGCCTCCGCCTGGCCGATGCCCTCTACACTCGCACCGTGCAGGGAAAGAAAAGTGCTTGCCCATCGCCCGGATTCGAGGAGGGCAGGACTCCGTAATATTGCACACTACCATCGATGTCACTCAGGAAAGTGACTTTGTGGGCTTGAGACGGTTGTCGAAGTCGCAATTTCAAAGTCTCCGTGTGCACGGTTTTGCCTTGAAACTTCACTCGAAGTGTGTAGCTCTCACTTCCATCGAGCCGAAGGCGAATACCGACTTTTCGCGTTGTTAGGTGTTCGATTGGACCGACTTTGGTTTCGATCTTCGCCCCTTTTTTTGCTGACGACCTCGACATTCGCCGTCTCAATACGAGTGTTTTGTGCGTTACGCAAGTTGACTCCAGCCCATGTGGTCTCGTTTCGTCCGATAACCACATCAGGAGTCGTAGCATCTCGCAGATCGAAGGAAAGCGGAGCTGGCGGATCAACTAATTGAGCTCGCAGTGCTCCCCGTCCCATCGAGAACAGGAAGCGGTTTTCACCTTGCTTTAAGTTAACGGGAAGCGACACATAGCCGAACTGGTAGACATCACCACCACGGGGTTCCCGTTCACATAAACCATCCCGTGGCCGTTGGCTTCCAGCAGCATGACCTTTGATTTGTCGGCAGTCACTGTGAACCAGGCGTAACCGCCCCGAAAGACGGAACCTGTGAACTGACCATCTGCATTCGAGGACACTTTTGCCCAGGTTCCTTTTCCAATCGTTTCGCCTTCGGTAGGCCGTATCCCGGTTCCATTAAAAATCGATGCTCAACCGGATCAGTCCGAACTGGCGTTCGTGGATTGCCGTTCACGGAGATACCAAGGCCTTCTTTGAAAACGATTGTCTGGGCATAGGTAGTCGGGACGAAAACCAGAATCGCAAGTGTGAACATGCGGCGCATTTGAGAAGGTTAGCATACAGGTCAGAAGTTCACTTACGGGATTCCACCGTGACTATCGGGATTTGGAGATAGATCACGTTTCATTCATCTTGAAGCAAGCTAAACCGAGATTTGCTCACTTCAGTTTGTGAAGATGAATTCGGGCGATCATTCAAATGAATCACAGTTTTCGATTTATTCGCTGTTTATTAATCCAAAACGTACCGCGAAGCCCTTTCCAAAACGGACTCAGAAATCACTTCGTCAGAAGTGTTCTGTCGCAGCTATGCTACTGCCTTATTAACAGCGAATCCAGCAAGTTTCGGTAGTGCGAAGCGGAGGAACAACAAGACCGACAACCTTCGCCTCATCATCCCATCGGCGGACTTGGAGTGCTGACTTAAAGTTTGGCTCTTGGGTCTTCGAACGCTTTGACTTGTTCTGGTGTAAAAGGTCCGCCTTGGAGTTCAAGGCTTTTCTGCTTCTGAGAGGTCGGCCAGGTATCCGGGTTCGGTGGCGGTGAGGTACCGCTTAGCGGCTACGTGCAACCGAATGCAATCAATCACCTCGGCGGGAAAATGGTCTTTGAGCCAAACGGCACCGATGTCTTCATGTTTTGCGTCCACGCCATGCTCGGCGACGTCTTCGCCCATTCCATGAAGCAAATGGCCGATGTCATGGAGAAGTGCGCCTGCAACCAACGCGTCAGATGCTCCCGCTTGCTCAGCGAGAAATGCCGCCTGGAGCGCATGTTCCGTTTCCGTAACTAACTCGCCGAAATAAAAGTCGCCTCCATGATTATCAAAGAGATCGATGATTTGATCGACGATTGAACGTGATTGACTCGGATTCATTTTCTAAGGACCAAATGGTATCTGCTAACACGCTACATCCCCAATGTTAAGTGAAGATGATGGTCAGCGCTTCTTCCCCGAGCAAGTGATCGGATTTGATTGCTAAAATGAACTCGGAATCCCGATCAGTGTTGAGTGCCCCGTGAGTTATGTTTCCTTTCTTTTTTCTCTCAATAATGCTCCAAGCGAATAAACCCAAAGCTGTCAATCCGCTTATTTGGGCGGACGTTCCCGATCCATCGATTATCAGAGTGGGAAAGACCTACTACATGAGTAGCACCACGATGCATATGAGTCCAGGTCTACCAATTTTTAAATCAAAGGATCTGACCCACTGGAAATTAGTGGAGTTACGCATACGATCGATTGGCAGACGTTGATGAACTGTCATTACGGAATGAAAAAAATGCCTATGGTAGAGGTTCGTGGGCTAGTAGTCTCCGCTATCACAACGGAACTTACTATGCAACAACATTTTCTTCAACGACAGGAAAGACTTACATCTTCTCAACGAAAGACCCCGAAAAATCAAACTGGACTAGAATTGAGTTTGCTCCATCTCTACATGACCATAGCCTAGTGTTTCAACCAAACGGGAGGGTCTTTATGGCTTACGGCTCCGGCGACATTTATGCTAGTCGAATTAAAACCAGATCTGAGTGGTCCTATATCGAGCCAAAAGCCGAAAGTGATTGTGCCAAGAGCGAGTATCGTGGCGGGTGAGCCTGTCGGACTCCCTGCTGAAGGAACACAAGTGTTCCTGATCAATGGAATGTACTACATCTTGAACATTGCTTGGCCCAAAGGTGGGATGCGCACGGCTATTATTCATCGGTCAAGTAAGCTCGAAGGACCATACGAAAGCCGAGTATTGCTTCAAGATCGAGGAATTGCACAAGGCGGTTTGATCGACACGCCTGACGGAAAATGGTTTGCCTATTTATTTCAAGATCACGGAGCCGTCGGAAGAATCCCATATCTCGCCCAAGTAACCTGGATCGATGGCTGGCCGGTGGTCGTAAATGATGGAAAGGTGCCAATGGAACTCGATCTTCCGGAGGCAAAGAATTCAGTCCAAGGGATCGTCGCATCAGATGAATTTAATCGGAACGTGTTGTCGCTTGTTTGGCAATGGAATCATAACCCTGCGGATGAATTGTGGTCCTTGTCTGAGCGAAAAGGACATCTCCGGTTAAAGTCAGGTCGACTAGATCGTGAAGTAACAGCTTCCAGAAATATACTTACCCAAAGAACATTTGGCCCTGCTTCAGAGGCTACGATTTCGCTTAACGTCTCTGGTTTAAAAAATGGCGACACTGCCGGACTGATTGCACTCCAGGGGCAATATGCTTACATCGGTGTAAAAAGGGAAGACGGTACAAATTCAATCTCACTCGTGTCTAAGCAAGGCAAAGCTTTCAAAGAGAGATTAAAGATACCGATCGACGCAACACATATTTTTCTAAAGGCGAAGTGTGACTTTAATGAGAGGGCGGATAAGATCGTTTTTGAATACAGTTTAAACGAGAAAACTTGGAAGCAGTTGGGAGAACCATATCAACTTCGTTATGATTTAGAGCACTTCATGGGTTGCAGATTCGGTTTATTTTACTTCTCTACGCAAGAGATTGGTGGACATGCAGATTTCGACTATTTTAGAATATTGAAGTCGAAACCTTGGTGATTCTTTTGGCTTATTGCAGATTGTCAATGAGCTTGTCTTCAAAATATTGTTCGAAACCGCATTCGCGAAGTGGGGCGCGATAGACCCAAATGGACTCCCCACGAATGCTTATTAGCCAAGCATAGTTATGGACGAATAGCAGCTTCATTTCATTCCAAGGGTAAGTGCGACTCACTCCGAAGTTGTCTGTATACGTCCACCCCTCATTTTGGATTGTGCAGTTCCAACTCATTTCGGCTCGTTCATTGAATCTTTTCAACTGTAGGTCCTTCAAGAGTTGTGCGATTCCTGCAAGAACAGAGATAAAGAAGCCCGCAATCACTCCTCTAAGAAGTCCGCTATTTGAGATATCTGTATCTAGGCTATAAACTATCCAGAAAACAAAAGAAAATAGAACGCCGCGACCTCCTAGGTTGATCAGATACTTTACCCATTCTTTCCACCGATCTCTTACGTATGCGAATTCTAATCTTCGCTGTAGTACTGGATCGTATTTCACTTGATAATCCACTATCGCCATTTAATTTAAATTATACAGGGATATCAAACTGGGTTATGACCGACGAAGGAAGTCAATCAGCTTTTGGCGCCAAGTTTGCTTTGGCAATTGCTCAATAACGATTCGTTGTTCGATTCCAAATCGATCAAAGACGACATGGTAAACGCCAGAACGTCGAAAGCGCCAAACGTGGGTTAGTAATCCGAGTTTCCCAGGCTTTGTGTAAGTTGATTTACCGAATGTCGCTTCAAGATGCTCTTGAAACATTGTGTAAGACTGATTGATATCGGTTACGTCGTCAATATTGAAACCAACCATTTTCAGAGTTGGATTCTCTTTCGAGTCGAAGTGGAATCCGATGTTAAGCTTAAGTCCGTTAAGTGCAATGCAATTCATTGTCCAATAACCACTTTTTATTCGAAAAAGATCTTGTCCGTTCAATATAATTTCTAACTGACTCTCAGTAATTCCCCAAGGAACAAAAATCGGTGGATGCTCAATCTGAAACCCTTGGTCTGGATGATTCAACATGATAGAACGGAATTGCTTAATTCAAAGCGATTCTACCAAAATGCCCGTCATAAAAGTGTTCTAAAGATTACGACTATAGCGTTGATCGCACATTCTTTGGCCTCTCGTTACAATTTGACTTATTGGAAATTATTGAATGCTTTCTTCATGGATTTTGAGTTGCACTACATAGGGTTTGCGCTTTCTGTTATGCCAGGTGACGAGAAGTCAGGCTGTGCTAAGTTGCGTAGACTTACAGAAGAAATGAGCATTTTAACCCGAGAGAAGCTTTCTCAGGCGGCACAACTGGTCAAAGAATCTGGAGTCCACGTTTGGCTGACTTTTGTGCGAGAAACTGGCGACGGTTCCGACCCAGTCTTGCCGTTTATCTGTGAGACTGGATTGGTTTGGATCTCTGCCTTGATGGTTGGGAGAGATGGACGCAAAGTTGCTTGCGTTGGAAATTACGATGCCGATCCATTGCGGCATTCTGGCGACTGGGACCAAGTGATTCCTTACGTTCAAGGAATTAAAGAACCTCTGCTTGAAATCCTGGAAGAGTGGGTTCCTGTGAGTGAGCAGCCCAGGATTGCAGTCAATTTTAGCGAAGACGATGATAAAGCTGATGGATTGACTCACGGAATGTTCCGACTTCTCAGTAACCATTTGAAGGGAACCCGATTTCAGAATAGCCTCGAGAGTGCACATTCGATTGTTAGCCGCTTGCGAGGCATCAAAACCGCCGAAGAAGTTCGCCGATTGAAGCTTGCCGTTGAAGTGACCAATCGTGTCTATGCGTCAATGCCAGAGCGACTCAAGCTTGGTTTGGATGAAAGGTCCCTCTACGATTCGATCCAAAAGGAGATTGACGAAAATGGGTGGGGTTACGGATGGTCACGAGCGGGGAATCCAATTGTTAATTTCGGTCCGAATTCGATGATCGGTCACGGCGTTCCTTCGTCAGAAATCGTTCTTGAGCCTGGGCAACTGGTTCACCTAGATCTCGGCATTATCGTCGACGGTTACTCATCGGATATCCAGCGTTGTTGGTACGTCGCAGAGAACGGAGAAACGGATCTACCTTCTGAGCTTCAAAACGCGCTAGATGCTGTATCTGGTGCAATACAAGCTGGTGCAGATGCTTTGAAGCCAGGAGTTGTCGGTCATGAAGTTGACTCGGCGGCGCGTCAGTTTTTGGTCAGTAAGGGCTATCCAGAGTATATGCATGCTCTCGGACACCAGGTTGGTCGAATGGCGCATGATGGCGGAAGTCTTCTGGGACCTAAATGGGAACGTTATGGGAATCTTCCAGAGATTCCGATTGAAGCGGGCGAGGTCTATACTTTGGAGCTTGGTGTCACCGTGCCGGGGCGTGGCTATGTCGGTCTAGAAGAAATGGTTCTAGTGTCTCCAAACGGCGTTGAGTGGCTAACCCAACCCCAACGAGATATTCCAGTGTTAACTCATCTGCAAAAGTAAAATCGGCCAAGTTGTAACCCATGTATCCGGGTTGAACAACCCATGTGTCCGGATTGGACACAGTTCGCATTGGCGCGCCCGAGAGGACTCGAACCTCCGACCAACCGCTTAGAAGGCGGTTGCTCTATCCACTGAGCTACGGGCGCAGAACCATTATTGTACCTGCGGATCAGCTTCTGACACCAAGTGTGGTGCGGTAACCGCAACCAAACGGTCATAAGCCGTTTGAGCCAAAACCTCAAGATTTACGACATCCTCGCGGTTGTACGCAATCAACTTTTCAAGCGCTTTTTCGTCGCGCGCCATCTCATAACGTCGCCAAAGCAGAATCGCGTCATAGCCGTTCAATCCGTCTGTGTCTTCTCCTCTAGAGATTCCAAGTTCCTTCTCAATTTTCTTGAGTCCACCTTTCAGACCAACATTTCGAAGGGCTGGGCAAAGGTCAAAATGAATTTGATCTATCTGAAGGCTTTTGAACCTCTTCTGGATCATCGGAACGTCAAAACTGAGTCCGAAAAACGTGACAATCATCGAAAAATGCGAAAGCCGATCCTCGAAGCTCCCCATGTTTTGTCCTTTAACAAACACCTCAAATTCTTTTCCGTCGTAAATCCCGATCGTTGTAATCGAATTTCTGGCTTTTCCTCCGTCGGTTTCGATGTCGAGGTAGCAACAATTTGTTCTGAAATGAGGCCAAGCACGCCAGGCCTCTCGATTTCCAAGTGCTTTTGCAAAGAACTGATGCTCTCCTGCTTCGAGTGCTGCCTTAGATCGTTCTAACACCCTCACGACAGTTTCCTTCGGTGACGTTCCGAACGAAAAATAGTCGATTCCACGCAAAGCGTGTTCCCATGTTAGGCACCCTTGGTCCCAGAGCTGACGTTCCATTGTCGCTCCGACACCAGGGATGTGGATAAATGAGCTTTCTAACAATTAGTTTCCGATCGTAACTTTCGGTTTCTGAGTTGGAGCTGCTGTGAAAGCAGGAAGCGTGAACTGGATTCCACCACTCCCCCAATATCGAAGAACATCGCCCTTAACCGCGTACGTGCCTGTTTGACCGTTCTTGTCAAATTCACCATATAATCGACAAATGCCAAATCCGTTCCATGTCATCGACAGGTCACGACCGAACCATTGAATTGCTCGAAATTCACCGTCAAGAACAACTTTGCCCTGACCAACCACAAGCACTCGATCCGTCTTCTTGTTTTCGTACTCTTTTCGTAGATTGCCAACCATTTGAATGGGGCTTTTTCCTTTGTAGCCTACAATGAGCAAAGACCCCTTGAAAGTCATTTCTATCTTCCCAAATGCTGGTTGCTTATCGTTTGCTCGAAGAATTTTAAAACTACCGATCGCCGTTTTCATGACGACCTCGCCGGTTTGTTGCTGGGCAAACACAGCTCCAGAAAAAGACAAGACCGCTATAGCAGTTGGAATGAGACGCTTCAAAAACATCATTACTGATTAGTAGTATGGCGAATGTCGTGCCAGAGATGGAATCCCGGCCGGTCGACACTCGTAGAAAACTATAGGTTCAGACACCAGGTCTGGTACCTTTAGTTCCAAGGATGCGAGGATCCACTTCTCAAAAAGCGTTTAAAATGCGTGGCTCAATTTTAATCCCGATCATCGTTTCGTCCGTTGCTATTGGGGCGACGTTGATGATGTTTCAAAGCGGGGCAAGCCCATATATCACAGTTGAAGAAGCACGGACTCTTAGCGGAGACCGGTTGAATTTGGGTGTCGATATCGACAAAAAAACATTAACAACCAGTCTTCGAACAAATCAAATCGAGTTCGAAGGAGTGGATAGAAAGGGAACTCGTATCAAAATTAAACACGTTGGGCCAACGGTTGATCTCTCTCAGGCGGAGCGGGTGACATGTGTTGGCAAGCTTGAGGGAGATACCTTTATTTCACAGCAAATCCTTGTGAAGTGCCCAAGTAAGTACGAAGAAGAGCAAATGGCTAAAGAGAGGAACGGCAAGGCGTGAACCACGATCACAGCGCGGACGGCTTAATGCACGCGCCGGCTTGGGGAATGTTCATCGGAAACTTTGGCAAATGGGCGGTTTACGTCGCTCTCGCTACTTTCATCCTCTCCGGACTCCTTTGTTTCGTAAAGACTGAGAAGGTTCAAAACCTGCGGCGATACGCCTTTTATCTAGGCTCTGCGGGTCTTATAGCAGCATTTGTCTCGCTCTCAATCCTGTTCCTTAAAGACCAGTTTCAGTTCGAATACATTTACGGACACAGTTCAAAAGAGAATCCCTGGAACTACAAGCTCGCATCGGTATGGACGGCTCAACAAGGCTCCTTCCTGCTCTGGGCGCTGTTTAGCGCGATCTTCGGAATGTTCACCCTCTCTCGCTCCGAAAAGTACGAGCGAGCCTATACCGGTGCGTTTGCCCTTTTCTTGGGCGTCCTCAGCGGAATCCTTGCGTTCGAGACTCCTTTCAACTTGCTAAAGGACGTCACGATAGACGGCTTCATCCACGTTCCGCCAGATGGCACTGGAATGGTGCCATCGCTCCAAAACTACTGGGTAACCATTCACCCGCCAACTATGTTTGTCGGATTTGCGTCGCTCACCGTTCCGTTTGCATACGGTGTGGCGGCCATGATTACTGGTGATCATCAGCGTTGGATAACGCTGTGCCGGGCGGTTTCGCTATTCGGACTCGCCATTCTCGGGCTCGGTATCTCGATGGGTGGGCTTTGGGCTTACGAAACCCAAGGTTGGGGTGGCTTCTGGGCGTGGGATCCGGTCGAAAACGTTTCTCTCGTTCCGTGGCTACTCTTAGTTGCAGTAACCCACGGCCTGATTGTTCAATCCGCCCGCCAAGGCTGGGTATCCGCCAACCTGTTCATGAGCGGGCTCCCGTTTTTAAGTTTTGTTTATGGCACGTTTCTTACCCGTAGCGGACTGTTAGATAAAGTGAGCGTTCACTCTTTCGCCTCGATGGATCGGAACGCTCTACAAATTCTCCGTGCATTCTTCTTTGCGGTTTTGGTCGCGTATATCGTGCTTTACGCTTGGAAAGGGTTTAAAGCCGGAAAGGACCAGAAGAAACCTGCTGTTGAAGGAATAAATCGAACGGCACTTTATCAGGCAGGAATGCTTAGTATGTGCCTGCTTTCGTTTGTTGTCGCGGTTGGGATGTCTTGGGCGGTCATTACTGCTCTTGGTGGAAAAGAAGGGGCAAGAGTTGAAGAAGGTGTTTATCACAAAGCAGTTGTTTGGTTCTTTGTTCCAATTATGTTTTTGATGGCAATCACGCCATTCGTTTCTTGGCGAGCGGAAGGCGCGAAGTCGATCTTTGCGCGCGTGTTGAACATGGCGTTTTTGTCGCTTGGACTGGTTGGCGCAATGTTGATTCTTTTCAAGCATCCCGAGTTTGGCGTTGGGATTCAGCAAGGCGATTCGGTTGCATCAGTGTTTGGCTCTGGAACTCTACCTAAGGTGCCTGTGATGGCACTTCTGCTTTTTCTTTGCGTTTTCCCCGCTGTCAGCAACATCTGGAGAGCGATTGAGCTTTCGAAGAAGTCCAGGATGGGAATCGGCTCATTTATCGCCCATTTTGGAATGGCCGTGTTTCTTGGTGGATTGATTATTTCGCGAGGTTTCGAACGAGAAGCGAAAATGCTCATTCGCGAAGACCAGCCTGGCCAAGGCCTTGGATACAAGATCGCGTTTAAGGACTATAACCCAGAACGTGGTTACGACCGCAACAACGTCGTCAAGTTTGATGTTATCGATGATCGTGGCCGAAACTTTGAAATTGATCCGACCCTTTACTACTACCGGTCAGGAGATAAGGAACAGGCTCAGGTTTGGCCATTTATCAAAAAGGAGCTTTCGCACGATACATATTTCTTCATGTCTCCTCCCAAAATTGAGTTCTGGGAAGAGCCTCTGACCATTGCGCCCGGGGAACGAAAACCCGAAGCGACGTCTCGGTAAAGTATGTGAAATCGACGATGAAAGGTCAGTTTGGGACCCCCGGAGCTGAGTTCGGAGGAGTTGTCGAAATCACTTACGAAGGCAATACCTACCGAGCCGAACCAACCCTGAAACTTGGTGATGGAGCGTTAGAACCATCGCTTCCGAAGATTGGTCCTGATTTCCGAATCGTTGCGATGCGGAAAGATCCGAAGGACAACAGCCTAACGTTGCAACTCCTGCTAAGTCCTCCACTCTATCCGATGCAGCTGTTCTACAAACCCCTTACCGTTTTGGTATGGGCAGGAACCGGCATTTTCACTCTGGGTGGGTTGATAAGTGCATTCTATCGACGAGCTCGCAAACGTGCCCCAGAAAATGACTATTTGCAGAAAGATGCCAAAATATCAGTAGAGGACAATAATGCGTCTATCGCAACTGCTTAAAGCCAAGCTTCACCACGCTCGGAATTACCTATTGCAATCCAGACTACGTGGGTTCGATTGAAATCGGTCGAGAACTCATGGAAGCGGTCGGCATCCAAGATGGAGAACTGGTCCACATTTGGTCGGTAGAAGGCACGGCTCGAATCCAAACCTACGCTTTCTCTGGCCCAAGAGCAACGATTGGAATCAACGGCGGCGCGGCTCATTTTTTCAAGTCAGGCGAAAAGGTGATAATTGCAGCCTTTGATCTCTCGGATGAACCGATCATACCGAAAGTGATTCTTTGCGGAGAGAGTAACGAAATTGTTCGAGATATGACACCGTTTCACGTTATTGGCTAATTCGGTCGTTTTCTTGCAAAGTTTGCAAGTAGGCTACGCCGCAAGACAACTTTGGTGCAAGTGGCGACTTGACTGGAATTCCCCGCCAAAATGGCGTGACAGTCTGATGCACTTCTCCATTTGCAATCTTCTCTAGGGCAACTTCAGCAACGATTCTCATGTATAGCCCAGTGCATGCGGGGCAAGTTGTTTCGGCCCCAAATTGCTTAGCAAGGTCTGCTCTGATCGATTTTGCATCTCGAACTTCTCCTTTAGGAATACCGCAAACATATTCTTCCAACTGTAGCGGACTTGGAATCAGCATCTTAGTTCCGACTGGATACCCGCCAAATGGAGATCTGAGTTCTTTTACTATTGGTGCGCTTACGGAATGGAGTTTTTCCTCCCAAGTCATTCGCTTCTTTGGCATATCCAATTATATGTCGACAGCAATAACAAGTCGAAAACAATTGCTGATTGTCAACCGCGAATTTAATCTATCCAAAAGCGTATAGTATAGATTAAGATGCCAAAAGTTGCATCCGTTCAAGGAGAAACGCCAAGACCAATGACTACGATCGAAAAGAGCCTTTTCGAATCGGAGGTTATTGAGCAAATCCGGACCGTCTATGACCCCGAAATTCCGATAAATGTTTATGATCTCGGGCTCATTTACGATATTCAAATTGATGACTCCAAAACGTTCATGTTTTGATGACGCTCACGTCACCAAGTTGTCCAGTTGCGGGGAGCTTGCCCGGAGAAGTCGAGACTGCAGTTCGAAACACGCCAGGGATCGGAAGCACCAGCCTGGAACTTACCTGGGATCCTCCTTTCACAATGGAAATGATGAGCGAAGAGGCTCGGCTCATTCTGGGGTTGGACTAATGAAATTTTCTGCTCAGGAGGAATACGGTTTACGATGCTTGATTCAGCTCGCAAAAAGAGAAACGAGCTTGACCATTCCCGAGATTTCTAAGCTGGAAGGGTTGAACCCAACTCATACGGCTAAGCTTTTGATGATCCTTCGGAAAGAAGGCTTCATTATGAGTACAAGAGGCCAGACAGGTGGATATCAGCTTGCCAGGCCGGCTTCCGAGATTTTTGTTTCGGATGTTCTTGCCGCACTAGGCGGAAAGCTCTATGACGGTAACTTTTGTGGAAGGCATTCTGAGCGCTTGATATCTGTACCCATGCTGTTGACTGTAGTGTTCGATCACTTTGGCAAGTGATCCAAGGTGCTGTTGACGACGTCCTGAAGAATGTTACGATTGCAACGATGATTGAGCAAGAAGGCGATAAGCCAGTGCTCAAGACGTTTGATCTCCCTTCGCTACCACTGGTTGCCAAATGAATCCTACTGAAACGTTTCCAATTACCATCACCCCGAACGCACTAAAGCGGGTCAAACAACTCATTGAGAAGGACGGAAGAGAGGGAGTATTTCTTCGTCTTGGAGTAAAAGGCGGTGGCTGTTCGGGACTTGAATATCTCATGACGCTCGATACCGAATCGAAGGCAATCGACTTAGTCACGACCCTCGAAGGAATCGAAATTCATGTTGATAAGAAAAGTGCTCGATTCCTAGACGGTGCAACATTCGACTTCACGACGAATCTGATTGGTGGCGGATTCAAATTTGAAAATCCGAATGCCCAACGCAGTTGTGGTTGCGGGACGAGCTTTACGCCAAAATCGGCTTAAAGTTGCTGAGATCGGCAAGCGACCTCGTAAGAGTAGTCGAATACAAGCTTCGTGAGCTCATTCCACTGATGATAAACAGCTGGCAGTTGATCCAACGTGACGAACTTTCTTCCTAAGGACTCTTGGGGCATTTCGATCTCGCCGAGCTGTTCGACTTTCGCAACGAACACATCCGCCCAACGAAGCTCGCTTCGCTCTCGGATGCTGTAGCAACCGATGTATTGAATACAGCCGATTTGGGCACCCGCTTCTTCGATCGCCTCACGCTTGGCGGCTTCAATCGAGCTTTCATTGGGCTCCACACGACCTGATGGGATACACCATCCACGGTCTCCAATATTGCAAAGTAGAACTTCGTTGCCTTTCCAAGGAAACACTAAGGAAGCAAACGCTCTTAAAGGAGCCTTAAATGGGGCAGGGAAGAACTGCAAGGTTTGCCGTCCGTAGGTTCCACATGGAAATTTCTTTATCGCCATGTCAGCACCTTCCCTAACACTTTCTCTAGTCTAAACGCTCCGAATTTACGGCTATCATCGGAATGGAGAAGGTTATCACCAATCACGTATATGTGACCGTCAGGCACGGTGTAGTCTCCGTTTTCTAGTGGCCAGTTCGTTGGTGCCATCGCCCACGGAATCTTGTCTCCTGGCATCCCCCAAACGCGTTTGATGAAGTAACCCTGGTCAGCTTTTTCTTCTTGAAGGACGATAATGTCGTTCTTTTTGATTTGTCCGCTGAGCCAATAGGCTTTCGTCGTCAAACCTTTTGGCCGCTTTGTAAGGTTGGATGCATTGATTCACCGCGAACTATAACCGTTTTGACATTTGAACCGAGTACAGCCGCCACAACAAGAATCACCAGAAGGAACAGGGTGAAGCCTCGTAGTTTAAACTTCTTTCCTGGTGCGTTATTGTCCGTTTTTTCCATCCTTGGCTCCGCTATAATCTTGTACCACCGTTTTTCCTATGGAGACTTCCTCTACGCTTTTGCAAACGCAGTCCACTGTCATCCTCGGCATTCTTATTGGTATCGTTTTTATCTTGTGCATTATTGTCGCACGAAATTACATTGCACTCAAGAGAGTTCAATCAAAGTTTCAGAGCCTTCTGGCAATAAAATCGGATTCTAACTTAGAAGAGCTACTGCTTGATCACCTGAAAGAGAGAACAGAGCTGATTCGAGATCTAAATTCTGCGACAGAGCGAATATCGATATTGGAGAAGAAGTTGGTAAAGTCGAAGCGTCATGTTGGTTTGGTCCGGTACGACGCCTTTCCAGATATTAGGGGTCAACAGTCTTTTGCAATGGCGATTTATGACGATAACGGAGACGGAGCGGTGGTCAGCAGCATCATCGGTCGCGCGGAAGCGAAGGTGTACGGCAAGCCAATTCTTGGTGGCAAAGCGGAACGAAACCTAACCAACGAAGAGCAACAGGCAATCTTTGAAGCGGTGAGTACTTCGCCAAAGTCATTCTTATCTCAGTAGAATGAGGTGTACTTTAGGAAAGAAAAAGGTCGGAGAGTTCCTCACTCACCGACCTTATCAGTTTAGAAATGTGATTGTTACTTGCCAGCTGCTTTCAGAGCGGCAGCTGCTTGTTTCGCAATTCGCGACTTTCTCCGAGCTGCTTGATTCGGGTGAATGACACCGTTTTGAGCTGCTTTGTCGAGCTTCTTCACTGCCTCAGCGAGAGTGGTTGCGATTGCTTCAGGAGCACCAGCCGCAGTTGCTTTTCGTGACTTCTTCACG
This sequence comes from Ottelia alismoides, assembly GCA_037367405.1. Classification (NCBI taxonomy): domain Eukaryota; kingdom Viridiplantae; phylum Streptophyta; class Magnoliopsida; order Alismatales; family Hydrocharitaceae; genus Ottelia; species Ottelia alismoides. The sequence continues at coordinate 35,360 of JAZKJV010011644.1, forward strand.
TAAGTCTTCAGCGAAACTCGAACCATGCTGTTTTGAGCCGTTCTTTTTGCTGTTCTTCGTAGATCTTTCTTGCTTGATTTTGTATTTGCCATTTCTAAACCTAAAAATGATACCCAAACAATGTGGAATTATGCATCGTTTGGGGATTTATCATCGTCTGTAGTGTTCTTATTCCTCGATCAGATACTCGGCAATGAGCTGCGCAGTATCTCGGAGAGCGTCGATGTGGGTTCGTTCGTAGCCGTGGCTTGTATCTACCCCTGGTCCGATCAGTGCGACTTCTGCCCCACCTCCCGATCGCCAGTAAACCGTTCCGTCACTGCTGTAATAAGGGTAAATGTCTGGTTTAAGCTCAATTCCTCGGCGGCTTGCGAGGGTGCGTAGCTTGTCCGAAAGGTTCTTGCTATATGGACCACCGGAGTCGGCTAGGCAAATCGATGCATTGAACTCAGATCCGTTGAGTCCAGTACCTATACAAGCCATGTCGAGAACAACCAGTTCGGCGAGATCGTCGGGTAGACCATTTCGCCCTCCATGACCGACCTCTTCAAAATTTGAGAACAGAATCGTCGTTCGTTGAACTGGAGTTAAGCCTTCCTTCTTTAGAGCTTCTAAAGCCGCCAATAAGCAGGCAACACATGCTTTGTCGTCCAGGAATCGAGAACGGATGAATCCAGCTGGGCTGACTTCAGTTCGAGTATCGAGATAGACAAAGTCTCCCACTTCAATGCCAAGGAAACGAGTTTCTTCTGGCTTACTGGTTCGCTCGTCGAGTCGAACCTCTAGAGTATCCGCGTTCCTTGGTGCGGTACCAGAATCTTTATTCACATGGGCTGCACCGTTGGCGAGAACGATTGAACCTCGAATTTGATTTCCGTCTCTTGTGGAAATCGTGACGCCTTCACTTTCACAAGTTGGCCAATTAATGCCGTTTAATGCTTTGAGTTTGAGTCGGCCATTTGCTTTGATTTCTTGAACCATGAAGCCAAGAGTGTCGACGTGAGCGGTGAGAGCTCTAGGAGCACTGTCACGCAAGCCATCAAGATGGACTAACAACGCACCTTTTCTGGTGCGTTCCGTCGCAAATTCGAGGCTCATGAGTTCGCTTTCAATAAATCCGATTGCGTACTCGGTGTCACCGGTTGGACTCGGAGTCTGAAGCAGATCTACCAAGAACCGCTGAAGGTAGTCATCGGAAATTTCAAAACGCGCCATGTTGCATAGGTTTACCATGCTCCGCGAATCTGCGGTAGCAGATTCCAATTAAATTTCTGAATGATCTCCAATCTGGAGTTTCGATCGATCTGATTTTGGCGATTTACCGCAGATCGTCATTGCCTTCGGGAGCTGGCTCGTCTCCTCCTCGGAGGTCCATTGGAATTTCAGGCTCTTTTGAAGGTTGTTCTTTTCGCTCTTCTCCGCGATTCATTGGCGGATTGGGTTCGAGGGTGTTTTCCTTTGGATAGGTTTCTGGCTCTTGCTCCGGAGTAGGCACTGGCTGTGAGGGTAGCGACTCTTGTCTTGGATATTCTCGCTCCGATTGACGAATCGGCTCTTCATATCGTCGGGACTCAGCCGTTGCAGCCACCGGTTCGGATCGATCTCGCTTACCTGATTGACCTAAAACGATTCCTGTGATGATTGCAACAGAAACGAATACGATTGCCGCGATACCAACCGCCTTGACCGTTGAAACCGTGGGTTTCTCGTCATCTACCGATTCTGATTGGTTTGGTTGTTGAGCGACCGGCTGCGAAGTCTCAGATTGCATCGGACCGACTCTCAAAGTGCCATCCTCTTCTCGCGTTACTTCGCTAAACCCGAGAACTTCACCCTCCGAGCCATAGTGAACCATGCGCTCATTTCCTAGAAAGTCCTTTTCTAGCCGGCTGTAGTCGCTACCTTGCATCCTTATATCAGTATAAACGCAGATATTAGAAAACAGTTCCAAAGAGCTGACAGCGGCGAATCCAAACAAAAATCAAATAGGGTCCGACGTATAATGGCGATCAAGTGTGCGCGTATTGGTGATTGAAGATGACGAGGTCATCGGCGAGCGACTCGATAACACCCTGACAAAAGAGGGGTACACGGTCGAGTGGGCTCAGGATGGCGTTGAAGGGTTGAACTGGGCAAAGTCGGGTGCCTATGCGGTGATCCTGCTTGATGTGATGATGCCCAAAATGGATGGCTGGACGGTCATTCGCCGACTTCGGGACGCAAAAATAAACACCCCAGTTCTGATGCTAACGGCGAAAGATGAGATTGAAGACCGAGTGCAAGGACTCGATCTTGGCGCAGATGATTACCTTGTCAAGCCGTTTGATTTCAAGGAACTCATTGCCCGAATTCGTGCGTTGACTCGAAGGGAAAAGCAGTCAAAATCGTCGGTGATCAAGATTTGCGATTTGGAAATCGATACCCTCAACAAAAGTGTTCGGCGAAAGGACACCGAATTGCACCTCACCCCGCGTGAGTATTCGCTTTTGGAAGCCCTTGCGCGAAATCTGGGTCGTGTTCTTAGTCGAGAAACGATTATCGATCGAATCTGGGATGATGAGGATAGCCTGTCGAATACGGTCAACTTTCACGTGACTTCGCTTAGAAAGAAAATCGATGTAAACCGTGAAAAAAGCCTTATTGAAACCGTTCATGGCTTTGGGTACCGCATTAATCCTGGAGGAGAGAGCTGACTTTTCGCACCCGTTTGACTTTGATTAACACTTCGGTGTTATTGGTCGCTTTTGGTGGAGGAACCGCATTGCTGATATGGCGGTCGCAAAGTGTCTTTCTTCAGTCAATCAATCGAGATTTAATCCAGAGAGCAACTCGATTTGGTCGAGGTCCGATGCCTGGATTTGGTGGTGGCCCAGGGTTAGGGCCGGGACCGTTTGGGGGAAGAAGGCCACAATTTAACGATCCACCGAATGACGATGTTAATCGGCCTGCGCTTTTTGATCTTCAGAAAAAGCCACTTAATGAACGAGAATTCCGATTCCTCGACCCAGAGTCGCTTAGGATCATCCGTCCGAACCAAAACTGGATCATTTCCACCCGTGATTACGACGGCAAAAAAATTCAGGTGATCACTGCTCAAATTCGCGCGGAGGGAGAGACCATGGGCTATGTTCAACTCGGATACGACCTTGCGGAATACCGACGGCTCGTGCAAACACAGTCTCAAGTGGTTTTCTTTGTGCTTCCATTTTTGATCCTGGGAAGTGCAGCAGCTGGCTACTTTCTGTCTGATCGGGCGATTAAGCCAATCAAACAAATTACGGCAAGAGCAAGGCAAGTGAGTGCAGAAAATTTAAGTGGCGAGAGATTGCCCGAGAGCGGGGACCAAGAATTGGTAGAGCTTGGTAAAACCTTTAATCAAATGCTCGAGCGTCTCGAAATGAGTTTTGAGGACTTGCAGGCAACATTGGAACGTCAGAAACGGTTTGTCGCCGATGCCTCACACGAACTTCGGACACCGCTTTCCAGGTTAAGAATCACAACCAGTAGCGCTCTTCAGCAAGATTCAACAGAACAGGAGTTGAGGCGATCATTGGAAATTGCAGATAAAGCCGGACTTTCAATGACCCGTCTTGTTGAGCAACTTCTTTCCTTGGCGCGATTGGATAAGGGTGGACTGAAAATGGAGAAAGTCAGCCTCTCAGAAGTTGCCTCAAGCCTAAAAGGGAATTATTCTTCCTCTGTTTCCTTCGAACTCGATAATCCTGGAAGTGTGCTTGGAGATCCACTCCTAATCGAAAGAGCAGTCACGAACCTTATTGACAACGGTTTGAGATATGCCGAGAGTGTGATCGTTCAGGTTGATTCAAATCAGATTGTTGTCAGCGACAATGGACCAGGAATTCCTCCAGAACATTTGGAACATCTTGGAGAACGATTCTATCGGGTGGATGAAGCTCGCAATCGTCGCGACGGAGGCACTGGGCTTGGGCTTTCAATCGTGAAGCAAACCATGGAAGTGTGCGGCGGCACGTTCAATATTGAAAGTGAAATCGGAAAAGGCACAAAAGTGACGCTGAGTTTTGTTTCCAAATAACTTCCAAATAATTGTTTTGTAAAGTAGCCAATGTAAGAAGAAACCAAGGAGAAAACACCATGGCAACAAACAACACATTCAAAGCAATCTCGGCACTGGCGCTCGGAGTTCTGCTCGGCGCAAACCTCTTCGCTCAAGGCGCTGGCCCTGGTGGACGAGGTCCTGGCGGACCCGGTGGCGGTCAAGGTCAACGCGGCCCAGGTGGACCTGGTGGAAGAATGATGGCTCCCCGCGGACCGATACTTGCACTGCATCCAGACGTAGTGAAGGAACTGAAACTGAGTAACGAGCAAGTCGCTGCGATCAAGGAAATTGCAGAGAAGTATCGACCTCAGGGCGGACCTGGTGGTCCTGGTGGTCCTGGTGGTCCCGGCGGAGGGCAAGGACAGCGCGGACAAGGCGGAGGTCAGGGTCAGCGCGGTCCTGGTGGTCCAGGTGGACCTGGCGGACCAGGAGAAAAAGTTGATGCTGAGTTGAAGGGGGTTTTGAACCAAAACCAATTCCGACGATTCAAGCAGATTGAACTTCAGGCTTCGGGACCTATGGGGCTCCTGAACCCTCGAACAGGACAGGAACTACAGATTTCCGAAGATCAGCGCGAGCAAATGCGAGAAATCTTGGAAAACAATCGCCCGCCACAGCCTGGCCAAGGCGACCCTAGCAAGTTCCACGACTTCATCATGGGCAAGCTGGTAGCGGTGCTAAATGCAACCCAGCAAGCCAAATGGCGAGAAATGGTCGGAGCTCCGTTTAAACTCTCTCCTCCACAAAGAGGCCAAGGCGGCCCTGGAGGACCAGGCTTCGGCGGTGGTGATATCCCTCCGTTCAATTAAAAACGATAATTCCCCTCGTACGAGGGGAATTTTTTTATGCTATTTTCGTCGGAAGAATTTTGACTCTGCGATTTGGATCTTCTCCAACCGCTTCACTTGCTAATCGTCTCGCTTCAATCATCTGGAACTGGATCTTCCGAACTGGTGCCGATTGTGGACTCAGTTCAAACGGCTTTCCTGACTGAATCACCGTTTCGATTCCAGCTTGAACCTCAGCGACAACTCGTTCATCGAGTTTGCTTGGCGAGGTTACTTCGCCGCCACCCCGAACCAAATCATCCAAGGCACTCGCAATGTTCGAGAATGTATTCGACCGAACTACGACGGTTCGAACATTCTTACCGGCCATTTCACGAATCTTTCGAGGCTTATTCTGATAGGTCGATCGAATCGCCATCACGGCATCCGCGTTTTCAATATCCGTCGTGACTACGGCGCTCACTTTCTTCTCACGGATCGCTCTCTCTAAGCGAGTCCGCGCGATTCCGTACGGGAACACTTTCAGTAAGTAAGTAGTTTCCGAGCGAGGTTCTGTTGAGGCGGACTCTTTCGGAGTCGCTGTCGGAGCCTGATTTCGAGCCAATGCTGGGAATCGTTGGTTAAACGCAGGATCAGCAAGCTCTGCCGTTTGTTCTTCCTGCACGACTTCAACTTCGCCTTATCGGTTCGAACTCGAATTTCGGGTCGAGGCGGGACGCCGCGAAGAATCATATCTACGGTTTTCTGAACGTTGTGATGCACCGCAAGTCGGTCGTAATCCAGCAACTCAATCACGACATCAAAAGTCGGAGGAGCCTTTCGTTCAAGAACCGTCTTTTGAGTCCCTCGACGTTGGGCCTCAGCATCCGAAAGTGTTACCGCCTGAATCCCGCCGATAAGGTCGGCCAGTGATGGGTTAAGCATCAAATTCTCAAGACTCTGACCATGTGCTGTTCCAATGAGTTGTACGCCGCGTTCCGCAATCGTTCGCGCCGCCATCGCCTCTGCCTCGTTGCCGATTTCGTCAATGATAATGACTTCGGGCATATGGTTTTCAACCGCCTCAATCATGACGCCATGCTGTTCTGCCGCAACCCGGACCTGCATTCGCCGTGCAAACCCGATTCCTGGATGCGGAACATCGCCGTCTCCAGCAATTTCGTTTGATGTATCAACGATGACAACCCGCTTCATGACTTCGTCCGAGAGAACTCGCGCGACTTCGCGAAGTTTAGTTGTTTTCCCAACTCCAGGCTTTCCAAGAATCAGAATCGATTGTCCAGAACGAACGATATCGTCGATGATATCAATGGTGCCTTCCATCGCTCGCCAACCCGACAGGTGAGACCTACGATTTTGGAGTGACGATTTCGGATTGCCGAGATCCGATGAAGGGTTCTCTCAATTCCCGCGCGATTATCGGTACCGAAATCGCCTAGCGATTTCCCGACAAATTCGATATCGTGCTCAGTGATCTGAAGATCGTGGAATCGTTCCACACGATCGAGATAGCGAGCCTCAGCAGGGCGCCCGTAGTCGAGAACAACTTCGACGAGTCCGTCGATGCCATTTTCCTCGATGCGCTGACGCACAATGCCGGGGAGAACGTTGAGAAATTCAGCGATGCCTTCTTGGTATCGAGCCATTTCAATTTCACTTAACAAAAAAGCCGCACATCAGGGTCTGGTGTACGGCTTTCGTTGATTTTACGACGTGGAAACACCGAAGAGTGCTTCATGGATTAAGAAATTTTTATATTGTTGGCTTAATTTCGATCAATTTGATTTGAGTTGTTTTGGTTTGACCAGCAGACCAATACTTGACCGTAATCGTATCACCGATACTCTTAGTCACAATTGCCTTGTTCAAATCGAAAGAGTTCTCGATCTTGTTGCCGTTGATTTCAAGCAAGAAGTCGTTCTTCTTGATGCCCGCTGCCGCAGCCGGGCCGGAAACGGTGTTTATCCAAAGACCATAAGTCGGGAAGTCTTCTCGGCCGATGTACTGGGCCATTTGCTCTCGTGCATAAGGATTTTCAAGTTGACCAACTACTTCGCCGACGTAGCTCACACCAATGCCTGGATACCGAGGGGCACCGTATTTTACGATGTCGTTTACGATCTTCTTCGCTCGGTCGATTGGAATGGCAAAGCCAATCCCGACCGACTGACCGGTGTTAGAGGCGATTGCGGAGTTTATTCCAACCAATTGCCCCTGAGCATTGCAAAGTGCTCCTCCAGAGTTACCGGGATTAATCGCTGCATCGGTTTGAATTCCTTCAACAAGACCTTGATCACCGACGGGTAGGTTTCGCTTTGTTGAACTGACAATACCAACGCTTAAAGTGTTATCGAACCCTAGTGGATTTCCAACTGCCATCACCCACTCACCTACTTTTAAGTCAGAGGAACTGCCGATTTCGATCGGTTGGAGGTTCTTTGCGTCGATTTTGAGCACGGCAAGATCGCTTCGAGGGTCGAGACCCAAAATCTTGGCTTCGACCTTTCGGCCATCGAAAAGTCGCACTTGAACACGGGGATTGATTGTTTCTCCACGCCGATTTTGGCGACCTTCGACAACGTGATTGTTGGTGACAATAATGCCATCAGCGCTGACGATCACCCCAGAACCGGTTCCGGTCTCACGTTCGGTTGCTTGCGCCTCCATGAATCCTCGAACGCGATCGTATCGATCTACTGAAACGACACTCGGGTTCACTCGTTCGGCAGCGGAAACAAAATCAAACGCTGGACGAGCAAGTGGGTCCAGGTTTGCCGGCTTTATGAAGCCCTTTAATTTGCTTTCGGGTGCAAAAACGTCGTTCTGTCGATCTCGGGCTGATAACCATTTATCAGCCTGCAATGCTCCGAAAACTCCGACGAAACAAGCTGCGAGTGTTACAAAGAACGCTGACTTCTTCATGTTTTGATCCTCTTCTGATTTTGTATTAACGCCAATCGAAAAATTTAGTTCCATCGTTCGAAAGTCGGCACGGAGTATGCTTCATATTCAAACCAATGAGTGACACATCCAGCATTTCAAAGACTCGTTGGGAATTTTTAGATGCAGTTCGTGGTGTTGCAGCACTGACTGTTGTTATCCAACACTTCTTAGAAAGACTCTCGCCAACTCTCGCGAAACTTTCGCTGGATTATTGGAGTCCAGGTCGATTCGGGGTTGTCATTTTCTTTCTTGTCAGTGGATTTCTTGTTCCTAGAAGTCTAGAAGTGAAATCTGACCTCAAGGAGTTTTGGAAGGCTCGCTTTTTCAGACTTTTTCCTTTGTATTGGTTCAATTTGGCGCTTTGCGTTCTTTTGGGTGCGTTTGGACTTATCTCTCTTCACCAATTTGATCCTTCCAATCCTGTGCATCTCATTGCTAATTTACTGATGATTCAGGATGTTGTTCGAGTTCCAACTTTTAATTTGATGAGCTGGACACTTGGTATGGAGATGGTTCTTTACCTCCTAGTGTCTGTTTTTTTCAAATTCAATTTGCTCACTAGAACAAGGATTCTTATCGGCTCGATTTTGACTCTTTTGACCATTCCTTCCATTTTATTTCCCCTCGTTCTTGATAGACGCTTTCCGTCTGGGGCGGTGGCAGTTTTCGCATCGATTTTGAGTGGGCTGGTTCTGTATCGCTTTTTTACTCAGAAAGTTTCTTGGCGCGAGGTTTTAGTGTGGCAATCGATCAGTTTAGTGACGATTGCAGTTTCCGCAATTCTGAACAACAACGTGAATTTCCAATCAACTAACGAACCCAGGTTATCAGCAACTTCGGCAATTCTAAGTGCAATTACCGGATTTATGTTTTTCATCCTAATCTTCAAGAATCGGGAACGTCATTTTCCCGCTTGGGTGCTTTGGTTAGGTCTGGTCAGTTACAGCGTTTATCTTCTTCATGGTTTTGCGATCGCGCTCATAGGTCCTTCACTTCCAGTTGCAATATCGTTTCCTCTGCAAATAATCGTCACGCTGGCGATTTCCGCCTTCGGATTTTATTGTGTTGAAAAGCCAGGTTTACTCCTCGGAAAAAGATTTACGAGCAAACGAACAGTAAAATGAAAGTGTGAGTGAATCGGTGAAGTCTCTGATTGGGTTAAGCCGAGAAGAAATTCAGGAGCTGATCTCGGATCGTGCCGACGCAAAGCTTCGGGCGAAGCAGATCAGCTGGCACTTATATCGTCGTGCGGAACAAGATTTCGCAAACATGGGCGATCTTCCTCAAGAGCTTAGAGATCGTTTAGATCGAGAGTTTCGTGTATCGCCGCTTCATGTCGCAACTCACAAAAAATCGGTTGATAACGTCGACAAGCTTCTGGTGCACAACGGGGACAACCAGGTGTACGAGTGTGTTCTCCTTCCGTACCAAGAACGCGTTTCGTGTTGCATTTCCAGTCAAGTCGGCTGCCCCATGGGTTGTACATTTTGTGCAACCGGCATGGGAGGTTTCGACCGAAATCTCACCGCTGGGGAAATCGTTGCTCAGTATTTGTTACTCCAATCCATCAGTCTGAAACGCATCTCTCACGTGGTGTTCATGGGAATGGGCGAGCCGCTTTTGAACCTGAAAAATGTCGTGAAAGCAATGAAAATCCTTCACGATGAGGTAGGGCTATCGTATCGGCACATCACTGTTTCGACCGTTGGATTGGTACCGCAAATCAAAGAGCTGGCCAAAGAAAACCTGCCGATTCATCTTGCTTTGTCGCTCCATAGTCCGTTGGATTCAGTTCGAGATCGACTTATGCCTGTCAATCACAAATGGCCGGTAAAGGAGGTTGTTCAGACCATGCGGGACTACCAAGAAGCAACTGGGCGGAAGGTCACCTTTGAATACCTATTGATCAAAGATGTTAATGACACTCCGGAGCAAGCAAAAGCACTGATTCCGCTTCTGAAAGGCATGCCGAATGTTGTTAACCTCATCCCGTTTAACTGGGTCGATACAGGAAACGGGTTCGCAAGGCCAGAGCGAGAACGTGTTCGAGCGTTTCGAAGAATTCTTGAGTCGGCAGGGATGAACGTTACTGAGCGAGTAGAACGGGGTCACGATATTGCGGCCGCTTGTGGTCAACTCGCAGGTCAACACAAAGGGAAGTTTGCAAGGAGGGAAGCATCAGACTCACTTTCGCTGCTCCCTATGCAGTCCTAATTTTGTTACTTGGATGTTCATCCAAGCCGTCCGACAACTCGAGAAACGAGCCGAAGGAAGAAGATAAGAAGCTGGTAGCGAAGCCGCCTCTCAATATTGGTGTTTCCCAAGGGGAAACGGTTCGACGGAATTCGGCTGGAAAGCGTGTATGGAGTATTCGCTGGAAATCAGCTCAACTATCCATTATCGATGGAAAACAGTCCGGCAACATGAGCGATGTCACAGGAGACGCCTTCGAACAAGATATTTTGGTAAGTCAGTTCGAATCGCAGCAAGCTGAAGCAGACGCCAAGACCGATCGTCTGAAATTGTCTGGAGGTGTTAAAATTCTCGCAATAAAATCGAAAACAACGCTTACCGCCCAGAAAGTGGATTGGTTACCGGATCAAAAAGTCTTTCGTGCGAGCGGTGATGTCACTGTAGAGGGACCAAACGGAATCATTGGGCCAACGGATACACTGTTTGTCACGCCAAAGTTGGATCGAATGGCGAGCTCGGAGAGTTACTTTAAAAAATGAAACGGATTTTCAGTGTAGCGATGAGTTTTTTGGCGCTTGGAATTGTTGCCGACAAACGCCTCACCTACGTAAATCGCCGGAAAGATCCAACGATCCGGCTAGAGGCAGACCGGGGACTCATCGTTCCAGATGAAAGCTTCAGAATCGAAGGGAACGTTCTCATTGACAGCATCGCCAGCAATCTTCGAGTCACGTGCGACTCTGCAACTGGCATTTTGGTTAAAGCCGGGGGGAAAACCGATGCTGACCAAGTGCGAATGACCGGGAACTTCAAACTTGTTCAAACCTCTCCGGAAGGAAATAAACTAGCGGCGACCGCTGAGAAAGGAACCTATGATTTAGTAGATTCGAAACTTGTCGACGTCACATTGACCGGTTCGGTGAACTCAAACCTACTTTCAATCAATCCAAAGAAATCTGACTTCACGGTAAAAGCTCAACGTGGAACGGCAAGGTTGGATCGAACCGAGAAAGAACGCGATAAGCAACTCATCACTGCGACCTTTACCGGACCGTTGACATTCTCGGGTTACCAACTCGATATTGATGAAAAATCAAAGAAAGCGATCCGAAAGGATGTTGATGGAAAAGCAGATCAATTGACGTTTACCAGGAACGGATCTTCCGGTAAACCGGAAATCAGGCTCACCGGCGATATCGAATTTTTAGAGAAAACCAACGATGATGAGTCAGGATTCGTCACCGGAGCGCAAGTTGCCATTCTCGAACTGAACTCCAAAAACGAAATTGTAAAAATTCGGTTCTCCAGTGACCAAAAGGGTCAGGTGAAGACCGTGGTTAAACCCAGTGGAGGATCGCGGTGAAAATTTCAGCACAGAACCTCAAAAAGCGATACAAAAGCCGACAAGTTGTTAGTGACGTCTCATTCGAAGTCAATACTGGCGAAATCGTGGGACTTCTTGGACCAAACGGGGCCGGAAAAACCACTTCGTTTTACATGACCGTCGGTTTGGTAAAGCCAAATGGGGGGCGAGTGCTCCTCGACCATCAAGATGTGACCAAATGGCCGATGTACAAGCGAGCTCGAAATGGGATGGGCTATCTTCCGCAAGAAACCTCTGTCTTTCGTAAATTGACAGTGCGGGATAATTTGAAACTTGTCCTAGAACTCGCGGGCAAAAGTCGCAAAGAACAAGATACAAAAGTTCAAGAACTTGCCGAAGAGTTGCACATAACCCACATCATTGATTCCATCGCAGGTGTTTTGTCGGGCGGAGAAAGAAGAAGAGTTGAGATCGCGCGGGCAATGGCAACCGAACCCAAATTCATTCTTCTCGATGAGCCATTTGCCGGTATCGATCCTCGCACCATCGAAGAAATTCAAGAGATCCTTTTCAAGCTCAAATCCCAGGATATTGGGATTTTAATTACCGATCACAACGTTGCAGCAACGTTGAGAATCACTGATCGAAACTACATTCTTATCGATGGGGCGATTTTCGCCAAGGGCAATGCCAAAGAAATTTCTGAGAACAAAGACGTTCGAAAACATTATCTAGGAGACCAGTTCGGAAACGATTTCGACGCATGAGGCGCATTGATCGCTTGATTGTTGGAGAGCTAGTTGGCCCCTTTTTGCTCGGGGTTGCGATGTTCTCGTCTCTTCTATTGGCTGCAACCTATCTCGGAAGAATCACGGAATACATCGTTCAAGGCGTTCCACCAGCGTTGATTGGAAAAATAACGCTTCTCTTGCTTCCGCCAATCTTCATCAAAACCTTTTCCATGGCGACTCTGCTGGGTTCGCTTCTGGCATTTGGCCGGCTTTCGGGAGACTCAGAAATTGTTGCATGCCGCGCCAGTGGTGCGAGCATCTACCGAATCATTGCTCCTGTCGCCGGTTTCGCCGGAGCAATTGCGATTGTGACGTTCATTCTTAACGACACTTTGGTCCCATACGCGGCCAAACAGGCACGACAGATGACCGAATCGGTATCGAAGTCTTTGAACGCAAAAAGCCAACAATCCGTCTTTCAGCCGATCTTCGATGAAAATGGAAAACGCGCCCAAATGATGATGGCGGACGACTTCAATTTGAAAGAAGGAACGCTGACAGGCGTGACGCTCGTGAATTATGATCAAACGGGAGAGCCTGACTTCTATTTGAGGGCAAAGAGCATGAAGTACGATCCTCTGAAAAAAGAGGAGGGGTGGAGAATCATCGGTGGTGCCAAGTTGTTTAGTGCCGACGGGCGAGATGTCACGACAATATCGGGTGATGTGTGGCCTCAGCAACTGAATACGTTTACAAAGGCACCTGGTGAGTTGGGCTATCAGCAAATCAACGACCCCGATTACTTCACATCTTCAGAGTTGCGTAAACAGATCACCGAACGATCTGACAAATCGATTTCAGAGGACCAATATCGAAATCGAGAGTATTGGTTTTGGCTAAAGTTTAGCTTGCCACTTGCGGCATTGGTGTTCGGAATTCTAGGAGCCGCCCTTGGAATTCGTTCGCATCGAGCCGGAACATCAGCAGGTTTTGCTCTCGCTGTGGGAATCATGTTTGCGTACATGATGATCTCAAATCTCATGAATACTTGGGCGATGGGCGGGGCAATTCCGTCATACCTTGCCGCATTTACACCGGTTTTGATGGGTTTGGTCGGCGCAGTTGTTATTATGTGGAGGAGGAATATCGGCTAACGTGGATGGTTTAACGATCGGATTTATCCTTCTCATTGTGCTCCTAGGCGGAGCGTCGGCATTTGTCGCCGATATATTGGGATATAAGATCGGCAAAAAGCGACTATCACTGTGGCACCTGCGACCGAAGTATGTTGCTCGGTTAAGCGTCACCTTAGCGGGAATGCTGATTCCACTGATTACGGTTGCCGTTCTTTATGCGGCAAGTTCAGAGTTTCGAATGTGGCTGAACAAGGGTCGGCAAGCCGTTCGGGAGCTTCAACAAAAAGAAGAAGAACTAAGCAAGATCTCAGTTGAGGTGATTAAGAGGGAAACCGAGAACGCCAAGCTCGATAACCGAAACCGAATCATTTCCGCAGAGCTGCGAAACAATCAAAAACAGTCTGACCGGCAGAAAAAGGAGCTTCAGCAGTTTGAATCAAAGCTCCGGCAACAGCAAGCCACTGCGGCTCGGCTGGGTGAATTGGTTGCAACGGCTCAGAATCGAATTCGGAACTTAGACCTAAAAGATGCTCAGACGCAGAAGCAGTTGGGAATCTCCAAAAAGCTTCTTGAACAGGAAAAACTCGCTCTTGGCAATATTCGCAAGGACCTCGCAACAACCATCGAAAGTCGAAACGTAGCAGTGACAGAAGCGAAGAAAGCGATTGAAGACTTTAATTCGATCAGTCAGAAAAACACAAACCTAACAAACATCCTGAGGGAGCTTCAGGGCAACCTTACGGATTTGCGTTCACAGATAGATTCGCTGGTGGTGGCGAGAGACTCCTCAAAAGTACAGGCCGAGAGTGCTCAAAAGGAGCTTGAGACCCTTCGTGCTGGTATCGATGACTATGTTCGACAACAACAAGAAATCCAGAGTACATTGCGACGCGTAGGCGAACAGTATGCAGTTTTCTCCCGTCAAAACGCAGTCACATTCCTCAGAGGAGAGGAACTTACAAGGTCAATCGTTCCGGGAAATCTCTCCGAGCCCGAAGCAAAAAGTCTCTTCTTCGGCTTGCTGAGACAAGCAAAGATCGTTGCAGCTGATCGTGGTGCAAAACCCGATTCAAATTATCAGTTCGACGGCACAGCTGGAATCGTTGCCTTTACTCCCGAAGGTCGAGAAATTTCATTGGCTGAGATCGAGAAATTCTGGATTCAGCAAATCATTTCGAGCAAAGAGAACCGAGTATTGGTGGTTCGTTCCTTGACCAATCGATTTGCAAGCGAGCCAGTTACGCTCGATCTCCAGTTTTATCCGAACCCGGTTGTGTTCCGAGAAGGCGAAATCATCGCAGAAGGGAGAGTAGATGGCCGGAAATCTGATGCTGAGGTCTTTGGACAAATCCGAGAATTTGTTCGAACTTATGTCAATGCAAAGGCGCGGCGCGTAAAGATGATTCCGATCCGAAATAAAGACGGAGAGCTTTTTGGAGAACTCACCGCCAATCAAATCCTTGAAACCGTTTCGCTCATACAATCAGCGCCAAGAATTCTTAGGCTTCAGGCGCGGGCAACAACTGATATTCGAGCGGGAGACCCACTCACATTTGAACTCGTAATAAAATGAGGGCGCATGGAAGCTAAAACGGTTCTTTCAATTGATCCCGGCACCACAAAATGTGGGATGGCTTTAGTGAGGCGCCGTCAGGAAGGCGGGATTGAGCTACTTTGGCACGATGTTGTACCTGTAGATGCCGTCTTAGTGAAGCTTCATGAAGCTTATATCGTCTCCGAATTTCATTTAGTGATCCTCGGCGACTCCACCGGTTCTCGGCATGTTAAGGAAGCAATTCGGCGTCACTTACCCAGTATGGGACTCTTAGTCATTGATGAGAAAGATACAACCATGCAGGCGAGAGAGAGGTACTGGGAAGCAAACCCTAGAACAGGTTGGCGTCGCTTTTTACCCTCGACTCTTCAGGTCCCGCCCGTGGCTTACGATGACTATGCAGCACTCGTTCTAGCCGAAAGGGTCCTGGTTGAAGGATGATACCGTAGCATATTTCCTAAGCAATCGGGCATTCTTGCATCATGGATCGTCGAGAGTTCCTTGTTGCTGCCGGCTCCGCTGCGACTTTAGGTGTTGCTTCCTCTGCTTTAGCTGAACCAAAACAGCGACGTCGACCGCAAAACGCTAAGTCGGTTGCCAACTTGATCGTGCCTCCAATGAAAAAGGTCAGAGTCGGATTTATTGGGGTTGGAGCCCGGGGATCTGGACATGTTGAACACATCTGCCAAATCGACGGAACTGAAGTGGTCGCCATTTGTGATACACATGCTCCCGCGGCAGAAGCTGCAGCGAACAACGTTGAAAAGAACTTTAAGCGTCCGAAACCAGTCATCTACACCAAGGACAAAGATGACTACAAGCGGATGTTAGACCGCGACGACATTGACATCGTAATCATCTCTACCCCTTGGGAAGACCATGTGCGCATGTCTGTTGACGCAATGAATCGTGGAAAGCATGCATTGGTCGAAGTTCCGGCTGCGTATACGGTTGATGACTGCTGGAAGCTGGTTGAAGTTTCAGAAAAGACCCAACTGAACTGCATGATGCTTGAAAACGTCTGTTACGGTCGCGAAGAACTGCTCGTCTTGAACATGGTTCAGAAGGGAGTTTTTGGCGATCTGATCCACGGTGAGGCTGCTTACATTCACGATCTTCGCTGGCAGATGAAAGAGGTCGAACGCGGAACGGGTTCTTGGAGAACCTATCATTACGCTCAGCGAAACGGAAATCTGTATCCGACACATGGTCTTGGTCCTGTTGCCCAATACATGGATATCAACCGGGGAGACGCGTTCGATTACATGGTCAGCATCGGTTCACCCGCACTCATGCGAAACGAATATGCAAAAGAGAACTTCCCAGAGGGTCATAAATGGCGCGAAATGAATTTCAAATGCGCCGATATGAACACCAGCATCATCAAGACGAAGCTGGGACGAACCATTATGTTGCAATGGGATGAACAACTTCCAAGACCTTACACCCGCCATAACTACTTGCAGGGCACAAAGGGATGTTTTGCCGGATTCCCAAACCGAATGGCTCACGAGAATAACAAGAGTGGCGCGGAGTCATGGCAACAAAAAGAACAATTGAAAGAGTGGTATGACAAGTACGAGCATCCGCTCTGGAAGAAAATGGGCGAAGAATCTCAACGAAATGGCGGGCACGGAGGAATGGACTTCCTCATGTTGTGGCGAGTGATTTATTGCCTCCGTAACGGAGTGCCGCTCGATCAGGATGTTTACGATGCGGCCGCATGGTCGGTCGTCACTCCACTGAGTGAAACCAGCGTAGCCAAGCGTGGCCGGAGTATGGACTTCCCAGATTTCACTCGGGGTGAGTGGAAGACAAGAAGCCCATTGAACAACGCCAATGTTTAACGACTAAAGGTCATCTTAACCCCGGTTCCTTCGAAAATTTTGGAATTGGGGCCCTTTGCTTTCTTCTTGATCTGAGACTCAACATCGATCACCAACTTGCCTCCCGAAAGCGTTGCCACTGAAGGCTCACCCGATCCTGGCTTCTTTGGGTCTTTCTTCGAAGTCATTGTGACCGTATTTCCCGACTGCTTCCAGGTACCGCTCTCTGTAACAGCCTTTGGTCCGGCGACACCAGCAGGAAGATTGATGGTAAAGGTTCCGTCTTTTTTCAATTCTAAGTTGACAACACCCGAGGTCATGGTATTCAGCTGTTGATCAAGTTGCGCAGTCATTTGAGTCTTTTGCTCGGGCTTCACTTGACCGCCAAACATCTTAAAGATGTTTGCCTTGAATGTGTCTTTGTTGAGTGTCATTTTTCCCTTCCACTTTCCGGTCGCATCGGCAGCGTTTGCGCTAAGAGCGACGAGTGAAAGAGAAGCGAGTGCGATGGTCTTGAAGGCTTTCATAAGAGCTTACGAACGGATTGTACGGCATTTCTTCCCGGTAAGATTCCAATGTGGGTCGATATGCTGATAAACCAGATTGGGAACGCCTGATTTCAGAGCAAAGCCGTCCAGCAGGTCGCTCACTAATGCGGCAAACTTGGTCAAATCTCTTGTTTGCTCACGCTCCTATTGCCGGATCATTGTTAGAGCCTCTTATTCCACCAGGACTGGAGTTGGAGCTCCATGATGGGTTTGCTTGGCTCGGCTTTGTTCCATTCCAAATGAAGCACGTCCGCCCCTCGTTCATGCCGAAGTGGGGGCTTACGAGCCGCTTTTTAGAAACTAATTTTCGAACCTATGTGAGACATCCTGAGCATGGACCAGGAGTCTGGTTCTTTTCACTAGATGCATCCGACTGGCCGGCATGTTGCATTGCGCGATCAACTTTCAAATTGCCTTACTATTTTGCCGCGATGTATTTTGAGCGAAACGGGGATCAACTTCTTTACGCAGGGACAAGACAGAAGGTCCAGCGTTTGCCCTTGGTTTATCCTAAACCACTTGGATTGGAAACCTACGACGCGAAGCTAAGGGTCTATGGTGAACCCCGAACCGCTGATCCGGAATCATTTGAGTTTTGGCTCCTCGAGCGCTATCGACTCTACGCCGCCGACTATCGTGGAAATCTGATTACTGGAAAAGTTCATCACCCCCCGTACCAAGTAAGGCAAGTTGAAGTGGAGGAGATCAAAGTTCATGGCATCAAAAGTTTTGATCCCTCGTTTTCACACTTTGCATTTGCCGAGAGTGTCGATATTGAGGCATTTAAGCCCTACCGAGTTTGAGCTGGGGCCGCTTGCTTTACAAAGATAATCTTCGTATCCGGTAATCCGGGCTTACTTGGCACTAGCAAAACAAATCGCTTCTTATTCGCGTCAATTTTTCCAGAAATCACTCGATTAGAACGTTGGCCCTCCTCACTGGAAAAAGCCAAGGTGATCGCATCCGATTGGAAAGCGTATTTCCCCTTCCCGCGTCGGGTTGGAATCTCGTAACCCGATGCCTTTGAGGTGAACGTCCCATCTGGGTTAAGGCTCAGCTGAAATCGGAGCGTTTTGAGGAGTCCTTTCGAGACCTGCAACTTGTACAACTGGTCTCCATCCATCGACTGGGCGATTTTGCTTGGTCCCAATAAAACGGTGCCTTCCCACTGACCCGTAATTTGAGCAAAAGAGCTTGCGCCTTGCAATAAAAATGCCAGTACAACTACCTGCTTGCTCATCATTAGATATTATGGGTTGAAAATGTCAGTTTCTCGTCAAAATGTTTATATGCGTTTTTCCGAATGGTTACTTCTCGGGATAGTCATCGCCGGCTGCGGTGGGCCGAAGTCTGGTGGTGGATTTTCGTCACGAAAAAATGGCACGCCAGAGTCGAAGCTTCGATACCCAATGACCGCCAATCCAACAACTCTGGATCCTGCCAAGGTTCAAGACATTGAAACGATGGATATTCTTGCGAATGTCTTTGAGCCTTTGGTCAATTACGACGAGAAAAACCAGCTTGTCGGTGTGTTGGCAGAATCTTGGAAGCTGAGCGAAGACGGGAAAACGTACACCTTTTCGCTTCGTAAGGCGACTTTTCACGATGGAACCGAGGTGAAGGCAGGAGACATCAAGCGCTCATTGGAGCGGGCTCTTTCGCCAGACTTTGCTTCTCCAACCGCTGAGACTTACTTGAACGATATTGTTGGAGCGGCAGATGTGATTTCCGGCAAATCAAAAGAACTTTCGGGAATCAAGGTTGTTGATGACAAGACTGTTGAGATAAAAATCGATGCACCTAAGCCCTATTTCTTAGGGAAACTCACCTATCCATGTGCCTACATTGTGAGCACTAAGTCTGGCGTTGGCGAGATTTCAAAAATAGAAGGCATGGTTGGAACAGGGCCATTTACGATCAACCAGTATTCACCGGAACAGCAGATCACCCTCAAAATGTTTGCGAACTACCACTCGGCTCCGGCGCAAATCGAGTCAATCGAGAGAAAGATTGTCAAAGATGCAACAACCCGACTCAATATGTTTCGAAAGGGAGATATCGACTTTGTCGTTCTCGAAAAACAAGATTGGAAAACCGCACGCAGCGACAAAGAACTGAGTTCTCAGTTGCGCTTTGTGGATCGTCCAGCGGTTTTCTACATTCTTCTTTCGAGCAAAGCTTACGCACCATTTCAAGACGTTCACGTTCGACGAGCCTTCGCAATGGCGGTTGATCGAAGCCGAATTTCCGACAAGATTCTGAGCGGTGTTCCTAAGGCCGAACGTTGGCTTCCGAAAGGAATTCTTGATGTTGAACCGCAGGTAAAAGCTCCCGAATATGACCCGGAAGCGGCCAAGAAGGAGATTGCACAGTCTAAATTTGGTTCTGGAGACAAGCTACCTCCGTTAGAAATCACGATACGAGCCGACAACTCCGATGCAAGATTTGTCGCTGAGCAGATCTCGAATGATCTGAAGAACAATCTTGGCTGGCAAGTTAAACCGAAAAATCTTGAATGGGGAGCCTTGCTAAAGGCTCGGAACCGTGGAGAACTTCAATCGGCATTTTTGAGCTGGTACGGCGACTATATCGATCCGCAGAATTTCCTCAGCATGCTTTTAAAATCCGATGCATCGGCAAACTTTGACAAATGGACGAATCGTGAGTTTGATGCATTGGTAACAACTGCTGATGCTGAAAAAGATGTCGCTAAGCGCAAAGAACTGTACGCTCAGGCAGAGGCAATCGTATTGCGCGATGTACCGCGTGTTCCACTTTATCACGGCGTCGATGGAATGCTGGTGAATCCGAGGGTGCAAGGATTGAGATTCAATCTCCTTGGTCCGATGCCCCACAATCTGGTCACTTTGAAATGAAGTTAAAGGCGATATATCCCGGCACTTTCGACCCGCCAACTTTTGGGCATCTGGACCTGATTGAGCGGGCGAGCAACCTTTTCGATCACGTCGTGGTTGCAGTGGGAAAAAACTCTTCAAAGGACCCTTTGATGTCAATAGAAGAGCGCGTTCAGGTGCTGGCTGAATTGTCGGCACCGTTTAAAAACGTCACCGTGACCTCGTTCGAAGGTCTGCTGATGGACTTCGCTCAGAAAGAAGGCGCCAAATCGATCGTTCGAGGTCTTCGGGCAGTTGCCGATTTTGAATATGAATTTCAGATCGCGATGGTGAACCGAAAACTCAACCCAGAGGTGGACTCCGTGTTTCTCATGACACGTTGGGAGTACAGCTATCTCAGTTCATCAGTTGTTCGAGAGGTGGCAAAGCTTGGCGGAGATATCTCTGGTTTGGTACCGCCGGCAGTCGCACCTGTACTGATGCAAGCGGTAAAAAGAAAGCAGGACGCTTGATTTTTTGGAATCCTATTGCGTTTGTGAAAAACGAGGGTATACTTTTGATTCCAAAGTTTGGGGGATTAGCTCAATGGGAGAGCACCTGCTTTGCAAGCAGGGGGTTAGGGGTTCGAGTCCCCTATCCTCCACCAAATTCACCGGAACAACATCGACAAGGGTTTCACTCTTGTCGGAATTTGCATCCATAATTTGTTCGAGTTCAGTCCGATTTTGTATGACGCTAGGCATGTTGCTTTTCGGATGACAAAAGAAACCGCGGTGCATTTTTTTTGGTTTGAATATAGAAGTTGCCATCGTAATCCTGGACCACTCTAAGCCGCACAGATGGACCCGTTGACCCTACTGGTTCATGCCGAATGCAATTGCGTTGCAACAAATCGTCTAGGTCAAGTTGAAACACTCCAACGAATCGAACCGGATCTTTCGCACTTTCTCGCCAATGCAATTCCAAGTAGAGCGGTCGCTCAGACAAACTTACAATGCTATGAAAGTGTCTACAATTATCACTTCGAAGTGTCCAGCGGCGGTGATTTGCGCGGTAATAAATTTCTGGTCGATCAGGTTCCATGGTGCTCACTTTATGACCTACTCTAGCACAATCTGGTTGGACTGCTCAATATGTATGAAGCGCATCGATAAGTCTCGTGAGTATTCTTATTTCACTATGCCTCAAATGTTCAGAATTTAGCCGGAATTGTCTATCCCAGTTGTCATTGCACAAAATGACAACTGTGTGACTTGACCGTTCATGAATTTTCAAAATATTAATTGAGACTGTACTCTGTTTGCTCACTAAAACCGAAAAATGCCTATTGATTTCAGCGTCGTATGTTATTGATAGCCTTAGAGATTCTTGTTATAATGTTGCATGTTGGTGTAATTATGATTGTTCATTCTGTTCGTGATTTAAGACGATGTGGATGGGATTTGATTCCTAATTCTTCTGGTGTGTATTGTTGGTTTTTTCCTGCAGCTGAACTAGACAATCTAATGTTGAGTCAGTTTACAAAGATAGAAGATCTTCGAATTTTTCATGCACCAAATGGATTTAATTGTCTTTATCATGGACTGGCAAATAACTTACGGCAGCGGATCGAATGGCATGCAGATCAAAAGTTGACGAAATCAGGTCTGGCATCGGGATTCCTCTCCACTTTCCGGCTATCTCTTCTGGCTCTGAATGACTTTGAATACGGTTCGGGAAACGAAATGATCAATGAGTACATGGACGAACTCTTTGTCAGTTGGGATGTTGCGAAAACGAGGATGGATGCTGCCAAGAGGGAGCATGAACGCTTTCAAAGCGGATATCACTTCCCACTAAACATTCAGAATAATCGGAGTCCCGAGCTTGCCAAGTTCCATGAATTTCTCAAAGAACGTAGAAAGAGCTACAAGAAAAAGTATAAGTGAGAAATTTCAAAACCGATAAAATCATTTTGGTTTCGTGCGTCAGCAAAAAGAGTAAAGTAGCGAAGCCGGCCTGTGAACTCTATGAATCTCCCTTCTTTATAAAGGCGAGAAAATTCGCCGTTCGCGAACGTGTACCATGGTATATCCTATCTGCAAAGTATGGACTTCTTGATCCGGAAGTATTAATAGAGCCATATGAGCAAACATTAAATCAGATGAGTAGGCGTGAAAGAACTGAGTGGGCTGAAATGGTGATTCATCAGATCGAACATCGCAATATTCGTCCCGCAGTAGTCACAATTCTTGCAGGAGCGAGATACCGTGAATATATCGTCCCATATCTATTGAGAAATTCTATTGCTGTAGAGATTCCTATGGAAGGGCTTAGAATAGGTCAGCAACTCGCTTGGTTTGATAAAAACACTCATGGAGCACCTAGTACTTGAATGAACCCGCAAAATAAACATTCGTGTCAGCAAGTAAGTGCATCAGCCCATCCCAAATAGATCCGCTTTTTTGCAATCTTTGATAACACGCACATAACAATGAGTTCCTAGACTCACCAAGTGGCGGATAGAAAAAAGCTGTGGCTCATGGTTGCACTCATGGTTATTGGCTATTCCGGTTACTACCTTTGCCGATCTAGCTTCAGCGTCGCAAAGCCGTTGCTTCTAGAAGCGTTTCCGAGTTTAGACAAGGCTAAGTTGGGCATGTTGGCCTCGGTTGGAACATTGATGTACGCGATCGGGAAATTCATCCACGGTCCTTTGGCGGACAAGCTTGGGGGTAAGCCGATGTTCATTTACGGGATGCTAGGAGCGATCACTCTTTCGCTCATGTTTGCATTTGGCGGGCCACCAATTTTCCTTCTTGCTTGGTCTTGCAATCGGTTCGTACAGAGTGCTGGTTGGGGCGGCATGGTTCGAATGGTGAGCCAATGGTCAAGGCCTAACCAGTACGGATCTATCATGGCGGTGATCAGCCTCAGCTACCTTGTCGGAGATTTTCTTAGTCGCTTACTATTGGGATATTGGGTCGGAAACGGAGCGACGTGGCAACAGCTTTTCCAGTGGTCTGCTATTGGATTAACGATTATTGCTATCCCAGTGACAATGTTCTTGAAAGAAAGGCCAATCCAAGAGGCTTTTCCTGGTCAACAAGAATCGATCGTTAGTTTGGTCGCAACCCAACAAAGGCAAAGATTTTGGTTGGTTTGCTTTTTGTCTTTTTGCTTCACGTTCATGCGAGAAACATTCAATGAATGGACACCGACTTACCTTACGGAGGCCGTTCAGTTGACGAAGGCTTCAGCCGGACAAGCGAGTTCAGTTTTTCCACTGCTAGGTGCCTTTAGTGTGCTCGCGGTCGGGATTTACAGTGATCGAATCGCCAAAAGTCAGAATCCAATTAGGAGGTTGATCATTGTCCCAATTGGACTCGGCTTGAGCGCATTGCTTCTTTTGGTTTTGGGGCAGGTTTCAGGTCTTCCGGCAGCGGTTACAGTAGCTTTGGTGGGCTTAGTCGGTTTTTGCCTCATCGGACCCTATTCACTATTTGCCGGTGCAACTTCTCTAGATTTTGGTGGGCGCATGAGTGCCGCAAAATCGGCTGGTTTAATCGACGGGATCGGATATCTTGGCGGCATTGCTAGCGGTTATCTCCTCGGAAGCCTTGCTCAAAGCCAAGGATGGGCGCTTTCAATGTCACTACTCGGCATCTTTTGCGCGGTCGTTGCCGTGATTGCCGTCTTACTCTTTTCTTACGAGAACAAGAAGATCATTTAGGTGATCGATCAAAGCATCTGCATTCTGTCCCCCTAGTTCCTCACGGCTGTGGGTCCCATACGTGACTCCGACTACTAGCCCAACTTGAGCATTTTTTCCCTGCTGTATGTCTGCCGGTGTATCACCAACTTTGACAACTTTAGATAGCGGGATATTGGCACGCTCTGCAAGTGCAACTAGCATATCGGGCGATGGGCGACCAGCAGCAACTTCATCACTTGAAATAGAGTCGTTAATCAGATGGCGCCATGGCATTCGACTTAAGACGATGTCGGTGATCTTTCGGTCAAATCCGGTATCAACCGCCAACTTGAATCCCAGTTCTTTCAGTTCAGTCATCACCCGAGTTGCTCCGTCAATTTCAGAAATCTCCGGTGAGTTCAGATAGACCTCACACATTGCAGATTGAAACCTTTCGAAGATTTTGTGAATATCTCCTTCTGCCCCATGATCCTCAAGAATCTTTGCAATGGCAACCGGCTTTGGGATCCCCATTACAGCATTTACTTCGGCTAGTGTCGCATCAACACCCGCTTCGCCAAGTGCCAGCTGAAGACATCCTCCCACCGTGTTAGTGTCCTTTACGGTTGTTCCCGCGAGGTCAAAAATGATCAGTTCGTAATTCATATACTCGCAATGATTTCGTTTGCCAAGAGTTCGGTAACACCGAACGATAACGTCATCCCTGTTCCGAATAAATTGAGGGCCCATACTCGGTCGTCAATTTGTTCTTTCCAATACGGCAAAGTTGGGTGGGTTGGATAAGTCCCGATCCACCGCTGCTGGATGGCATAGTTGTCACGCGGAAGAAACTCGTCCATGGCGGATAAGATCAGTTCATCAATAGAGTCTTCTCCATAGACCGGATGCTGACGACCGTAGGTATGGCTGTCTCCGACCGTGATGCTGCCGTCACCATGCTCGGCCACCAGGACATGAATCCCATTTTTCACTTGCTCTGGCCATTTCTTACGATGAAGTTCATTAACGGCTGGTAAAGATGGACAATATTTGAAGTTCTTATAATGGGTTTGCGTTAAACCGGCACAAAGGTGGATTCCAAGCGGGGGCGAACCAGGTTTTGGAGAGAGTCGGAGCATTTGTAGATGACAAAGATCAATACCTGCCTTCGACCAGCTATCAGAAACGAGGTCGAACGCAGAAGGTCCAGCACAAAGAACGACTGAATCTACACAAACTACTTCTCCAGTATTTAGCGAAACATGACCCGGGGAAAAAGTTGCGACCGAAGTTCCAAAACGGATTTCAACTCCCGCACTTTGTAGCCAATCGGCAAGGCGATGAACCACTTCACGGGGGTCAACCGCATGTTCTGTACTGCTGAACAGCCCTCCCTTAAGACCGACGTCCCGAATCGCCGGGCAAATCTCTAAAGCTTCTGATGGACTTACTAAGCGGCGTTCCGCATTGGGAGAAGCCTCGATGTACTCCCGAAGGACATCCCATTCTAGGTCTTCGTAAGCTAAGTGCAGCGAGCCGGATGCCCGGTTCCAAAATCCAGTTTGCGAAGCGGCAAGTTTCCAGAATTCCCGGCTTCTGAGCGCCAATTCTTCGATTTCTGAACTGGGTTGACCGATTGGCCAAACCATCCCAAAATTTCTTACGCTGGCTCCTGCTGCCTTCACTGACGATTCGAAAATGCGAACCTGGTGCCCTTTTCCTACCAAGTGCCAAGCAAGCGAAAGACCAGCGATACCCGCTCCAACAATTGCGATTGTCTTAGCTTCCACCGCTGTCAGACTACAAGAATATTGTTAAGGTATCCGCACAAGATCATCAAAATCTTTTCTTTGAAGTTTCACAACCAAACAAAAAAGTTAGAGAGAAACTGGTAGAACTGCAACATGCGTCAAGTCAATGGCTCTGTTCTGTTAGCAATGTTGTTTTTGAGTACTTTGGCGGAAGGCCAATCAGTGAAAGGGCAAAGTTTATTTGGCCCCAAGCCAGAATTGAAGCTTAATGTTATAGACCAGATCGCCAGCATCAACTCAGTTTCGCAAGGGTCAATCGTTTCTATCCTTCGAGCAGGGAAGAATCCTTGGGACGCACAGCTACAGACGAACCTTAATTCTTCGCCAATAAAAGCCGGTGACGTCATCTTCGTATCAATGAAGATTGGCACAAACGATGATGCACCTGCGAATCTATCGATTCACTTACAAAAGGTTCAACCGAACTACGAATATCTAAGCGGAAGCGCATATCAAGCGGTGAAGTCTCGCAAGAGAATCGTCATGGTTTGGAAGTCCGCCAAGGATTTTCCAGTTGGTCAGGTGGAGCTCACCGTTCATGTTGCACAAAAGCCCCAATCCATCGAGTTTAATGACGTCGAGATACTTAACTTGGGTCAGAACGTGGATCCCAAATCATTGCCAGTAACCGAGCTGGTCTACGGCGGTGAAGAACCCAATGCGCGCTGGCGGAAGCAAGCGGAAGCAATGATTGAAAAGCACCGAAAGGGCGATTTGAACATCAAGGTGATTGACTCAAAAAATCGACCAGTTGCAGGCGCAAAAGTTGAAGTGCGAATGCAGAAGCACGCCTATCCTTTCGGAAGCTTTACGGACTACTCACCCGGTCAGACCGATGAAATTGGGCTGAAGTCGCGTTCAATCATGGAGAAAATGTTTAACCGGGTCACGGTTCCAATTTATTGGGCCGACTGGGGTTGGGAAGACCCAAAACAGCGAGAGAACTATCTCTCAATCATCAATTGGGCGACATCGAAGAAGCTTCGAATGCGAGCTCATACGCTGCTTTACCCTGGTTACCAGTTCTTTCCAAGTCGAATCGCGAAGCTAGAAAGCAATCCAGAGGCGTTCAAAAAGGCGATTTATGACGGCACATCGGAACGTATTGAAGCACTCAAGAAGTTCAATTTCGAAGCGATTGATGTCGTGAATGAACTCGTGACGTGTACCGATGTGGACCGAGTCGCAGGACCAGAAGTGGTTCAACGGATGTTCAAGGTCACCGAACAAAGTTGGCCGAAGGCTAAACGGGTTTATAACGATTTCGACATCTTCGAAGGTGGACTCTTTGGCACCGCAAGCAGCAAAAAGCGAGAGGAAATTTATCAGCGTCTGAACAAAGAAGGAATCAAAGTCGATCAGTACGGGTGGCAAGGGCACTTCTCTGAGTCGTTAACCGCCATTCCCGACGTTTGGAAGGCATTGGACTACTTCACCAAAACCTACAAACGACCCATCGAGATCACCGAATTCGATATTGATTCCCGAGACGAAAAGGGTCAGGCCGCTTACACCAGGGATATTCTCACCGCCTGGTTTGCCCACCCGAACACCGCTGGATTCACAACCTGGGGATTTTGGGAAGGCAGCATGTGGAAACCCAATGGGGCGATGGTTCGCAAAGATTGGACACTGAAGCCCAATGGTGTCGTCTGGAACGATTTGATTTTCAAAAAATGGTGGACCAACACAACGTTATCCACAGCAAAGAATGGTTCAACTAAGACAAGAGGATTCCGAGGTACCTACCGGATTCTAGTGACGCATAAAGGCACCAAAGTCGAACGTGAAATCGAATTAAACGGAACTACGGCGGAAATCACTGTGAAGGTTACCAAGTAAGCAGGCATCTGAATTTGATTCACTTTGTTCACTGAAGCACGATCCGAACAGATGAATTGGATCGTGCTTAAGCCACTGGCACCGCTGCGTTTTTCTGAGTGAATCAACTTTTTTAGAAGTCCGTGAAGTTCTAGTTTTGAAAGCTTTTGAAAGTGCATTGCTTGACAAGAATGTCTTTCAATTCTGTTAAAAGATATTCGATAACTTTGGGTCTCTTTGCATCGGTATATGCAAAAGTTACCACTTGCTAACGAGATTTCGAAAGTCTGATCACAACATCTCCAATTGCTGCAAGCGCAATTGATGGGTAAATTTTTATAATATTATCCAAGTGACGTCCACATCCGTAATTCTAGCTATTCCAAATATCCGACGTAGATTGACATGCGACAGTAGAATCTGGATTAAGCGTTCGAACTACTTCAATAAAGGAGAGTACGCTAACGGCAATACATTACAAGCGAGTCTCACGAACTTGCTTGGTTCTTCACTCATCTCATCATGGTCATCTTTTCAACCAAGGACCATGACCTCACTAAAATAGGATCCAGAGTATTATCAAGTTTATTTGAGGTTCTTTTTAAGGTATAGAAATGGATTTCCAATGAATAAGACCCCGGAGACTATTTTGCCATCTGGATATTCACGAAACATCTCTGATTCTGCAGAAGACTTCAGGGCGAAGTAGGCTTTTCCGAGATATTCCCCAGCCATGAGTTTCTCGTAAAGTGCTTCTTGTCCGTAGACCATTCCTGTCCGAACGTTGCCAACAATCGCTTGCCCAATGCCCTTACCAAATACCCAACTCATTCCGGTATTACGTCCTTTTTCAATCGATTGATTCTTCATCCAATTGCAGTTAGAGCAGCCGTGGTTCACCGTAAAGAGTGCACCAGTTTTGATGTTGATGATATCCTTCGAAAACAAAGAACCACTACTAGTGTCTTGTTGCGTTGGAGACGAGTGCACCTGAATATAGAACATTGCATAGTTTTGCACCGAAAATGCTTTGTAAATTGCTTTTGCGGTTGCCTCCTTACAACTGAGTACATCAACACCCTGCTTGCCAAATAATTTTTTCCCAACGTTTTCCGAAAACTGATTTGCGCCGTCTGGCCAATCCGAATCGGTGACTGCTAAAGCTCGTTGCTCGACTCTGGTTTTTCCTGCGTAGTAGTTATGTGTCTTGTTTAGATACTTCCGAAGAACTTCGATGCCATCATCCTTTTCCCCTTCAACACCACGAAGATTTGCCACCCAAACCTTGATGTTCGGAACTCCAGAATAGGATTCGGGAATCCCATTGCCATCCTGATCGTTAAATTTCAGATCATAATCCTCGTAGTAGAGTGGATTAGGATTATCAAAATCATGCATTTGGAAACGATGCATGGGCATTGCTCCCACTAAGATGATTCCAGAAACGTTCTTCTTTTGATGCAGAGATCGAATGGTGTTTCGAACATCATTCGGAGTGACCCAGTTTCCTGATATAAGTTCAATGTTTACGGGAAACTTTTTCTCGACATCGGTTTTGTATTGTTGAATTTCAGTTCGTAACGATTGTAACGTCTTTTTGCGAATCAGTATCGCGATGTTGTCTTTTGCCGTCACAGATAGGTTCAGCGTAAAGCATGCCAATATCATCAGTAAGGAGTGCTGAAAATGTCTCAAGTCAAGAATTTTACCAAGATGATTTTGTTGCTGAAGTAGAAAGTCAATTAATGTTGAAGTCAGATGAAAATATTCGGCGTGAGACCCTAAAGAGCTTGGTAAAGTGTTGTGACCATGAATTTGTGCCTTGCCATTGCAATGTTTACGAGTCCTCAGTCTTCTGAACCTGGGATATTGGCTACCCATAGTGAGGGCTTACATGGATACATTGGGTTCGAGCATGATCCCTTACCAAAGAGTGGTGGATTTACAGCAGGAATGGGGTTTTACGCAGCCGTTTGGTCTCTCGCCGAGAAACCGCTTTCAGACTTTCAAATTGGTTTGCCGTCGTGTTGGATTCTGCCCGATAATTCTGATAACAAGAATTACCCACTCGCACCCAAAGGCACTTTAGCTCGACAGTGGAAAGAAAGAGGGCCAACCTGGGATTCCGTATTCCAGACGATCGAAGGTGGCTTGGGATACTGGGCGGGAAACAACTTTCGCTATGGCCCCCCAAAGTTCAGCATGAACGCGACACCACAGTGTTACGACTATGAAATTGGGTCACCTGGCTGGTCCTTTTTTTATAGCGAATCAGCACTTCCTGATAATAGACTTGGAATCGCTCAGTTGAGTAATCGAATTCTAATCCCGCCAGATGGACTCCCGTTCAAAGGAAAGCCAAACGGAGACTTTTTGGGATACACCTGGATGGCTCTGCCATTTACTGACGCAACTCAAGGTGACCCGCCGACTGGAGACCAGAGTTGGACATGCTTTCTTAGCGCCGCAAATTTCAAAGGGCCCATCGCTTACTACATCCCGGAAACGTGGAGCAAAATTGGGAAACTTTTCAATGAGCCGTTCCTGCACGGTCGAGGGTTAGATGCACGCGCTGGGATTATGGGCGGTGGTGCAATGGAAATAAACACAGTTCCAAGAATTGACAGCCGAGATGCGAAAGGCCAAATCTACTCCAAAATTCCACAGTTGAAGTTTCCGGTAGACAAATCTGGACGGGCGACACTCGTTCAGGATGTAACGTACTATTCGAAGTCTGCACTCTTTACGTCATTCAAGTCTTGGCGAAATGGTGGAAGTGAGTGCTCAGGAGTATTCGACACTAAGAGTGCATTCAAGCCAAAATTGCGAACTGAGACCACTAAATACAACCAGGCTGGGAAACAGATTGCCGGGGTCGAGGGAACGTTTGACACTAAGATTTTTGATGGGAATGTTTGGGGTTTGCAGTGGAACCGTAAAGGCGCGGCTGCAATCGGGGAATTTCCTCAATACTACAAACAGTCTGAGAATCGCCGGGTTGCGATTCCCGCATCAGAAGTCCCCAAAGAGACTGGACTGCTTGAAGCTGAGTTCAAACTTGCCCAGCCTGGTCCACCCTACACCTCGCCAACGACGGGTGCATGGACCTCTCCTGGCCCCAAGTCAGGAATATTCAAAGCCATCCTATCCGACGGCTCAGAAGTAATCTACCGTTGGTATCGTTTTGTTGATCAACCTTCTTTTCAACAATACAAGTGGAGTGATGCCAAGAAACAGCAGCTTCAAGAATTGGTAGAGCGGATTCACGTTAGTTGGCCGACAAATCGGAACTACATGGCACCGCCAACCACAGGCAAACTGGTTTCTCTAGATCCAGGTCTGATCGTGTCTCCACCAAAAGGTATGGAGAAAGGCTACGTTCCGATTGTGATAGGGCAATCGAAGGTAGTTACCCAGAGTAAAACGAGGTAGTACATTCCCAGTCTCCAGTGAATGTCGAAGGGTGATGGATAGAGATCATTGAAGCGACTCTCTTTTTCTCATTGACAAAACTTGATAGATCGAACCCGAACAAACGAACCTTTTTCGTTACCGGGTGTCGGGTCCCACCGAATCGTGACAATATGTCCTCGATATTCACTGGAAGACGAAAGATTGACGATGTACTTTCGAAATTTGCCATCTCCAATCGCTTTCACGGGAAGGCTTCTTTCTGGTCTAAATGACTGAGCGTCCGCCCTTGCCCAGAACAATTGTCCGTCCGTTTGTTTTGTTTGAAACGCAGCTTCTATTTCCAGACGTGGATTTGCTGCCGCCGACCAGAAACCCGTCGGACTTAGTAGTTGAGGATCATTCTGATTGAGCGAAATCTTAAGCTCATCTTTGATTGGCCAACCAGAATCCGTGGCGTTGAAATACCACCAGTGCTGACGATCTTTTTTGAACCGAAAAGAGGGAGAATCTTGATTTCTTCTTTGAGCGTAGACCGTTTGCCTTATCTCTTCGATGCTGCCTAGAATGAGTGTGTATTGGTAGTCATAAGTTATGTTATGATCCAAAATTTCCTGCCGCAACGGAGCTATATAGCCAGTGGCAAAGTCTTTCGAGGTGCCTGAACCAGGTTTACCAGCGAAACCGCCGATGAAAGTCGTCACTTCATCCTGCCAAACTCCTAGCCCTTCCCCGTCGTCGTTCAGCAGTGCCGCCCAATTCTCAGTGGCTTGCCAGCGATTCCAAGGAAAAGTTGATGGAACTTGAGATAACTTGTCGTTTGTATACGGTTTCGTTCCCGAATATGTGACGAGTCGATGCCAAGGTCCGTTGGTGTAGATCGCTGGAAGTTCCTGATCGCGCCCAGTGTGTTGAGCGAGATCTGAGCGATTGTTTTTCAGCCGATTCCGAACCTTAACCGTCTTTCCTTCAAGGTTTATCCAACTCTCGAATATGCATTCGCCCGGTTCGTTGTTCAGTGGCCATTGCATAGGAGTGCACTTTGTGTAAATTGTCTTGCCGTTGTTCTTGTACTCCAATAGCTTTGAACGATTTCCGTAGCAGTCCCCAGATTGAATGGGGTTCCAACCCAATTGCTCCCACTCCTTTTTTGGTAGCTTGCCGTTTGCTACGAATGGTGTTGGTCCCGAATAGTGCGACATTTGTATCTGCCGACCCCAATCGTAACTGTTGATCATGTTAGGGCCGCCACTTGACTTGGCGAGAAAAGTGATCGCACCGCCTAACTCCAAATTGACACCGATTCGCACTTTTCCGTTGTCGAGAAACTCAATTCGTTCACTGGAGCCGTGCTGACGGCCAACCTCAACACTTTTGGCTGAACAATTTAAGTACAGGCTTAGGAGTTGGACCAGCATTAACCGAATGCTACCTTCCGACGCATGATTTCACTTCGCCAGTTCCTATAGTTTGTTGACATTGTCTGATTAGAGTTCTTTTCCAAACCAGCGAGAAAATGTTAAAGGTAGCTGAATGAAACGGTCACGTTGGAGGAGTCTGTTTTCGCGACGGCTCTTACCCAATGAGCCGAAAAACCTTCTGGGAATGAATACTGGGCGAACCCAGATTTACCCGCTTTGAGTCTTGTCATTTCTTTCCAGTTGCCATTTCCAAGGAGATCAACTTCGATTGAAACCTCGATATTCTTTGCTGGTGGCGACGTTAAAGTAACCGACTTCTTGTCGAAGCCCGTCATCAAAAATGGATCAGACGTCTGACCTTTTACGACTGTCTCCTCTGTCCAAACTGAGCCCCAACCAGCTGGCTTGCCAAAAGACCATAAGTCGTCAATGTTTCCCCACCAAAGGCCCGACTGCGGCTGACCAACGGTGTGGTCGTTTTGATCGCTTGCCATGACAAAAAATCCATTGAAGTGCACAAAATCTGGGACGACTCTGAGATGGCGGGAGATCGGTTGCACACCAGCCAAGTGGTCGCCATAAATGAGATTTGGAAGGTCATAGAACAGCCCAAATGCGTCCATAAGGTGCCTTTCAGTTTGAGCAAAACGAATTCGCATCCACTCGGTATTCCAAGTGTGCGACCAAGAATTACTTCCAAAAGGAAGGCGATATCGTGTCCAGTTACCGCGATAGAGGGTTCTAAGAATGACGCTTGACCGGTCCCAGCCAACGGCGTAAATCGGAGAGCCGTAATAGTCATTAGCTGTTGAACGTTGGTTGCCGGAGACCTCGATAAACGGATTTCGCTCTAGAATCTTCCATTTCCCGACTCCGTCCCATTCCGCCAGTCGGCCAGCCGCTCTCTTATTAAGGTGCTCGGGTTCTTCGTAAGTGTTATTTGTCACGATCACGCGGTTCTGACCAGTGTGCATTGCCTTGAAGTGCAGGTATGCCCCTTCTGTCCACTCAAGCTCCTTTTTCAAATCGAACAACTGATTAGCTTCCAATGTTTGCGAATGAACTTCAAACAACAAACCTTCCATTGTCAGAAAAAGAACCTTTTTAGGATCGGAGTGATGCGCGGCGGTTGCTGCTAGCCGATGCTTTACCAATGCTGAGATTGTTCGAACGTTGCCAGTCTCAGAAATGGCATAGGGTCCAATAAACGCTTGTTTTGAACTCCAATGGATAAATCGGTTAGCGAATGTACCCGTGACGCTCTCCGGCCTCCGTGTAAATTTCATCTGGGCATCAACTTGATAGAGGCCCAAACCCTCACCGCGAATATGTGCGACATATCCGACTAACCAAAGTCGATCTGCCCACGGGATCAAGGCACCAATTCCGGCTTCACTGTCGCTACCCGTTCCTGCCGCTCGGACTGTCATCGAGGGGTCAACATGGTTGGAAATCTGGGAAGATGCCTTACCTATCGGTAAGAGCAAAGAAAGACCAACGAGGGCACTGAGACCGAATCGCACAGTGCAATATAGCGGTTCTTCCCAAAATTGATCAAGCTGGGAAATATAAGACTTGGGTCCTCCGAACAAAGGTTCGGAAGACCCCCAAGTTTCACTTCTTCAGATCGAAGCGGTCCAGGTTCATCACCTTGACCCATGCTCTAATGAAGTCTCGGCTGAATTTTTCTTTTGCATCTGCGGTTCCGTAAACTTCGGAAAGTGCCCGAAGTTGAGAGTTGGAGCCGAAGATGAGATCGACTCTGGTTCCTGTCCACTTCACTTCACCAGTTGCTCGATCTCTTCCTTCGAAGACGTCTTGGGCATCGGTTGCCGCTTTCCATGTCGTTCCAAGGTCAAGCAGATTCACGAAGAAGTCGTTAGACAAGACTCCTGGATTCGTGGTGAAAACACCGTGAGAAGTTGATCCGTAGTTGGCGCCGAGAACTCGGAGTCCACCGACCAGAACGGTCATTTCGGGAGCGGTGAGGCTTAGGAGTTGCGCCTTGTCAACCAGCATTTGTTCAGGTGATGTGAACAATCCGGCACCGTAGTAATTTCGGAATCCGTCAGCCTTCGGCTCAAGAACATCAAAGCTCTCGGCGTCCGTATGTGCATCGGTTGCATCGGTTCGCCCCGGAGCAAACTGCACTTTCATGCCAGATGCCTTCTCAACCGCCGCGCTTCCACCCAAAATAATCAGATCGGCAATCGAGACGGGCTTACCAAATTGAGCCTGGATCTTTTCAAGTGTCGCGATGACGTTTGCAACTCGGGCCGGCTCGTTCGCCGCCCAATCTTTTTGAGGAGCCAATCGGATTCGAGCTCCGTTTGCACCGCCTCGTTTGTCCGAGTTTCGGAACGAAGAGGCCGAAGCCCAAGCGGTGAACACGAGATCAGCGATCGACAGACCTGAGTTGAGGATATGACCCTTCAACGCTTCAATATCCGCATCATTGATCAGCTCGTGATCAACCGCAGGCACTGGGTCTTGCCAAATCAGAGTTTCCGAAGGAACGAGTGAACCGAGGTACCGGCTTACGGGACCCATGTCTCGGTGAGTCAGCTTGAACCATGCTCGTGCAAATGCATTGGCAAACTTGTCCGGATTTTGATGGAAGTCTCGGGAGATTTTCTCGTAGATCGGATCTGTTCGGAGGGCAATGTCGGTGGTTGCCATCATCGGGGCGTGCTTCTTGCCCGGAATATGTGCATCTGGAACAAGGTCAGTACCGGCTCCGTCCTTTGGTCGCCATTGGTGCGCACCCGCAGGGCTCTTGGTGAGTTCCCATTCAAATCCGAACAAGGTGTCAAAGTAGCCATTGTCCCACTGAGTTGGATTTGGAGTCCAGGCACCTTCGAGTCCGCTTGTGATCGTATCTTCCGCGTTGCCCTTTCCAAAAGTGTTTCTCCATCCTTGGCTTTGCTCTTCGATGCTTGCTCCTTCTGGTTCAAATCCAATGTACTTGGATGGATCTGCCGCGCCGTGGCATTTTCCAAAAGTGTGACCACCAGCAATCAGGGCGACAGTTTCTTCGTCGTTCATCGCCATTCGAGCAAACGTTTCTCGGATGTCCCGGGCAGATCGCATAGGGTCTGGAACACCGTTTGGACCTTCCGGATTAACGTAAATCAAGCCCATTTGGACGGCAGCAAGAGGATTATCGAGTTCTCGGTCACCTTTGTAGCGGTTGTCGCCCAGCCATTCGGTCTCGTTACCCCAATCGATGTCTTCTTCGGGTTCCCAAACGTCTTCTCGACCTCCGGCAAAACCAAACGGCTTGAGTCCCATCGATTCGATGGCGCAGTTTCCAGCGAAAACCATCAGGTCAGCCCAAGAGAGCTTTCGACCATATTTTTGTTTGATCGGCCACAAAAGCAAACGAGCTTTGTCAAGGTTAGCGTTGTCGGGCCAGCTATTGAGCGGAGCAAATCGAAGCGTTCCTGCGCCGCTTCCGCCACGTCCGTCCGATATGCGGTAAGTTCCCGCGCTGTGCCATGCCATTCGGATGAAAAGTGGTCCGTAATGGCCGTAGTCTGCTGGCCACCAAGCCTGTGAAGTGGTCATCAAATTGAAGATGTCTTGCTTAACCGCTTCCAAATCAAGAGTCTTGAACTCTTCGGCGTAATTGAAGTCCGGATCCATCGGATCAGTGAGCTCATTGTTCTGCGAAAGAATCTTCAGGTTAAGTTGGTTTGGCCACCAATCCTTGTTCGAGCGGAACGGAGAGAATGTGATGGTCGCTTTGCCTGAGAACGGGCACTTCGATTCTGTTGGTGTATTGATGGTCTCGCTCATAAGGAACTACTCCGACTTCTACGAGTCTACTTTCGCTAAAAGCGTTGGGATACGATAATTTTATGCCGTTGTGTAACCGGGTCGATCCATTTCAAGCCATTCATGCCGTCTCGAATCGGGGTGCCTGGTTTGCGAATCGGGGCGTTTTGCACAATCGTGATGGAAACATCGTTCGGAACTGGCAATTGAAGCGGTGGATCATTTGTACGCTGGAGTTCAAAGGTCGAAAGAGACCGCTACTCCAGCCGGGGAAGTACACCGAACTCTTTTTCCTTGATGAGGCAACGGCCTTTGCGGCGGGACATCGTCCATGCAAAGAGTGCCGACGGGACAAGGCAACCCTTTTCCAAAAATTGGCTGGCTTTTCCTCTCTCGCTTTGTTAGACGAAGAACTTCATCGGCAAAGACTCTCAAATAACTTGGAGACCGATCAACCGCTTAATTTTCCAGATGGAACGATGTTTGCTCTCGGTAATGTCGCCTTCTTGAAGTATGGTGAAACCCTTTATCAATGGAGTTTCGATGGCTATTCGGCGATTGAACAGAAGGGAATGTTTAAGGTTCTCACGCCCACATTGAGTGTCGAAGTCTTGCGGCTTGGTTACCCAATCCAAATCCATGAGTCGGTTCATCGGTCAGAATCGTAGTTTAGAAAGATGTTCGCCGCCGCACTCCTGTTTCAATCCGCAGATATTCAGGTCAGCGCCTGGGTGGTTCCTTGGGGGAATCTAAGTCTGAAGGCATTTGAGCAGCGCGGGATGCATCTTACTGAGGCGATGTTCGGATGTGTCACTGTCGCTGCTGATGGAACGATTGTCGAAGTTCCTGGCGAAATGAGCATTGAGAAAGCCAATCAGGCAAAGTCGATTGCGAAAAGGCACAAAGTCTTGCTGTATGCGATGGTGAACAACTACTGGGAAGGAATCGGTTTTGAGCCCAATCGGATGTCGAAGTTGTTTGACCAGCCATCTCGGGCTGTAAGGCAACTTTCGGATTATGTAGTGAAAAACCAATATGACGGACTTGATCTCGACTTCGAGAGTTTGAAGGCGGAAGATCGGGACCGGTATTCGAGCTTTGTCGCTCAACTAGCCAAGGAGCTTCATTCCAAGAAAAAGAGGCTCAGCGTTACGGTGCACCCAAAGTTTGAAGAACCAGGAACATGGGACGGAACCAAATCGCAAGATTGGGTTGCGATTGGCAAGTCCGCCGATGTGGTGAAGATCATGTGTTACGACTACTCGTGGAGTACGAGTCCGGCAGGACCGATCGCCCCAACCGAGTGGGTTACCAACCTAGCAAAATACGCGCTCAAAGTTTTGCCAAAGGAGAAGATCGACATTGGGGTCGCGTGGTACGGGTACCAGTGGAAGAAGGACGGACCTGCAGACAGCTTGGTTTTCGAAGATGTCGGCAATCGGTTGAAGCAAATCGACCCTTTGAGTGGCGAGATGTGGGATGGTGCACTCACTCGATTCTCTGGAAAAGCGGCATTCGAGCAAAAGCTCAAAGCGGTTACCGCACTCGGGCTCACAAAGTTCAGCGCCTGGTATTGCGGAAGCGAGGACCCTGGCGTCTGGGATCTGATCCCGAAAAGGAAATAAATTGCTGGTCTTACTTGCCGCTTTATACGGCTATCTCGTTTGGGTCTCTCTTGGCAACTTACTACTGATGCCCAAACCAAAACCGAGTTCACTAAAGGAAAATAGCTTAAAGGTTGTTGCTTTGATTCCGGCCAGAAACGAAGCAAAGAACCTCGCAGAACTGCTTCCACAATTAACTCCATTCGTTGATGTCATCGTCTTCGATGATGAGTCGTCCGATGGAACTGGAGATGTGGCTCGTCAACTTGGCGCTCAGGTGATCACACCCCCAGAACCTCTCCCGGCTGGCTGGACAGGAAAGAATCGAGCTTGCCATGAACTCGGCTTAGCCGGGAGCCAGACTCCCGCTGACTATCTCTTGTTTCTCGATGCCGACGTTCGGGTGAATGAACAGTTCTTTCCCGTTCTTCAAGAAGCGCTAAAGGACAAGGAGACCGGGTGTTTCACAGGTTTTCCCTACATTGTGCCGGGGCGATTTCCTCAGCCACTTTTCTTGGCATGGGTGGGTTGGATACTCTTGGCAACCATTCCGTTCGGCGTGATTCAATTCACAAAAATAGGACATTCACGTTTTACCAATGGTCAGATTACGCTTTGGAAGAAGTCGATTTGGAATGAGATTCGACCGAATGAAACTGCTCGGAATCGTGTTCTTGAGGACGTTGTTATCGGGCGCCTACTGGCCGCTAAAGGAGTTCGAACTACTGTTCTGAGGCTTCCGCACGTACTCTCGACAAAGATGTACGAAACTTGGCGAGAGACGATTGACGGCATGAGCAAGAACAGTTTCGAAATCATGAACTCGTACATCGGGACCGTGCTTCTCGCGGCTCTTTTGCTTTTCGTTAGTTGGGGTTGGGTGCTCTGGCTTCCTGGCTATGCGTTGCTTTGTCTCTCCGGAATTTTGGCTCTTGGGTGCTGTCTACCGAGCGCAAAGCATCTTCCTCTGCTTTTGGTAACTTCGATCTTGATGCCAATCATGATCTCGATCGGTGCTTTTACTCTGCTTCGGTCGCTCTATTGGAAGGCTAAAAAGAAAACCGCCTGGAAAGGTCGAATATATAGCTAAAGTGTCGCAATTTGGCATGAAAGTTGCAGTTCTCGTGACTATCGAGGTCACGGATGAAACTACGCTTTATTTCTTTTGCACTAGTCACCACAAGTCTTGCACCGACACTCTTTGCCGATGAAGCTCTTTTCTGGAATCGAGTTGCACTAGACGCAATCAAAGCCGCTGGAACGCCACCTCCTGCAGCGGCTCGAAACCTTGCTATCGCCTCGGTCGCTCAAGCTGACGCGGTCAATGCCATCAGTGGATTGAGTGTTCCTTACGCGTACAATGCTCCCGCACTTTCTCCTACTGCATCCAAGGAAGCGGCAGTCGCATCTGCGGCATACAATACGCTGAAAGAGCTTTTCCCGAGTCAGCGAACTCTGATTGATAACGCTTGGAACCAACGAATTGGACAGCTGGGTGGCAGCTCATCTATAACCGAAGGACTTCGAATCGGAAGTGCAAGTGCTTCTGCAATGCTTGCAAACCGCCATAACGATGGGTCTTCGACCGCGAACTACGTCTTTACTGGAAACACTCAAGTCGGTCAATGGCGACCTACGGCAAGCGGCCTTCCCGGAGCACTTCCAGGATGGGGAAATGTCAAAGGCTTCTCCCTTACTTCCGGCAGTCAGTTCCGTCCGACAGAAATTTCTGGTCTCAACACTGATGCTTATGCCGCTGCATATAGTGAGGTTAAACGATACGGTTCTAAAACAAGCAGTTTTAGAACCCAAGATCAAACCAACACCGCCTACTTCTGGGCGGGTGGCGGCGGGACCGTGACTCCTCCTGGCATGTGGAACGAAATTGCATCTTCGGTTGCTTCGCAAAAGGGAGCAAGCCTCGATCAGAACGTTCGAATGCTTGGGCAGCTTAACATGGCACTGGCAGACGCTGGAATCGCCGGTTGGGACTTCAAATATGCGTATAACGTATGGCGACCAGAGACGGCGATCCAGCAGGGCGATGTTGACGGAAATCCGTTCACCGCTGGTCAAACAGACTGGGTACCGCTTCTGGTCACTCCGAATCACCCAAGCTGCGTTAGTGGTCACAGTACGTTCAGCGCGGCCGGGGCGGCAGTCCTTGGAAACTACTTCGGAGACAATACGGCATTTACTTACGCATCAACAAGCACGAATGGTCTGACTCGATCGTTTACAAGCTTCAGCCAAGCCGCCCAAGAAGCCGGGATGAGCCGAATCTATGGTGGTATCCACTTCCAATTCGACAATACCTACGGACAAACGCTGGGTGCTCAGGTTGCGAAAAATGTTATGAGCAACAGTCTTCAGGCTGTTCCAGAGCCGGCGTCGATGCTTGCCATCGGGCTAGGAATTGTTGGTCTCGCAAAGCGACGCCGAAATCAATCAAAGTAGTTTGAGTGAGTAAAGCTCAGACCATCACTTTTCTGCCGACTTCGGACCTCGAAGCCACCGATCACTTCTTACAAGTGGTCTGTGGCTTTCGTCTTGCTTGTGACCAAGGAGTTTGCCGAATCTATGAGATATCTGCAGGATCGTTTTGGGGTTTCTGCACTCATTTGGAGCAGATTGATGGAGCCAAGCAGGTCATCCTCACTTACGTATGTGACGAAGTCGATGAGTGGTTCGAAAAACTCTCGAAAATTGGAGCGCAGGTCGATGGTCCTCCAAGAATAAATGAGAAGTATGGAATCTATCACTTCTTTTGCGAAATGCCAGACGGATACAGGCTGGAAGTTCAACGTTTTGAAAATCCTAACTGGGCAATCGGACCTGCTGGAAACCAATTTCCGTGAGACCTGCGTAATCGGTTTATGTACAAATATCTCGCAATTCCAGTTGGCTTCAGTCTTTGGGGCGTTTATATGTTCGCTGGTGTCCAGGCGCACGCAGCCCTCACTGCCCAGGTAAAGCAGCTTATTGGAAACGGAGACTTCAAGAAGCAAACACGAAATCTTTCGAAGTTCGACCATATTGAAATTGGTGATGCATTCGAAGTGAAGGTTCGTGAAGCAACGAAATCTGAATTGGTGATTGAAACCGATAGCAATATCTTGAATCTCGTAAAGCACAAAGTTGAATCTGGAAAATTGAGCGTTTCGCTTAATACAGATCTATATGATTCGAAACGTCCGATCAAGCTTTTCATCAACTCTCCAACAATCAAACGCATTACCTTATCGGGGGCTTCTAGCGCGGCATTTGAAAACTGTGGAGCGCATCCAATCAATCTTCGAGGGAGTGGTGCTTCGTCGTTCAGTTTAAAAGGAAAAACAACCGAACTGGATCTTGATCTCGCAGGGGCCTCTAGCTTCAACTCTAGCAAATTGAATCTAAAATCGGCGATGATCAACATCCAGGGTGCTTCAACAGCAACCATCCCTGGCACACTCAATCAGGCGCAAATCATAATTTCTGGCGCATCTTCACTTCAAGGTCGTCCCAAAGTTCTTGCGGGTGCGGTACGGGTTAATGGAGCGAGCTCAGTATTTGCGATTTTAAGCGCAGCGGTTAAAAAAGAAGTTACTGGTGCTTCGTCGATCTCCGATTAGGCTCGAAAGGCACGTACTTTTTGAGCAATTTCCACGTATGATACATAACGTGCGTCGTGCTTTTACGCTCATTGAGCTCTTGGTTGTGATTGCGATCTTGGCAATCTTGGCCGCAATCTTGTTTCCCGTTTTTGCACGGGCTAAGGCGGCTGCCAAGCAGTCTGCATGCCTGAGTAATGTAAAGCAACAGGGAATTGCAACTGGTTTATACATGGCCGACGCGGATGACCTGTTTCCATTCGCAGTTGACTGCAGCGATAAATTTCGACCACAAATTTGGAATATGACTCCTGCTTATCAGGCGTTGATTTC
Source organism: Ottelia alismoides (assembly GCA_037367405.1). Taxonomy (NCBI): domain Eukaryota; kingdom Viridiplantae; phylum Streptophyta; class Magnoliopsida; order Alismatales; family Hydrocharitaceae; genus Ottelia; species Ottelia alismoides. The sequence goes on from JAZKJV010011644.1 coordinate 76,781, forward strand.
CTCCATGCCATTGATGCACGATGCTTTGCAGCCGTACGCTAAAAATCGCGAAATATTTCATTGTCCTAGCGACCAGGGAACGAGGGTTTTGGACAATCATTTCCCAGATGCTTTCGTTTCCTCGCCGTCCCTTTTTCGGGTTTACGGAAGCAGCTATCTTTTCCGAACTGAGATCGCGTTCAACAATTACTCTCAGACCTCACTTCAGGCTCCGGCGAGCATCAATCTGTTCTTTACTGCTGCCGGGCATTGGCATGGAAGTGGTCGCGCATTAGAAGCAGATGATAATGTTTCGACCTATTTCAATTTGATTCGTGGTTACCGATACACCGTTTTATTTGCCGATTTCCATGGAAAATCTCTCAGCCGAGATCAATATGATCAGGCCTGGGACACGCCGTTATAGTTCGACTTTTTTTGAGAACAAGTCAATGAACCCTGCAGAGTCGGTACAATTTGCCGTAGAGTCACTATATGCCAAAGCGAGTTGAAACGGTTGTATTGCATGACAGTTCCACGCCTGTCATCGGGGACAGTCAAAAAGGTGGAAGTGTTGTTGTCACGACACTTGAAACCTTGGTTAACCAAGCTCGAGCTCACTCCCTATGGCCGGTCACGTTTGGTCTCGCATGTTGTGCCATTGAAATGATGGGAACCGCTGGCTCTCGTTTTGACCTCGCCCGGTTCGGTTCTGAAGCTTTCCGAGCGACTCCAAGACAAGGCGACGTGATGATCATCGCGGGGCGATTAAGCAAGAAAATGGCTCCCGTTCTTCGGCAGATTTACGACCAAATGCCTGAGCCGAAATGGGTGATTTCGATGGGTGCCTGTGCTTCTTCTGGCGGCGTATACAACAACTACGCAATTGTTCAAGGTGCAGACCAAGTCGTTCCGGTTGACGTCTATGTCCCAGGTTGTCCTCCATCTCCAGATGCACTGATCTACGGCATTATGAAACTGCAAGAAAAGATCAAGCGAGGCAGGGCAAAGACTCTTTCTGACCTTAAACTTGTTGAACTCAAGCCACGTGAGATCGAAGACGTTGAAGAGGTGCTTGCTTAATGGCAATTCTCGATAAAGTCGTCAAGCCGTTAGTTGCCGGGATGGGCATCACAAGTAAGCGGCTGGCGCACAAAAAAGAAACCATTATGTATCCCGAAGAAAAGCGGGAACAGTTTCCAAGAACTCGCTGGCGCCACGTTCTGACTCGGTACGAAAGTGGTCTTGAGCGGTGTATCGGTTGTTCACTTTGCGCGGGCGCTTGTCCAGCACGCTGTATCTATGTCCAAGCTGACGAAAACACGGACGAGGCGCGATTTAGCCCCGGTGAGCGGTATGCAGTTCGATACGAGATCAATATGATTCGATGTATCTTTTGCGGCTACTGCCAAGAGGCTTGCCCAACAGGGGCAATCGTTCTGCGAAAAGACTTCGAATTGGCAAACTATCACCGAGAAGATTTCATTTACACGAAGGAAATGCTTCTTGAACCGATGCATCGGGACTGAGAGTAGAGTTTCGATTTCAGCTAACAGTCAGAGTTGCAACTTTTTTGCTGTATTATTTGGTAGGTAGGTCGTTGCTACGCTATTTAGGTAATAAAAATGAAAGTTCTGAAAACTTTGATGCAATTTTTGCTCGCAGTAACACTTAATTCGATTCTGCTTGCTCAGACAACGGACAAACCTAGCGATAAAGAAAGTGAAAAGGAACGTGAACTCCAAATTCAACGAGAGTTTGAAGAACGAATCGGACAACGCCGCTGGACATTTTTTCTAGGAAGCTATGGTCGCGGCAACCGATTTGATGATGAGGCACGCGAACAAACTAGCGTCGCTCTTGCATACAATCTTTTTCCAAAAGGAAACTTTGGACTCTGGGTGTATGGGCAAGAAGCATTTCATGAGGACATCGACTTTTTTGCATCCGGAATTAGGCGTCAAAGACTTTTACTTCGATCCCTCTCTCTTGAGGTAGTGATTTCCGACCGAACAAAGAGATTCTTTGGAGGATTTGGGGTCGGACGGGCAAGAGCAAGAGTAGACGATTCAAGCCTGATAGGAGTGAGCAATATCGATAACCTGTTTGGGATTCACTTAGGTTACAACATCAATGAGAACGCCTTCTATCGGATTCGATCTCAATGGTCGGGTACAAACAATCAGTTTCGTTCTGCATATGTTGCATTGGGGTTCGAGATTGGTCTGAGGTTTTAGCGCGATCTGATTACTATGAGAAGTCGTATTTTTCTGTTTTTGTCTCTTCTTTGTATGGCTGGCATTGCATACGGAAATCAGTTTCAAGACGATCGCTTTCGTTTCTATAACACCATTGGAGTGTTCGCTCCAGCAAGGATTCCAGGGTTTTCGACCTCAGCAGGCTTTTTGACGACTACCGGAATTCGTGTCTCAAGGACTCAAAACGTCGATGTCTATTTTGAAACCATCAACGGAACTTACGATGTGCAAAACTTTCAAGGGCGCGCGACCCTTAATATCGGAAGCGTAGGTATCAACGCGGTGCTCAGAGACAGCCAGAATAAGTTCTTTTTAGGCGGTGGTATCGGCGGCACATTTGGCAACGGTCAAGTCGGAGCATTTGGATTAACCGCAACCACAAGAACGGTATTCAACCTACAGGCGGGTTACAATATCTCGACCAATATTTTCGGCCGGATTCGGCACCAATGGGCACCAAGTGTCGAAGGATTCCAAGGCACCAGTTTTGAACTCGGATTTCGGTTCTGAAATCGGGTATCATTTAGTTTCGGCTCATTGGATGAATGTTGACCGTTGACTTCAGCACCTCAGAGATTAGGGATGCTGGACTGAGCGGTGGACAAGTCTGAGGGGTTCGAAATAGCACGGAGCTTGTACAAGTAAAGATGCCGCTTAATCCAGATAAGAAACTCGAAGTCATTAAAGAATACGGAACAAAAGACGGGGATACCGGTTCCGCTGAGGTCCAAATCGCAATCATGCAAGCCAGAATTGCGCAGATCACAGATCACCTACGGACTCACAAGAAGGACTACCACAGCCGAAGAGGGCTAATGGTGCTGGTTGGTAAGCGACGACGCCTGGAGGGCTATCTCCGAAACAAGGATGTTGTCAAGTACCGAGAACTTATCAAGAAACTCGGCATCCGAGAAGTCAAGCCGCGCTAAGGCTTTTTCCGGATAACAGAAAAAGTCTCAAGTTGAACTAGAGGCTAAAAATGATACATACAATCGAATTCGAGGTAGGCGGTAAAGAGTTCTACCTCGAGACTGGACGCGTCGCCAAACAAGCCGGCGGCGCAGTTTTGCTCGGAATGGGTGAAACCATCGTTCTCGGCGTTGCCACCATGGCAGAAAACGCCAAAGAAGGAATCGACTTCCTTCCTCTCACCTGCGACTACGAAGAGCGAAAGTACGCGGTAGGAAAGATCCCGGGCGGATTCATCAAGAGCGGCGGACGACCGAGCGAAAAAGCAATCCTCGTTTCCCGACTCATCGACCGACCGATCCGACCTTTGTTCCCGAAAGGACTGCGAAACGAAGTTCAGGTCATCACCATGCCGTTTGCCGTTGAGCAAACGCACCCTTCCGACGTTCTTGCTGTTAGCGCAGCAGGCGCCGCCCTCGCGATCTCCGATATCCCGTTCAAGGCTCCCGTTGCTTGTGTCCGAGTTGGAAGAATTGACGGCGAACTCGTTCTTTTCCCATCCAACGATCAGATCAAGGTCTCCGACCTCGACCTCGTGGTTGCTGGTCACAAAGACGCGATCTCCATGGTCGAAGCTGGCTCTAACGAAGTGAGCGAAGAAGACATGGCTGCGGCTCTGAAGTTTGCTCACAACGCCATCCGAGAAATCGCACTAAAGTTCGAAGAGTTCGCAAAACTGGTGAACAAGCCAAAGCGCGAAGTAAAACTCTTCACGCTTGATGAGGACCTCAAAAAGGCCATCTCGAAGAAGTACGGCAAAGACATCGAAAAGGCACTTCTTGGATCCAAGGACAAGGCAGTTCGGGAAAGCGCGCTCAACGACCTCATTAAAGAAATTGTTGAGAAGCTCAAGCCAGAATACGCCGACCAGCCAGATCTATTGGCTCAACTGCCAGAAGCCGCCGACGGAGTAGTTAAGGGAGTTGTTCGAGAACTCATTATCAAGAAGGACACTCGACCTGACGGTCGAAAACTCACTGATCTTCGAAACATCGAAGCAGTGGCGGGAATCCTTCCAAGAGTTCACGGTTCGGGGCTATTTACCCGAGGTCAAACCCAGGTTATGACCATCGCAACCCTTGGTTTGCCAGGCGATGCGCAAACCATGGACGGAATTGAAGAAGAAGAACCGAAGCGCTATATGCACTTCTATAACTTCCCGGCATACTCCGTAGGTGAATGCCGACCAAACCGAGGACGAGGCCGACGAGAAGTCGGACACGGTGCATTGGCAGAACGAGCTCTGCGAGCGGTCATCCCTCTCGACGATCCTCAGTTCCCATACACCCTTCTTCTCGTTTCCGAAGTTCTGGAATCCAACGGTTCCACTTCCATGGCTTCCGTCTGTGGTTCAACTCTTGCGCTGATGGACGCTGGAATCAAGATCAAGGCCCCGGTTGCAGGTATCGCAATGGGTCTGATGTCCGACGGAAAAGAGTACAAGGTCTTGACCGACATCATCGGAATGGAAGACTTCTGTGGCGACATGGACTTCAAGGTGGCAGGAACCCGAGAAGGGATCACAGCTCTGCAACTTGATACCAAACTCGATGGAATTCCTGACGAAGTTCTCGCCAGAGCACTCAACCAAGCGCTCACCGCTCGGCTCCAGATCCTCGACATCATGGAAGCGGAAATCTACGCTCCGCGCTCAAGCGTCGCTGAGACTGCTCCACAAGTCACCACGATGCAGATTAACCCAGAAAAGATCGGCGCGCTGATCGGACCGGGTGGCGCAATGATCAAGAAGATCACCGCAGAATCGGGGGCATCGATCGATGTTCAGCAAGATGGCCGAGTCCTTGTTGGCTCCAGCAACGCCGAGCAATCCCGAAAGGCGATCCAGATGGTCAAAGAAGCCGTCGGAGACGTTGAAATGGGTCAAGAATTCGTCGGAACCGTCACCCGAATTATGGGCCGAGGCGTTCTCGTCGAACTCTCGAACGGTAAGCAAGGATTTGTTCCGAAAGAGCACATCACGTTGAAAGAAATCAACCGAATTGAAGACGTGGTCAACATGGGCGACTCGCTCAATGTAAAGACCTTCGAACTCGATTCCCAAGGTCGATTAAACCTCACCGCAATTGGTGTTAAGCAGTCCCTTGAAACCTTAGAAGGCAACGAAGACGGAACCCCTCCGGCATCAACCGGCGGCGGTGACTCTGGCGGCGACCGAGGTCGACGCCCAGGCGGCGGCGGCCGGTTCGGCGGTGGAGACCGTGGACGAGGCGGCGACCGAGGAGACCGAGGTCCGCGCCGAGACGGTGACCGGGGCCCACGACGCGATAGCGGCAACGGCGACGAGCCAAAATTCCGAAAGCGACAGTAAAAAGTCGTCAGAATCAACAGCGCCCTTCTGATCCAGAAGGGCGCTGTTCTTTTGTTCCCCAGTAACTTTGCTTGTTCTTGAACGATAAATCGATTGATGTAATTTACAGTTGTCTTTTATCGAAAACTCCTATTTTGAAACTAATACAAATTGTAATATCATATTGTTGTAGGTGCCCTGTCGGCTCCTTTAAGGTTATGCAATGAAGTACAGAAATTTATGGGCTATGTTGATCGTTGGGGCTACTAGTACGACTCAAGGTTTCGGGATGGTTTACGTGATTGAAAATGCGATCAACACGAATAACGCCGCACCAACCGGAAACTATACAGGCTTCGGGACAACTGTTGCGATGTCAAACTACAAGGTTTATGGCGTGGGTAGCTATTCTGGTGGGAGCGCGATTTACTCGAGCGATGGTACAACGAGATCCGTAGTGATTAAGAGCGGAGACGCCGCTCCCTCAGGAACATTCACAAGCTTTGGTGCTCCGGGAGCAGCAAGCAACGGTGTCACGTTTATTGGAACCTACGGCTCATCTCCAACGTCATCGATTTTCACCAAGATCGGGTCGACGCTTAGCACAATAGCGACCGTGGGTGATAGCTTTGGTTCGGGAACATTTTCTAGCTTTCAAAGTTCTCCGCAACTGAACGGATCGACGGTCACGTTCACTTCGAATCTCTCGTCAGGCGGAAGTGGAATCTTCCAAAAAACTGGTTCAACGCTGAGTACGATCGCCAAAGCTGGAGATAGCACCCCGTTCGGAACAATCAGCGGAGTCGGAACACCAAGAATATTTGGTTCCAACGTTGGTTACCAAGCATTTGGTTCTGCAGCGAACCTTAGGGCGAACTTTATTTTTAGCGGCGGAACGAGCACCATGGTTTCTAGAATTGGAGATTCGGTTGCAGGATTTGGAACACTTACCGATCTCCAGCAACCATCCATCTATCAAAATCAACTCGCTTTCGTAGGATTTAAGACCGGAGGGAAGGCAATTCTCCGAGGCGGAGCCGGATCTGTTTCCGTAATTGCAAAGACTGGGGATGCTGCACCAGAAGGCAGTTTTACTGACTTTTCTGAACGAGTTCCAATTAACGAGAATCACACCGTCTTTACCGGAATCTACGGCTCGAATCGAGGCATCTTTCACCACGACGGTACCACTCTGCGAACCGTGATTAAGACAGGGGACAGTTTCTTAGGAAGCATTATTACTAGTCTCAACACTTCTCCGAGAGGAATTGACGCCGGGAACGTTATTGGCTTCAACTACACGCTCGCGAATGGAGTTAGCGGTGTAGCAATTACAACGGTTCCAGAACCCGCTTCAATGCTTGCAATCTCAGCAGGCGCGGTTGCTCTTCTTCGAAGACGAAAGAAGCAGTCGTAGGAAAGGTCCTCAGGTCCTTATCGGCAGCGGCGACGAGCCCAAGTTCCGAAAGAGAGAATGCTTGTAAAAAGTTAAAGATGTTCCGGCTAGTTGAATTTAGGCGGGACATCTTTGTATCGTCATTTCTCGAAATTCATTTGACCAGAGATCCACTTTGTGTTCGGAAGATATCGGAATCTGAATTTAATGACCATGTCTTTCTCGAACGTGTCGAACACTGGGAAAGGCTTGTTGTATTCGATAAAAATCGATTTACCTACAAGAGTTTTTTCTCTCGCACTTCCACCTTTTGCCGAATCTAAAACGAACTCCATTGTTCGGTTAGGAATATTGTGGGAGATAGTTATTCCCGGGAGGAGTAACTTTTCGCTCTTTTCGTCGATATTCGTAGAAAAAACAGGCGAGTTTCCTCTCCCTTCGTAAAAAGAGCCAGATGAAAAGCCATCAGTCATTACCTCCTCCCAAGCAATGTTCAAAGCACCGCCATCGGCCGCAAGTTTGGGAAATCGAAACTCCAGGACTCCAGCTTTGTTCGTAGGAAATGAAATTTCAAAAGGCGTCTTTTGGGGAACATCAACCTCTTGTAACTTGAATTCGCGGATTGAATACTTGACCGCCTTTTTCAAAGGCTGGTATCGAAGTGTCAAAACCGCTTCTTCACCATCTATCCTTACCGAACGTTCCAGTCTGACCGAGCCGATTTTTATGCTTTTGTATTGACGCCCAAACTCATCCTGCTCGGGAAGCGGCATCTCAATAACGGGCCCAGACGGATCGAGTTCCGTCACTAGCTTGTTTGAAAAGCTCAAGAAGCTCTCGATTTCCTCTTGAGATAGAGCGAGCTGCGGATCATAGAGAAGTATCCTAAGCTGCTGGGCGGTAACTGTTCGCAGTACATCAATTGGAGATTGCTGTTCCGTGTTTTTGATATCGAGCCGCGCACCGGAAGCAATGAGCGCCTTGATGCTTTTAGAACTCTGCGGTCGCCAATAGTAGAATTTTGGAAGTAATGCTACATGAAGCGGAGTCCATCCACCTTTACTCTGCGCGTTGATATTGCCCCCTTTCGCGACGATAGAAGAAATCGCTTCTGCAGAAAAAAGCGGATCGGTTGAAAGATGGTGAAGTAAAGTCCAGCCATTGTCGTCTACCTCGTTGATCTTAGCCCCTGCTCCGATCAGCAAGTTGAGAACCTTAACGAATTTATCGTGTTCGTAAGGAATCATTTCCATTAATTTATGCAATGGAGTTATTCCAGAAAGTGGCTTATAGCCTTTTTCATAGAACTGAAAAGGATTCTCCTGCTCTTGAATCTCGTCAAGAAACTCTTTGGGTAATTCAGGAGAGCGATCTCTGATTTTTGCGCTCACCTTAGCACCCTTCGCTAAAAGCATCTTAACAATTTCAACGTCTCCATTTCGAACTGCAAAGTGTAACGCAGACGTTCCATCATTCATGGTGAGGTTCGGATCAGCTCCTTTAGAAAGTAGAAGCTGAACAAGCTTCGCGGATCCGTTTCGGTAGTTGAGTGCATTTGTCAGTGGCGTCCAACCCTGATCGGGCTGCCGATAATTGACTTTTGCACCCTTTGAAATGAGGAGCTTGGCAATTTCAAACCTTTCATCGGATTTCTCGCCCCGGTTTAGGTCGAGAAGCGGTGTCCAGCCATTCGCTTCAATAGCATTCGGATTGGCTTTTGCATCTAAAGCAGCTTTAACACGTTTTAGGGAGCCGCTTCTTAAGGCATCAAAAAGCTTCTGATCTTTTGAGCTAATTGGTTTCCAATTTGTTTGTAGATTTAGTTCTTTTGAGCATGCGGATGTAGCCAAAAATATGAAAGGAGCCACCATTACTCTATTCTACAGTTGATCTTGAAAGAATGATCTGGACTTGATTGAATGGACCTATTTTCTCGCTTCCTGTTTCGACACAAAAACATAGTCGCCAAGCCCCTTCGAAACTTCAATCGCCGAATCCGATTGAATCATAACCAGGTTTAATCCCTCTCCCACTCCTCTCTTTTTGAGTCTGTAGTTAATGCCCTGACCGTACATCGTGTGCCCGCTTCCAGCGATCACAACAAAGATATCCCCTGATCCCGGCTTTCGGACCTGGAGGTACTTGGCTGCCGTATCTGCCATTGCCTCATCCCACAGCACCTGAGCTGAATAGATGTTTGCCATGCTTGGTCCCATATCGTGCCCACCCATCAATGAGTCGAAAACCTGCCGATGCTGTTTATTGCCAATATCAATCTGATTGGGCAACTGAATTCGTGCAGAAACTGGAAGCGCCTCAAATCCACCTCGGCTGACCTTTCGGGTCCAATCACGCGGGATGTTTAGCCCGACCAAAGGCAGTTTGTTCGTCTTTATGACCTCGAACAGTGGGCGATAAAAATCGTAAGCAAATCCCCACTGAGATTTCCACTCCGACTGAGTTAAGAAGTCAGGTTCAGACAGGGTTCCACTAGACCAAAGATCAAGAACATCTTGTTTTGGACGCTGAAAAAACTCAACACCGACCGTGGGCCTCAGTCCTTCGGCGACCAAAGATGAAACAACATCAGCCTCCATTTGCTGGTGCGCGGTTGTACCGTGATTCTCTCCCACAAACAAAAAGCGCTTTCCTTTGCTTGCGATAGCCACATCTTTCAAAGTGACGACTTTGCCGGTTTTTGTATCAACAATTTGACCAGGCTGGATCAATACTGACCCTTTTGGGCCGATGGGTAAAGCGTATGGACCATCGGTGGCAACCGCAACCGCTAATAAAAGTGCATTCATGCGGTCAGAATACCGCTACATTGGGTGCCGGATATCGACAGGTTGCTCGGTAGCCTCGCACCACAGAGTGTAGATGTTGATCAGGTTCACTCTCGTCCCGACTAATGGGACTTTGAGGTATCCATCTCGTTTCGCTGCCTCGAAAATGATCCGCTCTTTTTGGGTTAATCGATGTGGAGTTGCCCTGCTCCCGACACGGCTTTTTGATGGAAGACCACGAGATAATCTTTCGACGTCATCTTTAGTTAAACGATTATTCTCCGGCATTTCAAATCACTTCTACGAGGGGTTCAATAGAAATATCCTTCGTTAATGAATAAAAAATATAAAAATATTTAAATAAGGCTTGACAACGGTTCTGGTAGTTCTGGTTTAATATCAATCACAGATGTTTAACAGCCATCCCGATGGCCGCAGATGACTTGCTCCGCAAGTGATTTGCGGACCTTAAAACAAAAAAGTCGTCATTGCGAAGTAGCTCGAACGAGCGCATCTTCCCCGATCTTCAACCTAGCAGGTCAATAGTACATGCTTAGGTTCAAAATTTCGAAATTCGCCTAGTCCAGCCATGCTGAAACTAGCCAGACTCGGTTTCTGCGGGCCGAAGATCATGGGTTATCTCTTAAGGAACATAAACATCCAAGGTCATCACTTGCCTGCAGTTTTTCAAAGTTTCATACGGGCCGCTGTTGTAGGGTTATCGCCTGTTAAGCGGATGGTCGCCGGTTCGAATCCGGTCATCCCTGCTATCTAAAAGGATAGTAGGGATGTAGCTCAGTGGTAGAGCATCACAAAACCTGCACGCTACTAGCCCGTATGAGACCTGAATAACGATTTACTTCTGGGTCGAAGGTGTTGGTTTATCCTACCTTGAGTAGACCGTAAAAGGGCTCTTCGGCGGAAAGGCCGGCCTTGTTGGAGACAATAAGAGGGGTGTGGAACCCGGAGTAGGTCTACGGACCAACCCAGCACTTATCCAGAAGCTCGTCAATTTCGGAAGCCAAGCGGCTTCCGCCCGACCACTGTAACGAGGAGAAAAGAAACATGAACTATAGCAAACTCATCAACCGAGCAAAGAGAGGCGAAGTGGTAAACAACGCTGGCGGATTTGCTTGGCAGGTTGATCGTTGGCGAATGCTGGATCGATTCTTGATCCTCGGGAGCGAAACAGGGACCTACTATGTGGACGCGGAAAAGCTCACCCTAGAGAACACCCAAAACGTTATCTCGTTGATCAAGGAAGATGGAGAAAGAGTTGTTGATCGAATTGTCGATGTCAGTGTAAAGGGTCTGTCGGCGAAAAACGATGCGGCAATCTATGCTCTGGCTCTGGCAGCATCGGCTGGCAACGATCGAACCCGTGCGAAAGCACTCGAAAGCTTGCCGCTCGTTTGTAGAACTGGTACTCACCTGTTTACATTCGCGGCGGCATGCCGGGACCTTCGAGGTTGGGGACGTGGACTCAGAAAGGCAATTGCAAAATGGTACAACGCTCAAGATCCAGATTCTCTTGAATACGGTCTAGTGAAGTATCAGGCGAGAGAGGGATGGTCACACCGAGACCTACTTCGACTCGCGCACCCAATTGCGGTTTCGGAAAAGCATCAAGTTCTCTACAAATGGGTTGTTGACAAAGAACTCACTGGAGAAGCAAAGCTCATTGAGGCAGTCCTTAAACTGAGAACTGAGTCGAATCTGCAAGTGGCAAAGGAACTCATCCGAGAATTCAACATTCCTCGTGAAGCAATTCCTACTGAGATGCTGAATGAAAGGGAAGTATGGGAAGCGATGCTCGAAAACATGCCTCTAACGGCTATGATACGAAACCTCGCAACCATGACGAGTAATGGTCTGCTAACAGAGGGCATCCTTTCTGGAGCAAACGAATACACGACAAAAGTGATCGAGAAACTTTCGAGTGATAAAGACCTCAAGAGGGCTCGAATTCACCCAATCGCGGTTCTGTCTGCTTTGCGAACCTACTCGGAAGGTCGTGGATTCAGAGGAAGCCAAACTTGGAAGCCAGTCAAGTCGATTGTTCGTGCGCTGGACCAAGCGTTCTACCGAACCTTTGATCTTGTACCGTCAACCGGAAAACGTTACGTCCTTGGACTCGACGTTTCGGGTTCGATGGTCGGAACAATGGTCAATGGAGTTGCTGGTCTTGATTGTCGCTCCGCTTGCGGAGCAATGGCGATGTTGACAGTAGCAAGAGAAGATCAAGTATCGAACCTCGCGTTCGATACTTCGGTCTATCCTCTGGCAATCAATCGAAAAGATCGACTTGAAAAAGTCCTGGACCTCCTCGCCAAAACAGGTGGAGGCGGAACCGACTGCGCGTTGCCGATTCTCTATGCGACTCAGCATAAGATTCCGGCCGACGTCTTCGTCATTTACACAGACAGCGAATCTTGGTACGGAAAAATCTCGGCGCAAGACGCGATGAGACAGTACCGAAAGAAAATGGGAATTGATGCGAAACTGGTGGTTGTTGCTATGGCTGCAACTCGGTTCTCCGTTGGAAGCGAAAGCGACCTCAACACGCTAAACGTGGTCGGTTTCGACACTTCGGTCCCCCAGGTGATCGCTGATTTCGTCAATTAGCAAAGGTTTTCTCTTCGGAGAAAACCTAGTTTCTTTCGGTAATTCGAATACATATTCAGTGAAATTCGCGAACCAACATCATTAAGTGAACCTGAACATGTATATTAGGTGCGTGAGTTCGTGGGTGATCTATGTCAGGGAAGACAACTCGAAACCCGTTGTTCTCATGGCAGATACCGAACTTTGCGATAAGGTCGATCAGTTCGCAGAAATAGCCGTTGTGAAGGTTCCGTACAAAAGCATGCCCAATGGACTTCCGTTACCAGATGAAAATGTTCAGCTCGGAAAAATAAGCGATCTAGTTGAGAAGTCTTTGATTGCTCAAGGCTATAGGTTTGCAGGGCAACGCAAGACCAATGGATTGGCTGAATTCTGTTTTCTTGGCTTTCGCAAAATTTCGGACTCAGTCACGATCAAGAGAGGATTGTTTAAAACCATCAGCCTTCCGGTAGAGCTAAAGGGTCAAAAGCGGATTGACTATTTTGATGAGTTCATCCGTCCCACAAAACTTGAAATTGCTATTCACAGCAATCGGCAGTTGATCGAAACATTGGCGAAAATGGGCGACCAACCCAACATACCGAGAGATGTTGATTTCGCGTTTTTTTCTCCATCACCGGCAGTAAGAGAAGCTTTGCTCAATGAACTAATTGGCCTTGGTTTTGAGCTAAACAGTGAAGGAAAATGGGATGTTGCCGGCCAGTACTGGTTTGCAGTTAAGAAAACGTATCCCACCGATGAGGAGACGATGGCTCATGTCAAGGTTGAACTCCAAGAGATTGCCAAAAAGAACGGTTCTGTCTTCGATGGATGGGCTTGCCACGTGATGAACTAGGTAAAACCTATCGGTGAACCCCAAAGCCAGTGAGTCTGGACCCAAAAGAAAGGTGGATAAAGCATCGTTTAAGAGGTTGCTGTCACTCTTTTCTCCGCACAAGTCCGAAGTGATTCTGATGCTCGGCACGGTCATGGTTGGGGTCGTTCTCGGTTTGCTTCCACCTTATTTTCTCAAGATCATTATTGATGAAGGGTTGGTTAAAAAAGATCTCGGGGTTATATCCCTTTACTCCGGTCTTACGATCTTGGTGACTCTTGCCGCTGCCGGTGTCACTCTACTTTATGGTTACCAAAGCGTGGTGATCGGGCAGAAAATCATGCGAAACCTGAGGAACCGACTGTTCACACATCTTCAGGGAATGTCGCTTCGCTTTTTCACCGGCACGCGAACTGGGGATATTCAAACTCGACTCATCTCCGATATCGGCGGCATTCAGAATGTCGTTTCGAACACGATTGTTGATGCGATTAGTAACGTCGCAATTGTCGTTTCTGCCTTGATTGCGATGATCGCAATGGATTGGCGATTAACGCTCCTAGCCGTGTCCCTGATTCCACTTTTCGCGTTCATTGGCAAATGGGTCGGAGACTTTTCTCGTGACGTTCGAAAAGGAACCCAAGAGCAGACATCGGAAATCAACTCTTTGATGCAGGAAAACCTCTCGGTGAGTGGGGCACTGCTGGGAAAAACCATCGGACGCGCTGATGCGCTCGCGGCAAAGTTTGACGTTGAGAACGCAAAACTCGCCCAGTGGCAGATTAAATCGAGTTTGTTGCAGTACGTGTTTTTCGGAATGATCCGGGTCATCACTCAGATCATTCCTGCCTTGATCTATTGGCTTGCAGGTTGGCTACTTTCTCGGGGTGATCAAAATATTTCTGTCGGAATGCTCGTTGCCTTCTCTGCAATGCAAACCCGTATGTTTTTTCCTCTCACCGGAATCATGGGTCTTCAGGTTGAAATTCTTAGTTCATTCGCCTTATTTGATCGAATCTATGAATATCTCGATATGCCCCATGATATCAAAAATGCGGAATCGCCCAAGTCCTTAACAAGTGGCACCGTGAAGGGCTCGGTGGAGTTCGAAAATGTTGGTTTCAAATACGATCAGTCGCTCGATGAATGGACACTCAACAATATCTCGTTTAGCGCAAATCCGGGTGACCTCGTTGCGTTAGTGGGACCTTCCGGAGCAGGGAAGACGACTGTTACTTACATGATCCCACGTCTCTATGACGTTGACGCCGGGGCCGTAAGGATCGATGGGACAGATGTCCGTGAGATTGAACTGGAGGATCTAAAGCAAGCAGTCGGAATGGTGACTCAAGAAACCTATCTTGTTCACACCACAATTAAGGAGAACTTGAAAATTGCAAAGCCAAATGCTACCGACGAAGAAATGATTGAAGCATGTAAGTTCGCCGCAATTCACGATCATATCGCAAGTCTGCCCGATGGATACGAAACCATAGTTGGAGAACGAGGTTATAAGTTAAGCGGTGGTGAGAAACAGCGAATCGCGATTGCGAGAGCCATTCTCAAAAATCCGCCAATTCTGATTCTGGACGAAGCGACGAGCGCACTGGATACCCATTCGGAAAGGCTGATACAGAACTCGCTGAACTCGCTTATGAAAGGAAGGACCACTTTTGCGATCGCTCACAGACTTTCTACAATTCTGAATGCGGATTTGATCCTAGTTGTCCGAGATGGACAGATCGTTGAGCGAGGAAAGCATGAGGAGTTGCTTGCGCAGAACGGAGTCTACGCAAGCCTTTATCAAGAGCAGTTCGGTTCTTAGTAACCGCGACCGCGTCCGCCGCCACCGCGACCACCGCGGTCTCCACCGCGTCCGCCGCCGCCACCACTTCCGTAGCCACCGCCACCACCGTAGCCGCCACCGCCACCGGATCTTCCACCGCCACCGCCGTAGCCTCCGCCACCGCCAGATCGGCCTCCGCCGCCGCCGTAGCCTCCACCACCGCCGCTAGGTCGGTCTTCTCGAGGTCGAGCTTCATTAACGGTCAAGTTTCGTCCATCGATGTTTGCGCCGTTCAGTTTTTCAACTGCTGCATCCAGATGCTCTTCTGGAACTTCGATGAATCCAAAGCCTCGACCTGCGATGATTCTTGCGTTTTGTGGTTGGAATTCGCCGAATGCTTCAAGCATTCGATCTTCCGATGTGGAATAGGAAAGGTTTCCAACGTACAGTCTTTTCAGTGCCATTTTTATATGTCCCGAGTTTCAAAATTGCGAACGAAACGGGAAGGGAACACGAGTGCTGGGCTTCTGAGATTCGGACCTAAACTGAAACTAACATCAACAGTATATCAGATTTTTGTCAGGAACTCTCCACTTAGGTTATATCCGATCTTTATCGGGACCTAAGTCGAATCAATTTATCGTTAGCTTTGCCGACCGATACAGACGAGACTTTTCGAAACCGTGCTTCCCGTAAAAATCGCCAAGGGTTGTCCAATCGATGATTGTCTGTTCGCATCCTCTTCTCTGCAATTCAAGGAGCCCAGCCGAAAGGAGTGCTCCTCCCCATCCGAACCCGCGGACCGCTTGAGAAACACCGATTGGGCCCAAAGCTCCGTAGCTTTCGATTCCGAGATCGTTACGCCAAATTGCTCCCCCAATTGGGAATCGAGTGTTTTTATCTTGCAAAGCCGCAAAACCATGAACCTCGCCTTTATAAATCAGACCGGTGATTTGCTCGTAAGAGCCTTCCTTTTCGATTTTCCAAAGGATGTCGTACTTCCACCGACCTGGGAATTCGCGTTCAAAAAAGCGAACTAAACTAGTATGGTCATCCTCGGTAAGTTGTCGAAAAACAACATCTTCGGTTGGGAGTGGCTTCGGCGGTTGATATTGGGACAGATTTCTCTCAAGGTCAAAGTACTCACCGGAAAAGTGAAATCCTTCAATTTCTAAAAAGCTGTTTAAAGCTGGAAAATCGGTCGGAACTCCGGGCCAAAAATGTCGAGAATCCATGCCAAACAGAACGGTAGTTACCCCACGTTGCCTTAGGATTTTTTTCGCTTCGCTTAGTAGGTCAACACCATAAACCGGTTCAACAAAACCGAGTCCTGATAAATGCATGGCATCGGGGTCTGCTACTTTATGGTGTTGTGCAGGTGCCTTCTTAAAAGCAACGAATCCGCGAACGATTCCATCGAAGTCGATATCAACCATCGAAGCTCCCCAGTCGAAAGTAGGAGAATCAATCGTGTTTACTTTTAGGATATCGAGATCAATCGAATAACGAGCCGGGTGAAAGCTGTTCCACAGGTTAACAACTTGCTTGAGATCCACTTCACGCCAATCGATGATCATAGACTTCTCTCGACAAGGTACCGCAAATGTTCTGAATAAAGGGCAATCGCATTTCGAGAACGCATGATCCGGTCGATCATTTCGCCGTCATCCAAATCTACCAACTGCTTTAGCGAATCTGCGATCCAAAACGTTTCGAGCGCATCAGTTGGATATTGAAAATGAATCATCCCGAAGTGAGTATCTTCGGGACTCGACTGCAAATACGCCGACAAAAATGGTCGAACCGAAGCGTATTGATCTCGCATATAGGCTCGCGCCTGGTCATATTTCGATTCCAGTTTTGCAGAAACACCGAATTGGGCTGCGGAGATCACAAGCTCCAATAGACTTTCGAATTGATCCTCAAAATCTTGCAACTGTGAATATCTTTCAGACGGTGAATAGTTTTCGATGCTTAGAGATTCGGTTTGAGATTCCAGCATTGCCTTCCGTAAATTGTTGGCAATCTCGGTTGCCCAGGTTAGGTGATTTATCGCTATGATGCCCCTCCTTGTTTCTGAACAAAGTTGATCTTCAAGTCTCGAACCAGAGTCTGAAGCTGGCGACGATCTTCATCATCAAGCTGTGGTTCGATGACGCCTACTAGATATCCAACGACATCTATTGCAATTCTTGCTTGATTAAGGTCAGGTTCGATCTTTCCTGTGACCATGTCAGGTTGCAAACCAAGCTTCTGCCAAGCAACTGAACCCATTTGATCAAGCATGATGGCAAGGTGATCGTAAACCGAAGGTGCTTCTTTCATTTCCGACATAGCTTGTTTCTGCTAATAACTGACGAATGAAGTCGGCGGAACGCACCGGGCATCTCTGGCATAGGAAAAGGTAGATTTATGGCTTCAAATATGGTTCACGATGTTTTGATTATTGGTTCTGGCCCTGCCGGATACACCGCTGCACTATACGCTGCCAGAGCCGACCTGAAGCCGGTTGTTTTTGCCGGGCTTCAGCCTGGTGGACAACTGATGATTACAACTGATGTCGAGAACTACCCAGGGTTTCCAGACGGCATCATGGGACCAGATATGATGGATCTGTTCCGAAAGCAAGCAGAACGATTTGGGACCGAAATCCGCTACGAGCACGTCACCAAGGTTGACTTTTCTCAGTCGCCTTACAAAGTCTGGGTTGACGAAAAAGAGTTTGAGGGTAAGTCGGTAATTATCAGCACAGGGGCGAGCGCAAAGTGGTTAGGCCTGGAATCCGAAGTTACATTCGGTGGACATGGGGTCTCCGCCTGTGCAACCTGTGACGGGTTCTTTTTCCGCGGCAAAGTCGTTGCGGTTGTTGGCGGTGGAGATACCGCGATGGAAGAAGCTCATTACCTGACGAAGCACGCATCTAAAGTTTATGTCATCCACCGTCGAGATGAGTTCCGAGCTTCGAAGATCATGCAAGACCGAGTGTTGGCAAATCCAAAGATCGAAGTGATTTGGAATTCGGGGGTGGACGAAATCCTCGGTGACCTTGAACCAGTGAAGAAAACGACCGGTGTACGTTTGAAAAACACCGTGACCGGAGAACTATCCGAGTTGAAACTGGATGGCGTATTTGTCGCGATTGGTCATAAGCCAAATTCGGATCTATTCAAGGGAATTTTAGACATGGATGATGTTGGGTACTTGAAAGTTCAACCGGGTACTACTTATACTAATGTTCCGGGAGTTTTTGCTTGTGGAGATGTCGCCGATAGTGTTTACCGCCAAGCGGTAACTGCAGCCGGAACAGGCTGTATGGCGGCGATTGACGCAGAGCGTTGGCTCACGCACCAAGAGTGAACCATGTGGCCATTTCATCGAAAAGCGAAATCAGTCCGAACCGGCAAGATTTACTTTAACGATGAAGTGGTCATTTTTATTTCTGAAGACCGAGTCATCAGCGGTGGAGCCGTCCTTGGCACCAAAGTTTTTAAGATTCCCGCATCATCGCCCGATCCAGACCTTTTCGCGGCGTTTCGAACTTCGAACTCAATTTCCCAAAGTTTGCAAAAAATTCCTGTGAACTATGCCGCTAGGGAGATGGAAGTGATGAACGAGGTCCCGTATGGTTCCATTTTAGAAATGGAATCTCGTTGCAAGTTGGTGACTTGGGCTGAGTTAGGAAATGGTCACTTCGAGTTTCAAGCGCATCAGGCGTTGAATCGACGAGCAAGAAATCAGAGTTTCGAAACGTTTGGGCAACCCATCGTCGGAAAAGATTTTGGATCAATCATTGAAGCGATGCGAAATGCGATGTCACTGGCTAGGTAGTGTCGGAAAAAACTCGACTTGTCAGTTCTAGCAATTAGTTGTTATAAAGCAGATTGTAGATTGACCCTGGCATAATAACGGGGTCTCTTCGGTCGTTTTTCGGGAATCTGTAACCAGGTGGTTGATTTGGCACTCGAAATGCTTGTTTCGAGTCTGTTTCAAGCGGATCACACTGGTGATATCAACGCAAAACGCCAGAATGGAGTAGACAGGGTTAGCAATGGGAGTTCCATACGTAATAGAGCAAACCTCGCGCGGTGAGCGCAGCTACGACATTTGGTCGCGTCTTCTTAAGGATCGAATCATCTTCCTCGGAACCGAGGTCGATGACTACGTGGCGAACCTAATCGTCGCACAGCTTCTTTTCTTAGAAAAGGAAGATCCAGATAAGGATATCGACTTCTACATCAACTCTCCTGGCGGATCGGTTACGGCCGGTCTCGCAATGTACGACGCGATGCAGCACATTAAATGTGATGTTGCAACCATCGTGGTCGGCCAAGCGGCATCTATGGGTGCGGTTCTTTTGGCCGGCGGTGCGGCAGGGAAGCGATACGCGTTGAAACATTCGCGCATCATGATCCACCAAGTTTCTGCAGGATTCCGAGGAACCGCTGCAGATATCAATGTCCAGGCTGCGGAAATCAACCGCATGATGGACAGCTTAATGGGGATTCTTAGTCACCATACTGGCAAAACTGAGGATCAGGTGCGAAAGGATTGCGACCGAGACTACTTTATGTCTGGTGCCGAAGCCGTAGAGTACGGTTTGGTAGACAAAGTGCTTGACCGTCTTCCTGACACAAAATAAAATAGGCGAAACTCTTAATGGCTAAAACGACGGAACGAAGAAATGAATGTTGCTTATGTGGCAAGGCGAAAGAGCAAGTAAAGAAGCTCATCGTCGGTCTACACGGTGCGGTCTGTAGCGACTGTATTGACCTTTGCAACGACATTTTGCATAACGAGGGTGGCGATCCGCGCTCGTCCGGAGCACGCGCAGCCGCCGCTGCGGCAACGTCTCCGGTCGTTCCCCCAATGGTGCCGGTTCACAAAGGTGGATCGGTTCCTAAGCCGAGAGAGATTGTTACCTACCTTGACCAATATGTTGTTGGTCAAAATAATGCGAAGCGAGCACTCTCAGTCGCGGTTTACAACCATTTCAAACGAGTGAGTGAGAAAGGAAAGAGCGATGTTGAACTGCAAAAGAGCAACATTTTGATGGTGGGTCCAACCGGAAGCGGAAAGACCCTTCTGGCTCAAACACTTGCAAAGATGCTGAACGTGCCGTTTGCGATTGCGGATGCCACTGCTTTGACTGAAGCTGGTTACGTGGGCGAAGATGTCGAGAACATTTTGCTCAAGCTGTATCAGAGCGCAGAAAGTATGGACGCCAGCAACGCCAAAGAGCTTTGCGAACGAGGAATTATCTATGTCGATGAGATCGACAAGATTTCCAGAAAAGGCGATAACCCTTCGATCACAAGAGACGTGAGCGGAGAGGGCGTCCAGCAGGCTCTCTTGAAGATTTTGGAAGGAACGGTTGCAAACGTTCCCCCTGGAGGTGGGCGAAAGCACCCTCAGCAAGAATATCTTCAAATTGACACTTCAAATATTTTGTTCATCTGCGCTGGTGCATTCGAAGGGATCGAAGATACAATTCGGCGCCGAATGAAGGAAAACGTGATGGGCTTCCGTGGAAACCCGGAAAGCAAAGTCGAAAAAGAGAAAGATATTCTTCAAGCACTGTTGCCAGAAGACTTGCTCAAATTCGGTTTGATTCCAGAGTTCATTGGTCGACTTCCAGTCATTGCAACCCTCGATCAGCTCGATGAGCTTGCGCTCATTCAGATTCTTAGCGAACCTAAGAACGCGATTCTGAAACAGTATCGACGATTCTTTGAGATGGACGGAGTTGAGTTAGTTGTTGAAGATGCTGCCTTAAAAGAGATCGCAAACGAAGCAATTAAGCGGAAAACAGGCGCAAGAGCTCTTCGAGCGATTATCGAAGGCGTGATGATGGATGTCATGTATGAAGTTCCATCATCAGTTGATGTGAAGCGAGTGATCCTTCCGGAAGGAGTGATTACCAACGGCGAGCATCCAATCCTTCTAAGCGAAGAAGACTTGCGCAAGGCAAGCTGAAAAGACGAATTCGAAAGCAGAGGTTAGAGATTGGTTGCGAATAGAAAGCATATCTACCCTCTAACTTCTGTTAGATTTTTTGCTGCGGTCAGCGTCATGGTTGCGCATTTCGGAACCTCTCTTTATGAAGGTAGAGGTGGCTTTTGGGAGCCGCTTTTGCACAATGGAGGGGATGCAGTAAAGCTCTTTTTTGTTCTCTCAGGATTTATCCTCAGCTACACCTATTGGGACCGGCCACTAGATACAACAGAAAGCCGAACTCAGTTCGCATGGTCTCGCTTCGCTCGAATTGCACCACTCTACTATTTATCTCTCGTATTAGGTTTCGTCAATCTGTTCTTCAAGGGTACAGATGGTTTTTCTGCTTTCCATATACTTTCGAGTGCCGTCGCTAAAGTTCTTTTTGTTCACAGTTGGATTCCCCAAGTTGTTTTTGAACCCAGCTGGGCTGTTGCATCCTGGTCCCTTTCAGTTGAAGCATTTTTTTACGCTTTGATGCCGTTTTGCTGGAAAAAGCTGAGGTCAATTGGTGAACATCAACTTCCCAACCACATACTGCTTGCGATTTGTTCGATGGCACTAATTGGTTACACACTAGAGCAATTGACCGTTCAACAGTTCGGACCTCGAGTTTGGTACGTTAATCCAATCAGCTACCTTGGATTCTTTTGGATTGGCTTTGTTATCTGTTATCTATATAAGAATTTAGAGTCGAGACTAAAAATGTATTCTTCTCCAATGGTTTTTCTCGGTGTTGCGGGAATCATTGCAGGTCGACTTCTTCATGGTGAGAATTTAGCGACTCAGCAGCTTGTCACAGGATCTGCATCAGCACTGCTGATCGCGGGTTTAGCAACTTCGACAAGTTTGATCAACCACGTCATGTCCAACAAAGTTTTAGTGTTGTTAGGAGAAGCAAGTTACGCACTCTATCTGCTTCACGGACCCGTTCATTCTGTATTTTCCGTTATTCTTGAGAAGCTCAAGCTTCCATCTATTGGCGGATCCATTCCGATCTTCGGAATCTATTGTGTCATTTCAGTCTTGATAAGCGTATTCGCATTCAAATGGATCGAAATTCCGAGCCGGAACCTGATCATGAACGCATACACCACACGTCTCAAACAAAAAAATGCGGGCGAGATTTGAAAGGAGAGCTTGCAACTCACCCGCTAAGGCTTGCACCGACACCTTTGTCCCTGCGTGATATCCCCCGAGGAATCTAAGTGTCTGGTTCCCGGTATTATTACTAGCATTGAACACTTTTTGCAAGGCTTCCTGAGAAAATTCTTTTTTAGGAACTTTTGGAACGCAGTTTGTGTCTCAACGGAACGGCTCAGGGAACAGCGTGGTTCCTGGGACCGGGTAGAATTCACGCTGAAAATCCATTATCAGGAGTGTGCGACCCTTGGCCGCCGCCATTGAAACCAAAGACCTAACAAAGACATACAAGAGTAAAAGCCGAAACTTAACCGTTGTCGATAAGCTCAACCTTCACGTAGAAGAGGGCGAAATTTTCGGATTTCTTGGGCCAAACGGCGCAGGGAAGACGACGACGATCAAGATGCTTCTTAGCATCATCGAGTCCACCAGCGGTGAGGGATACGTCCTCGGAAAAGAACTGGGAGATTACGATGTTCATAAGCTAATCAGCTACGTTCCAGAAAGGCCGTATTACTATGAATACATGACCGGACTTGAAATTCTCAAGTTCTACGGTTCATTGTTCGGCATCTCCGATACGGCGCATATGATGAACCTGCTCAAGCGAGTGGGTCTTGATGCGCCGCAGAACTTGCCAAAAACAATCAACCAGTATTCCAAAGGGATGCAACAACGGATCGGACTTGCTCAAGCACTCCTTAATGATCCTAAGTTGCTTTTCCTGGACGAGCCAACGGGCGGACTTGACCCAATTGCCCACCGTGAAATTCGTGACCTGATTCTTGGATTCCGAGAAGAGGGACGAACAGTTTTCATTTCGTCGCACGAGTTGAGCGAAGTTGAGTTGATCTGCGACCGAGTTGCAATTATCAATCACGGCGTTATCGCAGCTCAAGGAAAGCTCTCGGACTTGCTTGCAGGTGGAAGAGTGGAATTGATTGTCGAAGGTGTCCAAAGTGCAGTATTTAGCGATATGAAAATTGTCGATGGAAACGTGCGAGACGTTCCAAATGGCGTTCTCTTTGATGTGCCAGAAACCGCTGACATCAACGCAATCATCGACGGAACCCGGGCTAAGGGTGGAAAGATCATCAGCATCAGTCCTCGCAAGAAGCGACTGGAAGACCTCTTCGTGGAGACCGTTACCGCCAAATGAGACCTATCGTAGCCATTGCAAAAGCAACCGTCGGCGAAGCAATTCGTCGCCGTGTGCTTCTGATCATCCTTTTCGTTGCTGTCCTGCTTCTTTTCGTTGCGCCGCTACTCGGAGTGCTTTCTGCTCGATCTGAGAAGACTGTTCTTACCGGTTTCGTGCTTGGAATCATCCAGTTGAGTTCGGCTGTGATTGCGATCACGCTGACCGTTTACATGATTCCGAACGAAGTTGAAAGGAGAACGATCTATACCATCTTGTCTAAACCAGTTCAGCGCTATCAGTTCTTAGTTGGAAAATACCTTGGAGCTGTCTCGGCGTTGGCACTGATGATGGGCCTGATGTCGATCGTTGTCATCCTTCAATTTGGATTCATGCAACGTGACTGGGCAAAAGGAATTGAGCTTGTCCAAGGAATTGCGATGTTCTTTGTTCAAATGAGCTTGCTCGCCTCGGTTGCAATGTGTCTATCGACATTCGTAGCACCGCTGGTGAACTTCTTCTTGTCAGGTGGGATCTATCTTATCGGAACCCTCGGCTATGCGTTCTTCGACTCGTTTAACAAAAACCCGAATGCGCCGGCACTTGGAAAAGGTTTAGCTTGGATCGTTAGTACAATCCTTCCAAACTTTAGCTCATACAACGTGCAGAACAAACTGATCAACCCGGAAACGGTGATTACGAACCCCGTTCAATACGCAATAAACGCGGTGATTTACGGTGTGGTTTACATCATGATCATGTTAATCGTCGGAATGTTGGTTTTCGATCGCAGAGAGGTTTAACCATGGCAGTTGATAAAGTTGGATTTCGAAAGAAGCTGATTGGCATTGCTGCAGGACTTGCAGTTGTGCAGGGTGTCGTTGGAAATCTTGGTGTCTATCCTGGCTGGAGCAAGAACTTCAGCCCGGTCCAACAAGGAAAAGATCTGATTTCTGGATCCACTTTCCGCAGACCAAATGCTGTTTGCTCTCGCGGGGTTCAGAGAACTGATCGCTGGAATCCTCTGGGTCCGAGCGGATTCATTCTTCGATACCGGCAACTACGACGCGATTCTCCCGATCATTCGGTTGGTAACTTTCCTTGACCCTCACCAGATTGACGTTTATGCAACTGGGATGTGGCACATCGGTTACAACTTCACCGATGAAGAGCAACGATCTGACCGAAGGTACATTCCGTCTGCTCTTGCATTAGGATCTGAAGGCTCGGAGCAAAACAACACCACATATGAGCTGTTCTTTGAAACAGCTTGGATGTGGTACCACAAGATCGATGACAACTATGATAAGTCGGTAAAGTGGATGAAGGAAGCTTATAAGCGACCTGATATGTTGCCAGCACGAAAGAACTTGCTTTGCCGGTTGTATGAACGCAATGGTCAAGTAGAGGAGTCGGTTAATAACTGGTACACGCTACTGGAGGACGCGCAAAAGAAGGTTGAAGGTGATAAGGAAATGCGCAATTTCCAGCTTCGTTCAAACCGCGACACCATCGAAAACAACTTGGATACGTTGATCGTTCGAATGGGGCAACGGGGCTACCTCGCTGCTAAAGAGGGGCGATCACTTCAAGGTTACGACGTCTATCCACCATTCAATGTTGGATTCAGCGCGAAAGTGACCGTCACCAGTGACCGAGTTCTGAAAGTCCAGGGCACTTGGAACGTTTTGCCAGTTGGTACACGTGTTCGATTAGTATTGCGAGACGCAGACTACCCAGATGCAGTTCCTGCTGGATTGAACTGGGATAAAGTCGACTCGGTTAATCTTGATCCACCACGAGATCGAACGTTCATGCAAGAACAACTCTTCGTGAAGAATCAAAGATTCGATAAGAAGATCGACATGAGCCGCGACCCGACCATGTATCCTTTCGTCGCAAAGAACTACGTATTGGAGTTCTACTACAATCCTCGTTCAGCCCCCGCACATATCCAAGACAAGTTTGGATGGAACGGAGAAGGGATGACCGATAACACTCCCGGGATGATGCGGAATGATGTTCGAGAAGGTCAGAAGGTCTTGTTCTTTAGCATGCCGATCACCAAAGAGCAACTCACTCTTCGAGGGGAATGGGCGGACAAGACTCCAGTGATTAAATCTCCAAACTATGTAGAAACTGAAAAATCGTATAACAAGACAGATACGATTACGGACATTCCTTCTTTGAGAGGAAACTAGAGCAGAGAGGTGCCCGGTGGTGCTACAATTCACCGCCGGGAACTGCGCGGCAGCAGTTCGGTGAACCCCGCCAGGACCGGAAGGTAGCAACGGTAAGTCGAACTCTGGGTGACGCGGCCCTCCCGGCGTTGAATTAAAGCAAACTCGTGGCACAACTCGCTCTCTACCGAAAATATCGAAGTCAGACCTTTGAGGATCTGATTGGGCAAGACCACATTGTCCGAACATTGCAAACGGCGCTTGCAACTGGACGAATCGCGCAAACTTTTTTGTTTACCAGGTCCAAGAGGGACGGGAAAAACCTCGACTGCAAGGCTATTAGCAAAAGCGCTCAATGGCGAACGAAATTCAGACGGAACCCTCAACCCCGACGGTGAAAACTGCAAACTGATCACGGCGGGAAATCACCCCGATGTCATTGAAATGGACGCGGCTAGCGAAGCGGGTGTCGATGATGTCCGCGAAAAGATCATCGATGTTGCATCATATGCACCGATGCTCGCGCCTTACAAGGTCTTCATCATCGACGAAGTTCATGACCTCTCTCCGAAAGCGTTTGATGCATTGCTAAAAACCATTGAGGAACCACCTCAGCACTTGGTTTTCATCCTTGCCACCACCGAGTTCAGTAAAGTTCCGGCAACAATTCGCTCTCGATGTCAAAAATACGAATTTCACAGAGCGTCAATCAAAAATCTCGTTGATCGGCTGAACTACGTTTGCGAGCAAGAAGGCGTAAAGGCCGACCCTGCTGCGATTTCTGCAATCGCGAGAATGGCTGACGGTGGATACCGAGACGCACTGACCCTGCTTGAGCAAGCAATCTTGGTTGCCGACGGTCATCTTACGGTGGATGTCGTATACGACCAACTTGGAATGGTCTCGGAACAAGCAATCGATCAAATATTGATTGCGATTCAGTCTGGCGACGTTCCGACATTGCTCGATCAACTCGAAATCGTTATTCGGAGCGGCAGAGACCCCAGAGGACTCCTAGAATCGATGCTTTACCGTTTGGCAGACCTAACTCGGGTGATTTACCAGGTCAAAGACGACGCAATCGATGCCACACGGGAATCGAGTATGCACGAGCTATCAACAAGACTTGGGCGCCCGTTCTTAGTGGGAGTTAGAAGCGCAATCGCTGAAGCTCATAAGGTCATTCGAGACATTACGTTGCCAAAACTCTGGCTGGAAAGTGAGTTGGTAAAGCTTGCGACTATTGGAGTTCAATCGGCGCAGCCCGCGGCGGTAAAAGTTGCGGAAGTTCCACCTCCATCTCCGCGAGCCGTGATCGAAGAACCGGAGAAACCAGTAGAAAGAAAAGTATTTGCCCCAACCAAGGAAGAGGCTCCAGTAGAGCCGACACCAGTTCCGGACACGCGAAACGATTGGGAGCGATTGATTGCTTCTCTTCCGTTAAATCCAAAGACTGGCCAACCCAGCCCGCACCAAATGAAGTTGAAAGGAACCACGTTGCTCGAAGATTCGGGCAATAAACTAAAGGTCGCGTTTGAGAGTCAGATGAATCATGACTGGTTCTTGGAACAACCGCAGCGAATGAAATTTGTCGTCGATGCTCTTGCAAATGTCGGCCGAGAAGGTACAGAGCTTGAGTTCATCGTCGAAAAAAAAAATGATCTGAAGGCGTTTGAAACCGAAGCGGTAGAATTACCCGTAGATGGTGCGCGATTGGAACGAATCGTGCGAGACGTTTTTAATGTTCCGGAAACCCCAGAACAGTAATTCACCTCCAAAGAAGAAGCTATGAAACTACCAAAAGGATTAGGCGGCGGAATGGGCATGGGCGGCGGTGGCTTGATGGCCAACGTTCAGAACGCCATGGCAAGAGCAAACAACCTCGAAGCAGAACTTGAGCAAGAAACCATTTCGGTTGATAAAGGGCCAGTAAAGGCAACCTTCGATGGTACTGGACGAATCAAGACGATAAAGCTGGACAAGTCTGTGGTTGATCCAGAAGACATCGAAGCCCTCGAAGATCTTCTCGTTGGCGCGATGCGCGATGGCTTTGAAAAGGCAGTCGAGCTACGAGCTGACCGAGTGGCTGAAATCACCAAGGGTCTCCCTCCGATTCCAGGCATCACGGCTTAACCTTGCTGTTCGCCAAGCCCCTTGGCGAGCTCATTGCTGAGCTTGAAAAACTTCCAGGCGTTGGTCCGAAATCGGCCCAACGCCTCGCTTATCATCTCTTGCGAGTGCCAGTGCACGAAGCAAGTCGCTTGGCGAATGCCATTGTTGCCGCGAAGGAGAAACTCAAGTTCTGCGCCCGCTGCCAGAACATCTCGGAAAACGAGCAGTGCGAGATATGCCGCGATGTTCGCCGGGACAAAACGATCCTCTGCGTCGTCGGCGAACCGCGAGACATCGTCGCAATAGAACGCCTCAACGACTACCGTGGTCTGTACCACGTTCTCCATGGTCTCATCAGCCCCATCGACGGCGTCACTCCAGATCAGCTGAAAGTCCGAGAGCTTCTTGAACGGCTCCACGATGAACCCATCGATGAGATCATTGTCGCAACGAACCCGACGATTGAGGGTGACACCACTGCCTTGTATCTGGCTAAGTTGTTGAAGCCGATCGGAATCAAAGTCACCCGCATCGCTCACGGTATGCCGATAGGCGGAGAACTCGACTACGCCGACTCGGCGACGCTTCTCAGCGCACTTGAGTATCGGCGAGAGATGTAATTCAAACTATTACTTCGGAATCAGCTTGCATCGATATGCTGGCTGATTTCTTTCCGGCGCCGATACGCACCCTTTGCCCCGATCATGTATCGAAGCTCCTTTTCTACATGATCAAAATAGTCTTCTTTGCTTAGAAATTTCATTGTAAGCCTCCTTTATGCGCGAAGAACCCGACTTCGTTTGAACCAAGCGCGGCGAATTAACTCTTTGCCACAATATGAACCAAGGACAATCAGTGGAATAAAGACTAGCGAGTAGGTCGCCAAAAGCATTGGAACGACACTGAGTAGCTGGAGAAACGGACTCTCATCAGCCGCCTTTTTCAATGCGAGAAGGTTGTAGTATCTCAATTCTCGATCGTTCCGAACCTCACTCATGATTTCCTGTACTTCGATGCTAAATGACTTCTGAGACCGATATTGAATGTCCAGAGTCCGAATGGTTGGGTATGGGGTATGCAGAGAAAAATCATCAGTTCCAAGCAAACCTGGTTTCCAAAAATTACGGTCAGATTCGGTAACGATGACTGGTATCTCAATCTTTTGACCAACCTGATACGTTTTCGCTAACGAGGCTTGTAAGTCTTGAATTGCCTGATCTTCAATCCTCCGCCATTTGGCTCAGATGAACTTGGTTCTTTATCGCCTCAACAACTGCGGTCCGCTTGTATCCGCTAACATACTGCGGACTCCGATAGACTTGAACGCTCAAAATAACAGCCAACGGAATGGCTGCAAGAGAAGGGCTAACTATTTTTCTACACGCTGCTCCGAGAATGAATGAACCTTGCAGAACTATGAACATTAAGGTTAACACAACACTACTGCTAGCGTTTTCTAATTGACTGTCAACAAAGTCACAGCAAATGATAAATGCTGTTGTGACCATGGCAACATAGATTCCGATCACCCAAAGTCTATACGTCGGGTCCCCACCTCGCTGAAATATTTCTGAAATGATCCGGTTTGGATTCCCTAAACCGCCAATTGCCGCTAACTCCGCCCGATCCGAAGGCAGTCCCGATTCCTCAAAATCAGCCTGACTCGCGTCAAGGTGCTGGCTAATCTCCAGCCGGGTCCGGTAAGCCTTTTCGATCCCGACGGCGTAGCGAAGTTCGGATTCAAGATGGTCCAAGTATTCCGTTTTCGACTGGAAGCGGCTCACTTTGCCCCCTCCGCCGAATGATGAGCAAAAACATTGCACACGCTCTCTGCAAACTTACGCCAAACTCCTTTTTGCCGCTCAAGCTCCTTCAATCCGAGTCGGTGATTTGGTAAACCTTCCGGTCTGGCTTGCCCTCCTGCGGAATCCACTCTGCGCAGATCAGCTCCTGCTCCTCGAGTTTATGGAGGGCAGGGTAGAGTTGCCCTTCGCCAAACTTCAGCATCTCGGCACTGCGGCGGCGAATCTCTTTCGAAATCTCATAACCGTGTTTTGGACCGTCTTCCAAAACTGCAAGAACCAGCGCGTCTAAATCACCCTTGAATGCCATGCTCAAATACCTCTTAATCTGATGTATTAACTATACATCAGATTAAGAGGTATTAGTTGCACATTTTTTAGTGCATCCACTGTCCACCGTCGGCGACATAAACCTGCCCAGTGACAAAAGACGCCTCATCCGATGCCAAAAACAACGCAAGATTCGCGATATCCTCAGGCGTCCCCATGCGGCGCAAGGGCAAAGATTCTAATATCGGACGCAAAGTCTCCTCCGGCGGAACGCCTCGAATCTCCGAGCGCTGCTGGGCAATCGACTGAGTCAAAGGTGTATCAATCACTCCTGGAGCAATCGCATTCACCCTTATTCCCGACGGACCCAAAGAAAGGGCCGCAGACCGGGTCATGCTGATGACTGCGGCTTTGCTCGCGCCGTAGTCGAGCTGCTCCAGCTTCGGCATAAAGCCAGAATTTGAAGCCAGATTCACAATCGCACCGGTGCGAGACTCAGAAATCAATCGTGCCGAAACCGCCTGCATCAACGCGAAAGATGCTAAGACATTGATCCTAAAAGTCCGTTCAAAACCGGCGAGGTCAACATCGAAAAATGGACGAGTCAAGCAGATCCCAGCGGAGTTCACTAAGATATCCGGACAGACGGGCAAATCATCGACAAATCCCGCCAAAGAATCAATATCGGCCAAATCCACAGTGAAATCGGTCACGCCTTCTTGTCGATCAACGCCTAAAACGGTCGCTCCCTCCGAGGCAAATCGATCATAAATCGCTCGCCCAATCCCCTGAGCGGCACCCGTAATCAAAGCGGTTCGACCGGCTAAGCGAGACACGATTCGATCACCTTCCGGATTCTTTCTGGAGTCGGGAGAACAACGTCTTCCAAAGACTTCGCGAACGGAATCGGAACGTCTTCCGCCCCACAAACCAATACCGGAGCGTCTAACTCATCAAACAACCGCGACTGAATCTGATAAGCCAAATCCGCCCCAACGCCGCACCGGGTATGAGATTCATGGACCACAACCGCTCTGTGAGTTTTCCGAACCGAAGCCGAAATCGTCTCCCAATCCAAAGGATTCAGCGTTCTTAGGTCAACGATTTCTACCGAAGAAGACAACCCGGAAAGGGAAGATTGAACCAGAGAAACGCCGTAGGAGTAGGTGAACACCGAAACATCCGACCCAGCCGAAACAACATTTGCCCGCCCCAGGGGAACAATATGCTCACCATCCGGTACTTCACCTTTCGCTCCCAATAGCTGCTTATGTTCAATGAATAGAACCGGGTTATCATCCCGGATCGAAGCCGCCAGTAGCCCTTTGGCGTCTGCGGGATTCGATGGACAAACCACTTTGATCCCGGGAACATGCAGGAACAACGCTTCCAACATCTGGCTATGCTGAGCCGCCGCGCCTTTGTAGCCGCCACCCTGCGTAATGATGGTCAGCGGAACCTTAACTCGCCCGCCACTCATATAGTGGGTCTTCGCGATCTGGTTCAGAATCTGGTCCATCGCTACAAGGGAAAAGTCGATGAACATCAATTCGGCAACCGGACGCTTACCAGCCAGTGCCGCACCCAAGGCCATCCCGATAAATCCAGATTCAGAGATCGGTGTGTCGATGACTCTATTCTCACCATAAGTATCAAGCAATCCCTCCGTAACGCGGAACATGCCCCCAAAATGAGCAATATCTTCGCCCATGAGGAAAACATCCTTGTCGCGATCCATCTCTTGCCTCAAGGCTGAATTGAGGGCCTGAACAAAAGTCATTTCGCTCATGCGAACACCTCCGTTAGTGCATATTCGATACCCGGATCGGGGGCTTTCAATGCGCGTTGAATCGCATTCAAAACCCGTTCTTCCTCTTCTGCTCGAATCGTTTCCGCTTCGGTGCCCAGAAGTTCCTCATAGATCAAAATTGGTGATTTCTTGCGCCACTCGCTCACTTCTTCGGCAGTCCGATAAGCGGTTCCTGGATCAGCTTGATAGTGCCCAATGGTCCGGTAAGTAATCGCTTCAATAAAACTTGGTCCAGCGCCATTTCGTGCTTTAGTGACCGCTCGAAACATGGTTTCGTAAACCGCTTCAGGGTCGTTTCCATCAACTTGCTCACATCGGATTCCAAAGGATTCAACTCGTTGAATCAAATCGGTGTTCCCATGGCTTCGCTCAAGCGGCGTCATTTCTGCATAGAGATTATTCTCGCAAAGAAAAATTACTGGAAGTTTATAGAGAGCCGCCATGTTTAAGCACTCGTTGACGTGACCTTGGTTGAGAGTGCCATCTCCGAAGACCGTCAATGCAACGCGCTTACTGCCGTCAATCTTTGCCGCTAGCGCGGCACCGACGGCAGTCCCAACTCCACCGCCAACGATTCCGTTTGTGCCAAGTAACCCGTTTTCAGGATCGAAAAGGTGCATTTTCCCTCCCTTTCCTTTGCAGAGTCCGGTTGACTTACCAAGGATTTCGTCGACAACTAATTGAAGATCAACCCCTTTTGCCAATACATATCCGTGCCCACGGTAGGTGCAGGTGAGGTAATCATCTTGGTTCAATGCGGCACAAGCTCCTGCCGGTACAGCTTCTTGGCCTTGGGCCAAGTGCAATGAACCCCTGAGTTGACCGCTCTGAGACAACTTGAGTAATTCAGATTCCAGGCTCCTCAATCGGATCATCTGACGATAGAAATCACTACGTGTCAACATCTATCCTCCGATGTTACCAATTCAAAAGCGAATTAACGGATTTGGAACTCTCTTTTTCGCTCAGGTACAATGATATTTCTGTTTCGCCGGGGTGGTGGAATGGTAGACGCGGTGGTCTCAAACACCACTGGAGCAATCCGTGAGGGTTCGAGTCCCTCCCCCGGCACCAAGGTTTTTCCAAGCAACTCTACGGGGAAAAACCAATTGTGCCGATTATCACACTGTGCACGTCCGATCAAATCGAAAAATCCGTGCTGTGACGTTGGTGGAAATCCTAGTTGCGTCTGCATTCTTAGGTATCTGTGCGGCTGCGGTTACGGATACATTGGGAGCCAGTCTAACCCAAATCGCTCGGATGGAGCGACGAGCAATTGTTTTGAGCGAAGTTAAGTCGGAACTTGAAAACTGGATTGCATTTTGCCAGACAGGGAACCCACCACGCACTACGATCAATAAAACTCGGATTCTTCCTGGAAACATCGTTTGCAATATCCAAATTTTGGTGGATGATAACAGCACACCAACTTATGACCCAATCATCGTAACCGCATCCTGGCCCGAGCGTAAAGGTTCGAGAGACTACACCGAAACCCTCCGAATAAGGACCGATGTGAGGGCGCCAAATGACTAGAAGGGCGTTCTCAATTATCGAAGTGCTTCTAACGATGGTGCTCACAGTTTTCATCGTTGGATCTGCAACGGGTTTGTATAGTTTTATTGCCATTCGTACTGCCGATTCGGTTGCCCAATACAACACCATCAATCAAGCAAACGATCTGATTAACGCAATAGAAACGGTAGTTCAACAAAGCTATCATTGTGAACTTCGTAACGTTTCTGGAAAAGACATGCTAATGTGTTGGATTCCACTGAGCGGAACGGACAAAGATGGCGATGGATATTTTGAGTCCGTTCGTCCGGACAGCATCAACAAAATGAACAAAGAGCGCTTTCTTTCGGGAGAGCAAGTTTGGTTCTATAGTGCCGATGCAACATCAAATCCATCAAGAAACGGTCAATTCTGGTTTCGGGCAAAACGGACTGATGTCTCCGTGCCGACTGCAACTGGAACAGTCTTTGACGCCAAATTTAACTTCCTAAATGATGGAAATCCAAGAGTGTTCATCCCAGGGACAGTAACGTTTAACGTCAATGATCTAATGAATACGGTTACCGTTACAATTACCATCAACGATACATCGTCAAGACCAAATGAAAGCCTTTTAGCCGGAGTCAGAAAAGCATCCGTGTTCTCGATGCGAAGAACCCTCTTTTGGAGGTCTACGAATTGATTCAGCGAAGAGAACGTGCCAGTGTCATGATCTTTATGGTTGTGATTATGGCGGCTATGACTACCGTGGTTGTAAGTACACTCGACCTTAGTGCAGTCATCGAAAAGAGACAACATCAAATGGAGCGAGAAGCTGCGTGGCACTATATCGAAGAGTCCGCAATCACTCGTGTAAACGACAATATCAATGAGCGAAACGATTGGGACAGCGACTTTTGGCTGAACTTCAATGGCATAAACGCTAGAGTCCAATCCAGACTCCATCCTACTTGGGAGGTTGGGCGGGCGGTTCAGATCAATATCTCCGGAAACCTAGAAGGGAAAACCAGAACCGTTGACGTGACGCGTTCCGGAAGAGCTGAGCCAAACCCGTTCACTTTCGCATTGTTTAGTCTTGATAGCCTCGATTTGACTTCGAACATTTCTGTGAACGGTGATGCCTATATTGAGCGTAATTTCAACCCACAAGATTTTAGTTTTTCTGTATCAAAAGATGTTTACTCCGCATCGGACGACAGCGATTTAGAAGAGGTTGCAGAAGGAGAGTTTTTTTGCCAATCAAAGAGAATTCGATATTGCGATCAATCTAGATCAATACAGAGACCAAGCAAATCGAGTCTTTTCAAATAGTGTCTCTATGTCGAATCCGTTGTTCATGAGTAGCTTAACAAAGTCAGAGCTAATTTATGTTAACGGAAACCTAACGATTTCTGGGTCTTACCTTGGAAATGCCACGATTGTGGTGAACGGGAATGTAAGATTGGTAAATCCAAGAGCCACCAGCTTTTTGGATCACTTGGTTATTCTCTGTGTCGGCAATATTGAGTTCAGCCCTGGGGTCCACGACGTCTTCGCCGCCTGTCAAGGGAACCTCACGACTTCAGGTTCCAGCTCTTCCTCTCGTACGATCAACGGCTCTCTCGTTTTCACTAGTCTCAGTTTAGGTGACGCAAGACTAACCGTAAATCACGACAATCTTTTCAGTTTAAATCCTTCACTATTGAAATACTTTCAACTGCCTACGCAGTGGTAAGAGATTTCTATAAAGAAATGGAAGAAATCTTCCGAAAACTACGATGGACCCAAGTGTTTTTGCCGGGTTCTTAGGGGAGTCATTGAGAAGGTTTCAACAGATCGCATATGCCGCAGATCAGATGTCGCTGAAGTTCCGATGGGCACTTTTAGCTATCTGGGCCTTTGTTGCATTCGATTCGCTGAACAACGGAATTTTCGCCATTTCGATCGTTATCGGTATTGCGGCAGGCAGCTTCGTAAGCGTAAAACTCAAATCGTTTGAAAGTTATCGGAACGGAGCGAGCAAGTATGCGGAAAAACTCCGGATCATCGATGTCGTCCTGGTTTGCCTGAGTACAGCGATTGGTCCAAAGTCTTTAGCAATGAGTTGGTTGATCGCAGTTCCGATCATCATCTTCGATGGTATCGTCTCGCGTGATCGTAAAAGCGTCTCACGTCTTGTCGGAATCGCATCAATTATTGTTTTATATGGTGCGTTTCAGTCAGAGTCCCTGGTGACCGCAGTCGTTCCGATTGTTGTAATCGTTTCAAGTGCTTTTGTTGGACTCGTTTTATCGCAATTCCAGGCAAAGGACAAGGTCTTGCGTGACCGCGACCGAAGGCTGACAACACTGATGAATACGGCCTCAAACCTTGCCGCCTCAGGGGACCTTCGAAACCTGATCTTAGGAACATTAAAAGCAGCCGTCCACGATTTGGGAGCTCATGCTGGGATTGTCTGTTTAACATCCGAAGAAGATCGCGGACTTTTGATCACCGAAGCAGCCTATGCGGTTCAGGGAGACTTCTTTTTTCCGGTAGTACTTGGAATCGGTGAAGGAGTTTCAGGTTATGTTGCAAAAATGGGACAACCCATTACTCTAACAGCACAGGGTGATGAGGTGCTGGATTGCGATGGTATTGGTTTACCTGTCAAAGCCGCATTTTCCGTCCCACTGGTAAACCGTGAGTTTTCCGGTACCGGGGTTGCAAGTAGTGAATCCATTATTGGATCAATGACTCTAATCAATTCTGAATACTCTGAAGGTCTGGACTCAGAAGAACTTGATCTACTTCAAAGTCTTTCTTCTCTTCTCGCGAACGCGATTCACAACGCAAGAATGGAGGAGCGATCCAGGGCGACCTTCCTTAGAACACTTGAATCGCTTGCAACCGCACTTGAAGCACGAGACGATTACACACGTGGTCACTCTCAAAGAGTTTGCGACCTCTCGGTCATGATCGGGTCAAAACTTGGCCTGATGCCCGATGCCTTGGAAGAGCTAAGAATTGGAACGATTCTTCACGATATTGGAAAGATTGGTGTTCCAGACGCCATTTTGAACAAGCCTGGACGCCTATCGGACGAAGAGTTTCAGTTTATGAAATCGCACCCGGTCATTGGCTATGAAATTTGTCGACCTCTGATGCTCAGCGAAGGCGTTTTGATGATTATTCGGAATCACCACGAAAAGCTTGATGGAAGTGGATACCCAGATGGCCTGAAAGGTGGAGAACTCCCGCTTTCACTTCGGATTGTATGCGTGGCAGACGCTTTCGATGCGATGAGTAGTCGCCGTCCATACCGAGGCGTTATGGATATGCGGCACGTCATGGGTGAACTCTCTAAAGGTGCGGGTGTTCAGTTCGATCCAGTTGTTGTCGAGGCACTGAAAGACCTTCTTTATGCCAACGAACTTGATGATTTGTACGCCGAGTATTGGGAACCGAAAGAACAGTCCGGAAACAGAAGGGCGGCCTAAGTCATGATTCAAGTTGGCGAATTGCAACAAGATCGGAACGATGCTCTCGGCGTCGATTTTGGCACGCGTTCGACCAAGGTTCTTGCCCTCAATCAGATCGGCGAGAGAATTGATATTGAATCTGCAGGTTCATTTCGGACGATTTCAAACAGCATTTCGAATGGAGTGATTGCCGAACCCAAAGCAATGGGTAAGGCTCTTGCCAAGTTCATTCAGGCCAATGAAATTCGATCTCAAAAAGTAGTTTTTGACGTTCCAAGCAATTTGGCTGCACTTCGCTGGGTCAATTTGCCGCCGATGTCCCCGAGTGATCTCCGAGACGCAGCTAAGTATAAAGTTCGAAAGCATCTTCCGTTCCCACTTGAATCAGCCTACATTGAGGCCGCTCCAACGGTCGATGATTCAAAGGAAGAAAACAGCGTTTTAATTATCGCTGTTCCAAAGTCAATCATCGATTCGCGGGCGGAAACGATTCTCAATGCGGGTCTCGTTCCGGCACGGGCCGAACTGGAAGCACAAGCGATTCTGAGAGTTGTCGAGCGACGTTTGAACCGAAAGAGTGCCTTGTGGCGAGACGCATCACTGACGATCATCGACTTCGGTGGAACGAACACCCACATGTATGTTGTTCAAAATCAACAACTTCAATTCATTCGGGGCGTTCGGTTTGGTTCGCAAATGTTTCATGAAGCGGTAAGCGATCGATTGAGTGTTTCTGTCGAAACCGCAGAAAAGCTCCTACACGATCCCAGCACTCGATTGAGTTCCGAAGGCATATTGACTTTGCCTTTCGATGGAGCGAGTGCAATCGTAAACATCTCTCCTGAACTTGAGAAGCTTACGAAAGAGGTTTCTCGACTCATGAGGTATTTCCGGTCTCTGCACCCGGAAAGAAGCTATGCGGGAATTCTTGACCAAGCGATCTTGTGCGGCGGTCTCGTCGGACTAGAAGGATTTGCCGAATATCTAGAAAAGCAACTCGGGCTGCGAGTCGAGTTTGCAAGACCAATTGCCGGAATGATGACCCGCTTTAGCCGCGAGACATTTGCAAATGTCTCAGGTCGGCAAGAGGCCTATACGATTGTTATGGGGCTTGCGCTGGGCGGCATAGCAGATGAATCAACAAAGAGGAACCAAATCGATGGTGGACGCGAATTTAACTGGATACGGACAGCATAAGGTCAAATCGATCAATGTTGAAGCGAACTTGCTGGATTCATGGATCGAGCAACGTAGTGCTTTAGAACAGGCCGTTCGACGAAAAATAGCAATTCTTCTTTTGGTCTGTACCGTTGGTGGCATCCTTATTCCGATTACTTGGTCCATTAAGTCTTCTGCTGGATACCGAGCGTATCAAAGCTCTCAGGAGGTGATCAAACTCACCAAAGCGCGAGACGCTCTATCAGAGAAGACTACGGCACTCATTCCGATTTTAGAGTTCAATCAGATGCTTGACCGAGAGCATAGTAGCGGGCGGATCCTGCTGAAAGAGTTTGCCCATGTCGTCAACGCTTGCCCTCCAAAACTGCAGTTCTCTTCTATGAAAATCGAAGTGGTATCCGGTGAGCTTTCCGTTCGTGTGACGGCAATTGCAGATTCGAGTGACACAGCTCGGAGATTTGTCAAAGCTGCGAGCAAGGGCAAAAATGTGATCGACGCTCTGCAAACCGGAGCGAGGAAATCTCAATCTCAAGGTTCTGATCAAGTCACGTTCGACTTCATAAAGAAAGTAAAGGTGGGTGAATGAATACTGCTCTTTTCTCCGATCAAGTCCTGAAACGACTGACATTAACGATTTTCGCGTTTTTAGGCATGATCGCAGTTTGGACAGTTTTTACACTTGGTGCCGCCGGAATTGATCATTTAGCAGATGCCTCGGCGAACAAAGAGCAAAAGAATCTCAAAACTGAACTGATGCAACTTAATGAGATTCTCAACAAGAAAAAGGATATTCAGCATCAACCTCTCTCAGTTCAAGAAGGAATTTCAGAGGTTCAGAAGCTTGTCGATTTGCGTTGTGCGAGATACGGTCTCAGCCTTGGAGACTTTCAATCAACCGGCGAGCATGTTCCGTTCCTGACTCGTTTTGCAAAAAATGGGAACGACCCAGGTTGGTTGCAGACCCCGATTCAATTCCAAGTCAAAGGATCGTTAGTTGGTGTTTTTGAGTTGACAAAAGCGATCGCGGATTCGCCAATCCCGATTGAATTTGATGGCATTGAAATTCAGAATTCTCCGGTTGATAGCCATGATCAAAGTCAAAAATCGAATGTTACAGCGAAGATCAGTTTTCGGATTCTGAAGCAAGAGGCAAAAGCATGAAGGTTGGAGATAAAAAACAGGCAATCGTTTTAGGTGTGGTCGCAGTGGGAGCGCTTGGGTTTCTCGGGAACTCTATCTTCGGCGCGTTCGGTGGATCATCGCAATCGGCTTCAGCGGCAACGACTCCATCTAAGCCGGCTTCCGAAGAAAAGAAAGTAGTTGCTTCATATGATCCTGATACAAACCCTTCGACTAAGAATTCATTGGCGACTGAAAACGAAGAAGCAAAAAACCTAAAAGCTCGTGAAATACCTTCCGAAGGTGAGATCTTTCTCTATAGAGATAGTTTTGTTGCTCCTAATGCTAAGCCTCTTAAGCCAGATGAAGTTTAAAGAAGAGAGAACCTAAAAAGTCTGTCGCACGCCCAGCGATTCAACCGATTAATCCTTTTTCAAGTGATGGAGACGCGCCTCCGGCAATGAAAGGCAAGCTCCCGAATGCAAACGAACCTGATGAAAATACTGGGAAAGACCGACGATTAAAACCAGAAGACGCTAAATCTCGAGAAGAACTTGAAGTTCGATATGAAGGCTTCGTTGAGGCTCATAGTCGAATGGCAATTATTTCGATAAATGGCGAGCAGATTACGGCGGACGAGGGAGAAGTTCTCGCAAACGGTATACGGCTATTGAAAATCCAAGAGGATCGATTGTTGATTGTCGTGAAATCGATGCAAAGAACTATCTGGCTAGGTAAGGGAGTTAAGTTTTGATTCAATTTATTCTTGAAGGGTTGACGAGAACCACCGAGGTTCCGATGGTCACGTTGAGTCACCGACCGGTGATAACCGTTAGTGATTCAGCAAATAGCAGTTACCTTCGGCCCTTGGCGTTTTTTGGCCCAATCGCTTATTTTCCCGAAGAAAAAGAAAACGGTCACAGACACCCGAAAGTTAATAAGACTCCGAAGATTGGACCACTCCTCGGTTATCGAACCGTCAAACCTAGGCCGTCAAGTAGCACATTCAAAGCCATCACTGCCAGTGGTTCCGAAGAGCAACCGAATTGTAAAACAACCACTCATCGTTTCAAGGCAAGCTGCGAAGCCTAGAGTCTCTCAGACAACAAGTTTCCTAAAGAGTATCGGTTTGGAAGCAAGTTTGCCGGTTGGAAATCTTGGCTCTTCGGTTGAGCCAAAGCTCAATTCCCATTCGTCTGCTCAACCTTTTGCTGCTTTAGCTCCTGAAAAAACGAATCGAGCCGTTACTCTTTCGCTTTCATCGACTCCCCTTGAAACAGTCATTCGAATATTAAGCAAACAGACTGGTATCAACATTATTCTTCTCTCTAAGCCGGACCAAAAGGTCACGATAAATGTTAAGGAAATCACACTCAACGAAGCACTTCAACACTTAGCCGCAATCTCTGGACTGAAGTCGCTGAAGGTTAAAAATGCGATCGTGATGGCAGATGAAGCGACGCTGAAAGCCGGCTATCCGAAAGAGTTTTCTGCTGAATTTGAAGCGAGAATTGCACTCCCCTCATCAAGCCCTAAGACCGAACCCACTGAGAATCCTTCGAATTCGACGAATTCAGAGCCAGCGACGGCAGTTGCTGAGAAAGACGTAACGAGAGTGATTGTCACTAAGTTTTCGAGTGCGACTCAGCTCGCTGCCGCTTTAAAAGATTTTCTTCAGACGAAGAAGGTCCAGATCATCGCTTTGCCGACATCGCTCGTTCCGACAATTGATGCCGCGGGTGGAGTCATGGCGGCGCAAGGAAATGGTGGAGTTGCGGCAGGTGTTATTGGCGGAGACCGTGGAAATGGAGAAACGGGCTCGCGAAGAATTTTGCTAAATGGACCATCTGCAGAAGTCGAAAAGGCGATTGCACTTATCAACGAACTCGACGTTCAGCGCAAACAAGTCGAGATCACCGTTACCATTCACGATGTTTCAAATGACGCACTGAAAGAAGAAGGATTTGCTTGGACATTTGGCAACTTTACGATTTCTGAAAGCAATTCTAACTCGATCAATTTTGGAACGTTCAACCGTACCGGACTTCATTCCAATCTGCGATCAAGGCGCTAGAAAAGGCCGATAAGGCAAAGCTTCTTGCGAGTCCAAATATCAGTGCAATGGACGGAGAGCGTGCCTATATTCTGATCGGTGAGCGTCGGCAGTTCCCAATCGTTAACGGAACGACTCCGACTGGACAGTTCATCTATTCGACCCAAGAACAAAATATCGGTATCTACCTCCAGGTGTCGGCTGATGTCGCTTCCGACGGAACCATCACCCTAGCGGTAAAGCCCCAGGTCTCGGCGATTATCGGATTTTTAAATGTAAACGGAGCGAGCTATCCGCAACTTTCTACCAGAGAGTCACAATCGACGCTTTCGCTGAAGTCGGGAGACACGATGCTTCTCGGTGGGTTGCTTCGAGATGAAGAAATTAGAAACCTTGAGCAAGTCCCATTTTTGAGCAAGATTCCACTTTTCGGCGAGCTGTTCAAGAACCGAAGAACTGAGCGAAGAAGCTCGCAACTCGTGATCAGCATTACGCCAAAACTCATCGAACGTAAATGAACATCGATAAGCCGATCAGCGAGATATTTGTAGAAGAAGGCCTCATTTCGCGTGAGGAACTTCTCGAAATTCTCCGTAATCGAGAAGACACCCTCGAACCGATAGGTGATCTTCTTGTTCGGCTAAAGAAGATCTCTGAGAAAGAGAAACTGCGCGCCATTGGATTCCAAATGGGCGTACCGTTTATCGATCTTGCGAGGATTGATCTCGACGCAGGCATTGCAAAGCGGATCAATCATGTTGCCGCAGTCCGACTCCTGGCGATTCCAATAGAGATATCGGAAGTATCCGCCTCCGTAGCGATGGTTGATCCACTCAACCTAGGTGCCTTGGATGAACTTTCAAGCCTAATGGGGCTAGATATTGATCCTCTTCTGGCAAGCGAGGGCGACGTTCGAGATGCAATTTACCGAACCTTTGGTGCCTACGATGACCTCGGAGAAATCGTTGGAGAAGCGGTCAGGGGTGTCGATACCGACTCTCTAAAACTCCAATCCATCGAAGAAGAAGAAGCTCCGGTTAATGTTGTTGAGCTTAAAGAGGTTGGCGAAGGAGCTCCGGTTGTCAAGCTTGCGAATGCACTTCTGGTTCGAGCCATCTCAATGAGAGCATCGGATATCCACATTGAGCCCCATCAACGAAGGGTACGCGTCCGAGTTCGAATTGACGGTCTTTTGCAGGAGGTCATGACGGTTCCAAAGGATCTTCAAATGCCTTTGGCATCTCGGATCAAGCTCATGGCCGGCTTGGATATTGCCGAACGACGGGCACCTCAAGATGGTCGTTGTACGCTCGTTGCTCCGCAAGGCGAGTACGACTTCCGAGTCTCGACCTATCCGAGCGTTTTTGGCGAAACCATTGTTATCCGAATTCTCGACAAGAACGCGGCAATGATTGACCTCATGAAACTTGGCATCCATCGCCAAGGATTCAATACGCTCGTCAATCGACTGGAAGAGCCGCAGGGAATGATTCTTGTTACCGGACCAACAGGTTCTGGAAAGACGACCACGCTTTACGCATCGTTGCATCACCTCAACGCAATCTATCGAAACATCATCACAATCGAAGATCCGGTTGAATATCAGCTGGAAGGGATTACGCAAGCAAATGTTAATCCTCGCGCCGGGATAACATTTGCTTCTGGACTACGTTCGATGCTTCGACAAGACCCGGATGTCATTCTTGTCGGCGAAATCCGAGATGGAGAAACCGCATCGATTGCAACCGAGGCGGCATTAACCGGACACATGGTTCTTAGTTCTTTGCACGCCAATGATGCCGCATCGGCAATAACGCGACTTTTAGACATGGGGATAGAACCCTTTTTACTCGGTGGATCGGTCAGTTGCTCGGTTGCACAGCGGCTTGTCAGAA
This sequence comes from Ottelia alismoides, assembly GCA_037367405.1. NCBI lineage: Eukaryota > Viridiplantae > Streptophyta > Magnoliopsida > Alismatales > Hydrocharitaceae > Ottelia > Ottelia alismoides. The sequence continues at coordinate 119,349 of JAZKJV010011644.1, forward strand.
CCAATTGTCCAAAGTGTTTGGAAGAATATAAGCCTGACCCAGAAAACTTACGGCGGCTAGAGCTCAATCCTCAAGCAACCTATTTGAGAGGCAAAGGTTGTGAGCATTGCTCGAAAACTGGCTATCGCGGGCGAATTGGGATTTACGAAGTTCTCGACATGACTTCTGAGTTGCGCCGTATGATCCTGGCAGGGAAGCACGCAAACGATATTCAACGATCAGCAATGAACTCAGGCATGGTGACGCTTCGACAGGACGCCAATGACAAGGTTCTGGCCGGCATTACAACCGTTGAGGAGGTTATGCGGGTAACCGCAGAGCAAGGCTAATGGTCTCATTTATCTATAAAGGCATTGATCCCAAAGGACAACGAATTGAAGGCGAGATTTCGGCGGTTTCGCTTGATGAAGCTGAAAAGCGGCTTTCGATGCAAGATATCAGTGTTCTTAGCATTCGTGAAGGGAAGTCTGGAAAGCTGACACGAACAGAGAACGTCGTCGTCGTCCCGGCTCATGCAAAAAAGAAGATCAGCGCACAAGATTCGGCTACGATTCTTAGAAACCTTGCGGTTATGGCCGAAACCGGTGTCCCATTTGTGGAGGCTCTCGATGCGGTCATTGGAAGCGCAAGAACTCCCGCCATCGCTGCTTCTTTGAGCGCCGTAAAAGATGGAGTCGTCGGCGGACAAGGTCTTTCAGCGGCTCTGAAAAATGCCCCAAATATGTTTCCCGCAATCATCGTTGACATGATTCGAGTTGCAGAAACGGGCGGACGACTCGATCAAGCGTTGGCAAATGGGGCGACGTACTTGGAACGAGCGGCTGAGCTTCGGAGAAAAATCATGAACGCTATGATGTATCCAATGGTGATGCTTGGCGTTTCAATCCTGACGATTTTGATCCTCGTCATATTCGTTATGCCGAAGTTTGCGCAGGTTTTTAGCCAGATGAAGGCACAGCTACCGTTCACCACAAAACTGATGCTCAGTTTTGGCAACTTTGTTCGAGGAAACCCAATCATGGCGTTGGTCGCAACCGCAGCGTTCGTAGCCGTGATTGTTGTGCTCGGAAAACTTCCGTTCGTACAGTCAATTGTCGCCGCTATTCTTAATCGAGTTCCCATTCTTGGCGAAATGTTGAAGCGATTAGCACTTGCACGCTCTTTACAGTCAATTGCAACACTTTCTAGTTCGAACGTTCCTCTACTAGTGGCGATTGAGCAAGGTGCAAAGGTTGCCGGTCATAAGAAGATTGGCGATGCACTGATGAAAGCACGAGACGAGATTGAGCGCGGAAAGTCGATGTCAGATGCCATGTTAGAAACCGGAGTTTTTCCGAAGCAAATTACTCAAATGGTTTCTGTTGGTGAACGGACGGGAAGACTTCCTCAACTTCTCAACGCGATTTGCGGAAGTATGGAAGAGGAAGTCGATGGTCGTTTGAAGGCATTGGTTTCAATCATCGAACCTCTGATGATTGTCACGATGGGAGTCATCGTAGGCTCAATCACGATGTCGATTATTGGTCCGATTTACTCTGTTGTTGAAAACATCCGCTAAGGACCTTTTCCCTAGCTACTGAACAATTGTTAAAAGAGAGAGTCAATACAGATGGAGCAATCGATAGATTGCTCCAATCCTTGAAATTCGTTGGGAGTCCATATTGGACTCCTTTTCTTTTGCTTGAATTCATGCAAAACTGATGCCATGGCATTCAACGGACTTTGGCACGCGAGCTTCACCGTCTCGAATATGGAGCAGAGCTTGGACTTCTATTGCGGTTTATTAGGCTTAGAACTGCACCACCAACAAGTTCAATGTAATGAGTACACGTCGAAGCTCGTCGGTTTTCCAAATGCCGATCTCAAGGTAGCCATGCTTAGAATTCCGAATGCCTTCGTCGGACCTTCAAACCATCATCTGGAACTTGTGGAATATGTTCATCCAAGGGGGAAAAGACCGACGTGACAACAAACCGACCAGGTGCGCCACACTTAGCTTTTGTCACCGACGATATCTTTGGCGACTATCAGCGGCTTTCAAATGCCGGCGTTCGTTTCAAAGCTCCCGAACCAGTTGCAATAGAGGAAGGCGTAAACAAAGGCGGATATACGGTCTATTTTTTGGACCCAGACGACATTACACTTGAAATGCTTCAACCCCCGGCCGGGCGTCCGTGGGGAAGTGTCAATGGTCAGGAGCTTATAAAGCCGTGATCAAACTGCGTCTTGCCACACGGGAACAGGACACCTTTGAAAATGCGTTTCGGGCTCAGATCGAGGATTACCAAAAGCTGAGACCAGATGTCGAAATTGAAGTTGTGACCCTTCCAATTGCCGATCACTTTTCGAGAATGATCGTTGGGGACGGATGCGTGTCCGGCGAATTCGACCTATTTCTTTGTTGTACCGATTGGATTGCCGAGGCAATCTCAAAGAATTTGGTTCTGAACTTGAATCAATTCATTCAGATGAACCCTCCCCATGATTGGGATCATGGTTGGCATCCGGCGATGCTAGGACTCCAAAAGAATGATGAAGGGGTTTTCGGTTTACCATGGCACGATGGACCCGTGGTTTTTCACTATCGGGCTGATCTTTTTGAAGAAGAAACTGAAAAGGAGAACTTTCTTCATCGGTATGGGAGGGAACTTCAAGTTCCACGAACATGGGAAGAGTTTGTGGAAGTTGGCGAGTTCTTTACTCGTCCAGATCAGGATTTTTGGGGAACGGTTGTAGCTGCATACACCGATGGACATAACGACGTTTATGACTTCCTAATTCAACTTTGGAGCCGTGGCGGGCAACTGCTCGACGATCAGAATTATCCGATTTTTGACTCTGAAGTCGGTGTCCAATCCCTTCAGTTTTGTTCTGATCTTATCCATAAACACAAGATTGCTTCACCGCAATGTTTGGGCCTCGGCAGTGTTGAAGCAGGTGACTACTATGCAAGTGGAAAAGCCGCAATGATGGTGAATTGGTGCGGGTTTGCCGCCGTCTGCGAGATGCCCGAGTACAGCAACATCGTTGGAAAAAGCCGTTGTACGACCGTTCCGGCAGGACCAGCGGGATCGATTTCGCTGAATATCTATTGGGTGCTCTCGATCACAACTGGTTCTCGACAAGCCAACGAGGCTTACCAATTCATGCAGCACATTACCGCCCCTCACACCGACAAAATGGTCTCCATGGCGGGTGCGAACGGTGTGAGGCTGTCTACTTGGCATGATCCAGAAGTCGTCGCAAAATTTCCTCATTATCAGATCATTGAACAAGTACACGCAAACACTCGAACCCTTCCTTCGATGGTTGAGTATCCGGAAATCAACGAAGCGATTTCGCGAGCGGTACAACGAGTAGTTCATGGAGGGGAAGACGTTTTGTCCAGCCTCCGAATTGCAGCCGATGAGGCAAAGCGGGTGCTTGGACATTGAACATTGTCGCAATCGGTGCCGGTGGCATCATGAAAAATGCTCATCTTCCTGCTTACCGAATGATGGACTATCATGTTGAAGCGATCTACGATCCGAAACCTGAAAGTTCAAGGCAACTTGCCAAAGAGTTTCAGATACCAACTGTTTTGACTGACTTAGATTCATTGCGCGCAGGGCGAATCTTCGACCTCGCAACCCCGGCAAGTTCGATCAGTTCAATTCTCGAAAAAATTCCGGTTGGAAGCTTCGTTTTAATGCAAAAGCCAATGGGCGAGACCCTGAGTCAGGCGGAAGAAATTGTCCGAATCTGTGACGAGCGCAATCTGAAAGCGGCAGTAAATTTTCAATTGAGATGGGCTCCTTACACCGTTGCACTTAAAGATTTGATTGCAAAAGATGAGTTAGGAGCGATCGTTGATGTTGAATTCAAAATCAACGTACACACGCCGTGGGCACTTTGGTCGTTTCTTGAACTGGCTCCAAGGATGGAGATGGTCTACCACTCGATCCACTACATCGATCTTATTCGGGACCTGCTTGGCGAGCCTCTTGCAGTCTGGGCGAGATCAATCAAACATCCAGACTCTGCAAAGCTTGAATCGTCGCGTTCCTTTGTCTATTTTGAATACAGTGAAATGCTGCGAGCCACAATTTCAACGTATCATGCCCACAAAGCCGGGCCTCAACATGAAGAGTCATACCTTAAAGTAGAGGGTACGAAGGGGGTGGCAAAACTACAAATGGGACTCAACCTGGACTATCCGAAAGGTGGGCCGGACTACTTGCAGGTTTGGACCGAAAACAGTGCAAATTGGCGAGACGTTCCATTTGACGGTAGCTGGTTCCCACATGCTTATCGTGGGCCAATGTCGGCAATGATGCGATGGGCGACGAATGGTGAGCCACCTTCAACCGAGGTGCATCAATCGCTCAAGACGATGCAACTTGTCGAACAAGCCTACAGTGCATCTGACTTATTTGGAAGACGTTAGCCCAAGCCGAAGTGCGAGGTCACTCGTAAGCAAGTTATCCGGGTCCAAAGTTGCTTTTGCATTCCTAAGCTGTTTCAAAGCATCTCCGAGATATCGCTCTGCATCTTGAGGGCGTAATGTTGAATCTTTAGCGAAATAGAACCGCCCGCCAGCTTCCAAAACGAGTTCGTTCATTCGATGGGCAAGCTCCCAAAGTTTCTTCCGATTTTTTGCGGTCACTTTGAAGTCAAGGGCTAACGAGTAGCCATCGACCGCGTGGGAAAGCAAAAATCGGTCTGGCCGATGCCGTTTCAAAACACCCAAGAATGATTCCAGTTTGAATTCTTGTTGGAGCCTCACTTGCTCGGAAAATACTCTTTTGGCGTGTTCTTTAGGCACAAACGTTTGGTATTGGATGAACCCTCCTGGTTCGTATGCGCGCCTCCAATCGGGTACGTAGTCTAATAAAAATGAGAAAGCAACTAGGCTTTGCGGATGCATTTTGTTGTTGCCGATCGTTGCTCCGGACTTATACTTTGCCCAGTTAATGAAGCGCATTCCAGGTCGGTTACAAAACAGTTTAAGAATCTTCCAAACTAACGACTTTGGGAAGAAACCGAGAATGAGTGGAGGTAAGTCTTGTGCGGTTGCTCTGAGGCTTCGGGCGTCGTGTCGTTCCTCGTACCAGGCGGCATGAAAAAGACCTCGGCCATGCGCTGCATTTTTTCCGAAGCAATCCACCCAACTAACCATGTAGTCGGAGTTTTGCTCGTACTCTTCAAAAAGAGCAAATTGTTCGTCCCAATTGCTAGCCGCCTCTGCCCATACCTTCAGATTTCCACTGTTGACATGGTGCATTTGCAGCTTCACACGCGTGATTACTCCAAGTAAACCTGCGGAAGAAATGACTTGGAAGAAACGGTCATCTTTTGGTGTCAAAGTTTCAACAGAACCCGTAGGGAAAACCACGTCGATTTCGGAAACGTGCTCGCCAATTGTTCCCTGGCAATAGTTGTTCTTGCCGTGAACGTTCATCCCCAGTGCACCGCCAAGGGTTGGATACATGGTTCCGGTAACGACAGGTGGCCAGAAACCATCGTCTAGGCAGTAACGCCACAGATCTTCAATCGTGACCCCGGCCTCGCAGTCAATGACACCGGTGGCAGGATCCCAAGATAAGATGCGATCCATGCGTGTGATGTCGATTAGGATGGTTTCTGAGCCGTAGTTTCCGTCTCCATAACTCCTTCCTGAACCGCGTAGAGAAACTTTACGATTCGTTCGCTTTGCCAGTTCGAAGATCTCTTTAATTTGCTCGGCGCGAGTCGGACGGTAGACATAGGCGTCCGAGATTTCGGCTTGCCCGAAGCCACTCACTTTTTCGAGTCGATCTAGCGTAAGGTTCATATTTTTAGCTTCCTGAAGATCGGGCTCGGTATCCGCTTGATGATATAAAACGCAATTCGATGAACTGCGGAAAGGTAAAACTCGCCGTTCTTCCCGACTTTGGAAACAATGATACGTGCGGCATCGGCGGCACTCATCTTTTTCATTTTAAGATGGGTTGTCATCTCGGTATCAACCGGTCCAGGCTTTATTGTGACGACCTTTGCACCACTGGAGGAGATTCGATTGCGGAGAGATTCTAAATAAGTGTGGAAGAATGCTTTGCTTGCATTGTAAACCGGCTGTAAATGCCGACCTCGGTCGCCAGCAACACTGCCGATTCCGATTAACGTTCCATGCCCCACATTGCCAAATCGTTCTGCGGCAAGATTGCACCATGCAATGGCTCCCGAGATGTTTACATCGACCATCTGCTTGTCTTTCTCAAACGAGTATTCACTTGCCTCAATCACCGGCATTGCGCCGCTGTTATAGATGAAAACATCTAGCCCACCGAGGTCTTGAGTCATCTTCAAGAACAACTGCGGTGCGTCAGAAAATTCAGTGACATCATGAGCATATACTAGGACTTGGTTGGGATATTGATTGGCCAGTTCCTCGAGGCGATCTTTTCGGCGCGCGACGGCGGCAACTGTGTAGCCATTCAAGCAGAGTTGAACCACGAGTTCGCGTCCGATTCCGCTTGAAGCTCCGATGACAATGGCAGTAGGTGTTTTCATTTAAATAAGAATGGGAGTTGAAGTCCCTTGAGGGCCAGTACTGCTGCAACGGCGAAGCAGACGAAAGATGCAATCAAATGTCGATCTTTTAGAACGAGAGACTCGGGTTCTCCAGTCTCTCCCTCGCCAAAAACGACGACTAGATACCGAGCAATTCCATAGATAACGAAAGGGGTTGTCAAGATCAGTGCTGGGTATTGTCTCGCAGTTTGGCTTTCAATACTGTAAACGCTGTATGTAAGCACGGCACATGTCGCCGAAAAGACGACCAGCATATCTAAAGAAAGTTCTGAATAATTTGCAAGGCTTTTCCGGGAGGTGCGCCGCTCTCCGCCCTGTAAGTGCCATTCATGGCGACGTTTGCCAAAACCGAGCATCAAAGCAAGCGTCGCAGTACACAAAAGAATCCATCCGCTGAGCTGTGCGCTGAGTGCTTGAGCACCAACGACAACGCGAATCACAAAGCCCAAGGCGATACAAAACACATCTGCGATGGACTTGTTCCGGAGATACAAATTGTAGGCGACTTGAAGTAGAACGTATGCGCCAATGCCGTAAGGAACTTTTGGATCGGCGAAATACCCAAGCACGAAAGACGAAACAAAGAGAATCGCCGCAATGATTGATGCGGTCGCAACGCTGATCTTTCCGGATGCAATCGGCCGATTCTTCTTTACGGGATGTTTTCGATCTTTTTCGACATCAAAAATATCGTTGACGATGTAGGTAGATGAAGAAACAAAGCACATTGCAACGAATGCCAAGATCGTAGCGATGATGCTCTGTTCAACTTTCCAACCTTTTGTAAAAACAAAGGCTGCAAGCACGAAGACATTCTTGGTCCACTGTTTGATCCGGAACAATTTGTAAATCAAGACCATGAATTTGACTCGCGAGGCTTCCCAGCTACCTTTCAAAAATTATGCCAAATCAAACAGATCCTTCACGCAGTTGGTTAAGAAATCGAAATCAAACGAGAGTTGCCGTTCTCAACACCAGTGTACCAAAGCAAAATTCAAGGAGGCTCAGAAGGCCCAAACTGCCTTGAAGCTGATTCGATTTGTTGTTGTCACTGCGTTTGGGTCACCAAGAATGAGAAAGAGGTCAACACCGGTGCTGCCGGTGCGACGGTAGCTCAAGTAAGCATTAGTTCCAGCATCTGAAACCGCAATCCGACTCGAGACCAGGTCGACCGGTGACAACTGGTAGGCAATTGTTGAAATGGTTTGTCGATCCGTTCCATTGAGTTCCAGAACTGATTGATTGACCGTAACGTCGAGGTTGTTCACAACCCGGTAGCTTGCACTAAGGCCATAAAACCGAGATGAACGATCATTCTGAATGCCGTCCTGGTAGTTCAAGCCGAACTGCTTAAAGCGGTTCGAAACATTGAATACAACGTATCCGCCAAAGGTGTCGTCTAGTGAACCGAAAAATGTGTTTCGTGACCGGTTAAAGCCAAATGCGAAATCTTTCTTAGTTGCCCAATTGGCTCCTGTGCTCCAGCCTCCTTGCTGTAGCTCGCCAGTGTATGTTCGATATTCACTAATATCTACAAACGCGTCGAACTCTCGAAAACTACCAGATCGATACTGAAAGAACTTGTTTGCAAAAATGTATCCCCCACGTCGATTAGTCCAAGGAATGAATGCCAGTGCTGGGTTAAAACCAGGGTCTACCCAGATATAGCGCGCAGTTGCAAATTCATTCTTCCCTTCGTAAAAGAGAGATGCTGTCCCGGCACTGTCGGAATCTTCGTTTGCTCCGCCTTCAACCGAGCCACCAACCGAGAAACCGAATAGACCTTTACGACGAGAATAGTCGAAGCCCATTGCTGTATTTCGGTTGTTCCTCGAAGTCAGAGTAGTGAAAACGTTAAGATTTTCTGCCGCACTGAACGCTTTGGATACGTTTACGACCGTATTTTGCTCTCCATCCGGTCCGTTGGTAAGCAGGGCACCAACACCAATCGACGGAGTGTACTGACCATAGAACTTGGTCCCACCGTCGAAAGCACCAATCCGACGGCTATAAAACATCTGTCCATAGCTAAAGTTGCCGGTCAGGTTAAAGAAGTCGTTTCCTTCGGTAAAAAACGGACGAGTTTCGCCAAGGAACCGCTCGGTTCGAACAAAATCGATCCCTGCAATCACATCTTCGATGTTTCTAAAATCCGGTGCAAGGCTCGCGATGCCCGTAAATGAGGGCGTAAACGCATATCGTGCATCGAGACCGTTTCGAACCTTTAACGTACCCTGTTCAACTTCCGGTGCCGAGTACGCTAGAAATTGAACTTTTGGTTTTGGTGGCTTTGGTGGTTGCACTCCTGCCCAAACACCCTGAAGTTCTGGCAATGGATTCTGTCGGACATTTGCCCAACTTTGCTCGAACAAAGTTCGCCCCTGAATACGGACGACATTGATGTCCATATTCAGTTCTTTCTGATCCGGATAATTTAAGATTCCCCATGGAATCTCCATTTCGCAGATCCAGCCTGTCGAAGTTCTTGACGTTTTTGCTTTCCAGTCTCCTCGCCACTCTCGTTTTCCAGAACGTCCTCCAGCGATTTGTTCGGACTGAGTTCCTAAGATGTTGACGGTGAATCGCGATAAAGAATCAAATGTGCGATTGCCAAATGCGTTGATCGAAAACAAAACATGGTCTTCCCCACGAAATTCTGAATTGGGAATGATTTCTCGTCCGATAAGTTTGTCGGGTTCCGAATCGGTGCAGACGTAGGCAACGTAAATCGCCTTTTTGGTGTAGCCGATCCAGCATTCAGTTTCATCTTTCGGAACTCGAGTTGTAATGCGGTCGAGCAGCTTTCCCGTTGCGAAGGCTTCGCTCCATTCTTCTTGGGAAAAATTTCCATCGATCACCGGTGCTTTGCTGAGAAGCTTTGCCGGTGCGGTGGGAAAGAGTTGTCCAAAACTGAATGTACAAACAATAAAGACGATGATCCCGAAAGTGAATTTCATTAACAAAAAAACCTAATTGGAGAGAATACGCTCAAAATGCCCAAACGAGTTTCAGGGCAAGTCGAGACTGCGTTGTCAGTGCATTTGGATCACCTAGAATCACGTAGTACTCCGTTCCTGCTAGACCAGCTTTGCGGTAGCTGAAATAAGCGTTTGTGCCACCAGGAGTTGAGGCAATTCGAGTTGAAAGCGTCGTGTCTGCCGATTGTTGCCATACGGCCGTGAAAATCGACTGCTGATCGGTGCCGTTGAACTCCAAAACCGATTGCCTGAACCCAATATCAAAGTTGTTTCCAATTCGCCAGCTCGTATCTAGAGCGTAGTAGTTCGAAGGAAGATCGTTCCGAATTCCGTCCTCGTAAGCAAAGTTGATGCGCCGGAAACGATTGGTCTTGTTCAGTGTGAAATTGATGCCTTTGATATCATCGAGTCGACCAAAGAAGGTTGACCGGTTAGCGCTGATTCCAATTCCGAAATCGTTTCTTGTCGATACATCAGCATTAAAATTCCAACCGCCTTCTTGCAATTCATTCGTATCGTACGTGCGGAAATTGTTGATATTGGCAAAGAAACTGTAGTCTCGAAAAGGTCCAGTTCTCCATTCCCGGTTCACTCGCACCACTCCATAAGCTCCACGTCTATTGGTCCATGGAACGAACGCAAGTCTCGGGTTGAAGTCATTTTCAACCCACAGATATCGGATGCTCGCGAAGGTTGTTGGACGAATATAGTTCAACTGAACTGTTCCGGCCGAATCCCAGTCCTCTTTACTTGCCTGTTCTGCAGCTGCGTCAATAGAGAATCCGATTGTGTTCCATCGCTTAAAGAATCCGAACCCAGCCGCGGTGTTCTCTTCACCTTGAATTACCGAGTTCGTCACATAGAACTTTTGATTTTGAGTTCCAGAGATCGTATTCAAAGCCTTAAAGACTAAAGCTCGATCTCCGTTACCGGACCGAGTGGCCATTGCCCCGACGGCCAGTTTTGGGTCCAAAAGTCCAAACGCCTTGGCGCCAATATCAAAATCTTGAATCCGCCGAGAGTAGAACATCCGGCCAAACGAGAATCGTTCGTTGAGTTCAAAGAAGTTGCTCCCTTCAAGAAAAAATGGACGAGGATCGTTTAAGAATCGTTCGACGCGTACGAAGTCATTACCCGCAATGACATCTTCAATATTTCTAAAGTCGGGTGCAACACTTGCAAGTGCTGAGAACGAGGAGGTCAATTGAAGTTTTGCATCTGCGCCGATCCGATTCTGGATTGAACCGTCGTTGTAGTCTGCAGCGGAATAAACTTGAAACTGCGGTTTTGCCTTAGGCGGAGGCGGTGGCTTGACTCCGGCCCAAATACCTTGGAGTTCGGGTAATGGATTCAGGCGGTAGTTGGCCCAACTTTGTTCAAAAAGTGATCGACCTTGTTGCCGAATCAGGTTCAAATCAACGTTTAGTGACTTCCGATCTGGATAGTTCAGGATCTTCCAAGGAATTCTGATTTCACAGACCCATCCCTCTTCATCTTGGCTTGTCGCCGCTTGCCACTCCCCTCGCCACTCCCGCTTGTTTGACCGTCCACCGGCGATTCGCTCGGTTTGAGTGCCAATTGCATTCACAATGAATTCATTCAGCTGATCAAAAGCCCGAGTACCAAAAAGATTAAAAGAGAGCGTGACTCGATCTTCACCACGGAACTCCGAGTTGGGTTGAATCTCTCGACCAACGATCTTCGAGGGTTCGGAATCGTAGCACTTGAACGCAACATAGATCGCCTCGTTCGTGTATCCAATATAAGCTGCCGTGGGGTCTTTGGAAGGGGCATTTCCCGTTACGCGATCTCGAAAATCTTGAATATAGGAGGCCGAATCCCACTCTTTGGGACCAATCTTCCCGTCAATAATTGGGGATTCTGTAAGTTGGCGAGCGTCCAACTTTGGTGGACCTTGAAATGCCGCAACGATGCTCGACAACAAGAGAAAGGGAAAAACGAGAAATGCTCTCAGACCTAATTAGTTTTGCATATTCAATCGCTTCATAGAAAGTTCTTAATGAATTCCCTGAACAATTTGGTGCATGTTGAGCCAAGTTCGTTTTTAAAAGCCATCAGTTCGATCTTGATTGAATCGTTAAATGTTGCGCTCCGAGTCATGAAACCGCTTCGTTAGCAGGGTAAGGTTTAGTTGCTCTACTGCTAGGTAGATTATCTGGAGAACTTTTTGAACATCGAAGCGGCTTACGACAGCGAACTCATTCATGAACTCAACGTGTCTCGACCCGATATTCCTGTTGGATTACTCAGCCGAAGTTTCAAGCAAAAGTTAATTGAGGAATCAATTTCTCGACTTTATCGCTGGTATGTAGACCGTTCTCAGCGAACTCGGAACTGGAGTCCCGATCGAGATATCGACTGGAAAAGCACACGCCAAGATCATTCCGAGGAACTTGATACGATTTTAAGAGGCTTCTTTGCCGTTGAACAATACGTTCCAGACTACGCCAGCAAACTCACAAACTTAACACGCGAAAGCTATGGACGCTCTCACTTCCAACTCAGGTGGGGGGCTGAAGAAGAAAAGCATGCGACACTTTGGATGAACGCCTGCATAGCCAGTGGAAAACACACTTGGAAAAAAATGATGGAGTATGCAGAGCAACTTCGCGGGCGGGAATGGCATTTGCCTTGGGAAGACCCGATGCATATGACGTTCTATACAATTTTCCAAGAAAGAGCTACACAAATCAACTACCTGAACACGGCAGTAATTGTAAGCGGTCAGTCGGATAAGCCAGAGTTTGCGAACGATGCCGATCCGGTTTTGCTTAAAGCGTGTAAAGTCATCGCTGTTGACGAAGCCGCGCACTACAACTTCTTTTTGGAAGCAGGTCGCTTGTTCTTATACTATTTCCCGGCCGAGGCTCTTGAAGCGATCAACAATGTCCTCTCTCATTTTGCGATGCCCGCAGGTTCAATCATTCCCGACTATTCAAAGTTCTCCGAAACGGTCTGGCGAGCCGGAGTTTATGGTCCACGAGAGTACGCTAAAGATGTGATTCAAGTCGCCTTGAACAACCTTGGAATTCAAAACAAGAAGGCAGTTGAAAAAGGAGTTCTTGACTCTCGTTTAGTTCCGGATGAAGACGGAAATTTAAGGCAGTCAGCCCTGTTTGAAGCAATCGACTTCGGCGAAATTCGAAATGCCGTTGCACGGATGGTCAATCGCTATCAAGCTTTTGAGCGCGAAATTCAAATCGCCGATTTCTTCCCGACTCCGTTTAAGTCGAACTACCAATCGAGTTAATTGCATGAAACACTAAAAAGCCGGTCGAACTTGACCGGCTTTTTAGTGTCTGATAACCAGTAGCCTTACTTCTTGACGAACTTTCGCTTGGACTTATCGAAGCCAAGCTCTACCTTCTTGCTGTCGAAGTGCCAAACCGGCGAACCTGATCGCTGGTAGAAGCATTGATAGCTAGAGAGTAGGGAAGCGACGAGTCTTCGTGATGTTCTTCGCGCAACATTGATTTCAGCAAGAACAGTTAGATAGTCTGCACCTTTTGGCCAGTGGCTCATCGTATCGATAAGAAGCTGAAGCGTACTCTTTCCTTCGGATTCAGCACCTAGGGTTCGGAGTTCTTCCATTCGTTGGCTACTAATGTAGACAACTGGGTCTGGCTGATCGAGGTATGCAAATTCGAAAACGTTTGGCTGTGTTGTCTTTGTGAGTGTAAAGACTGCGCCGCTTTCAATCGGTTGGTCAAGCCACCAGTCAATAAGGCCGTACATCAAACGCGCTTCTTGGTTGATCCAAACTTGGAGTTCTCTTCCGGAAGGATCAACGAAAATTGCTTCTTGAATGGTAGGCTCAGCATCCAGCCATCCAGTTGGAATTTGCGCAAGTGGGAATGTCCCAAGTTCTCGGTGAATCGACTTGAGGACAAGTCGAATCTGTTCTGGCTGGGTCTTGAACGCGGGTTGGATGTCTTCGTCCAGAACGTCGAGCGCAAGAGGGTGTTGAAGGAGCTTTCTTAGCGAGCTGTTGAGACCGTCGTCTGTCAACTCAACATCAATCTCTTCGCCTTCTTCATCGAGGTGACCCGAAGGGACGAACTGGAAGGCTTCTGGAGTTTCTTGGATGTACTCTGGGTAGTCGTTTGCTTTTCGGAATCGGTCTCCACCGACCCACTGAACTGCATTCTCGGCTCGCAATGCGCTTGAAATGTTGATGAGGTCATCTGGGAAGGTCTTCGTTCCTGGAGTAATTTCGAAGAACTCTTCCAGCATTTTGATTGCTGTGACCGACGATTCAGAACTGGTAATTTTCGCAACCAACTTCGCAATATCTTCTTTCTTCAGTTCAATTGGTGCGGCATCATCCACATCAATGGTTGGAGTCAGTTTTTGAGCGAGCTTGAGCGCAGTCGCAATCAAATTCTTGGCATCGGACTGACTCAAGAAAGTTCCATCTTGGTTAAACTCGTAGCCAGGAACAGCGCACAAAGCACGGAAGATGTCTTTGTCGCTGTAAACAAGAACGCTTCTTGGGTCATCGCTGTTCAATTTGCTGTACGCCACCGCACCAATTTCCTTGAGCGTAATTGGTGCATGTGCCAACGCTTTCTTTGCCCAATCATCGGAAGTGAAATCGACATCAGCAAGCTTTGCTGCTGCCGCTTCAAACTGCTCTTGGCTGAGGTTGTTCAGCGCAAGGGCTCTTGAAAGTACTTGATCCTTCGCAACAAAACCAGTGGAAAGGAGACCAACTCGTCCGTCATTCAACACAACGAAGATCTCTTCTTTGTCGAGCAATCTGGAGACCTTAGGCTCAACTGACTCAGCATCGCTGTGCTGAACTCGAGCGACTTCATCGATCAAAGTCTGGACGGAGATAGGAGCACCAAAGCTTTGCAAGATCAGTCGAATGACTTCGCTGAGTGGCTTGCCCATGCTCACTAGCCGAGCGGCTGGAATCCACCGTCGCTCGTGATACGCGAATACGTCTGGATTCGATGCCATCAATGATCGGACAGCAGCAAGACCGATTCCAGAATCGGAAAGTTTGTCGGCAAGTTCGCCAAGTTTCACCGCGGCTTCCATTTCGGTGAGTTTTTCTAGGATCAAGCGGTCTGCGTAAGAACGTGCAGCCGATTCTTCAGGTTTAATCGCAACAGTAGGCTTTGCCAAGTTTCGCTCCAGAGGGTCAAACTTGCACCGGAATGCAGAATGACGCGAACTTATATTCTTGCATATTTGCGCGTCGGTTTTCACTGGCTCGGTCAGAGATCAACAAAGTAAAGCCAGCTTTGATATTCGGCAGTGTTGAACTTGTGATGTCGCATAAAGTGAATTTGGCAACGCTATCATTTGCCCGCAGCGTACAACTAACATGATTCAGCAAAAACTTACACCTCGTCAGCTGGGACTCATATTCCTTATTCCCGGTCTTTTCGTGAGTGTGCCTACGCTCATCATGGGAACATTCAAGGGTGCCGCAATGGGGTTTGGAACCTTTGCCGTCATCTTTGGCAGCTTAATGATTCTAATGAGTCTTTTCTATCGCGAAAAGAATTGAATTTGTCCGATCTTGGATGAGCAAGGATCGATGACTCTTGCTCACCCAAAGGGATTGTTAGTTCTTTCCCGCTCTTTCAATGGCGTTGAAAATCAGCTTGAACGAGGCGTGAGTTTGGCCTCGAAAATTGACTTCGGGGCCATAAAGCACGACTCGTCCTTTTCCAAGCGCAACATCAGCAAATGCCGCCGATCCATTCAATTTTTCTTGTCCCAATGCCCATCCAGATCGAAGAGGTTTCTCAGCATAAGTGCCAAAAGTGACACCTGCCAAAGGTTTGAAGGCGGGTGAATCGTCGAAGAGAACGTCGAGGTCTGGCATCATTCCGTTTGTCAGTTCATGCGGCGTCAGCTGCAACCGTAAAACCGAACCTGGGATATAGAACTCGGAAGACTTCAGCGGTTTTCCATCGGTTCCTTCCAGAGAACTCTCAACCGGCAGCCCGGCTCGTTTTGCAAAGTTGAGGCTCGAAGTTCCGACAACCAAGAGGTGCCCGCCTTGTTCGGCAAACTCTTTGAGCTTTGCAATTACGGTGTCGGTCGAAGTTGATCCCCAGCGCCCCTTATAGATAGGCGGGACAGTAGGGTCATCGTCAACCGGATTCTTTGGTTCGTTCTTCGGGGCAGTCGCAGAAATCAATCCGCTTGGAACGATGATAGCGTCGTAACTGTCGCGTAGGTTGCCCTTTTCAATTTGAGGTGGAAATAGAACTTGATAGTCGTAGGAAAAGTCATCAAGAAGCCATCGGAACCAGCCAGATGGCATCGAACCGCCGAAGCGATCAACCAATCCAATCCGAGCTTTCGAAATCGGCTTCGCATCTTCAAAGTCCCGATCTCGATTTCTTGAACTGAGTACTGACTGTCCTCTTGGATTCAAATTTTGCCATGCCTTAAGCCGGTCTTCTCTTCCGGAAACCATGAAACCCTGGGCGTTTCCAACCACGTCTAGTCCGCTCTTAATTGCGAGATTCACCCACTTAAATGAATCGTTATTTTGACGAGAAATTTGCACCGAGCCAGTTACTGTTTGAGAAAGTGTATTCGGGGTCCAAAGGGCGATGTTTTGATCAATATCCGGTCTTGCATTGAGGATTCTATCAAAGCGCACACCCATGGTGTATGCCGGCGTATATCCTGCGTTGTCATACGGAGGTTTCGGCGGTCCGCCAGGATATTGAAGATCATTCGGGTGATCCTGAGGTTCAAACATGTCGAGAACATGCGGTCGGTACGGTTGTGCTGCCCGAACAATCAAAGAGCCGTTGGGTACACCAGGCAACGCTTTCATTGCGACACTCACTTCAACACCAGAATTCGTCAAGAGCTCGATGAAGCGCTGAGTCGCACTGGCATCGGGTTGAGCCGGAGGGATGACATAGTAACGAGCGTCCCTGAGTTCGGGCTTTGAGAGTGCTTCTTCGCCGATTCCTCGGATACGAGAGGGATACCGGGTCCAGTTGTCCTTTGAGCCTCGCTCAATCGAGTTCAGAGCGGATCGATAGACCTGATAAAGGATCCGATCTCGGTAACGCGAAGCATAATCGAGAATGGCGTAGTTTGCCTCAACCTCGTACTTCAAGCTGTCCTTTAGGTGCCATTGGCGAATATCAATCGGCTTCGGAGAGTCCGTTGTTGGTACTTGGCGCTCGGTCACCCAGGGCAACTTTCCGGGGTTCGGGCTACCCCATGTTTCGGTCAAAATCCCGACCATATTGTGGAAGTAGGTCGTCGTCCGAAGTCCGCCGTTCCACCAAGCCGAAAAACTCGCTCCATCTCGACTGACGGTGCCACCAAGACCTAAGCCAAGGAGCCGATGCTGCATATGCGTCCCGACCAAGTCGGTCGCGTTGTTCACTAACGGGTCAACGTGATAGTTGAAAGGGTTTCGGAAGGGCGGAATATACATGATCGTCCCCGCCGGAGAGCTCTGGTGGTGGTTGTAAACAATCTGCGGGAACCACTCTCGGTACAGAACTCGATTCATATTTCGGGTCTCGGCCAGGTTCATCTGGTAGAAATCTCGGTTGTTGTCGTGTCCGGCGTATTTCTGATAAAGCACGGGAACGTTCCCAAGACTCCTCTCTTTTGGCTCTTTGCGGCGCATGTACCAATCGCTCACCAGGTCCATTCCGTCTGGGTTGGCGTGTACTAAAAGAATCAGAGAGTCCTTCAGAATTCGTTTGTTCTCGTCATCTTCGCGACTCACGAGTTGGTAGGCGGTTTCAATTAGTTGTTGAGCACCAAGGGTTTCGTTTGCGTGAAGTCCACCGTCGATCCAAACAACGGTTTTTGCGTCTTTCGCGGTTTTCCAGAAGTCTGATTCAGATTTGAATTCTGCTTTCGCAATCTGATGAGCCGTTCTTCGAATTTTGTCTGCATTTCGGAGGTTTTTGGGATCGCTGATCATCGCCATCCACTGGTCGCGTCCTTCTTCGGTCTTCCCGATGCTAACAAGTTTGATCCGCCCGGATTCTTTGGCCAATTTCTGCCAGTAGGCGGTGAGCTGTTGGTAGTTGGCGAGTTGGTAGTCGTCGCAGATATCAAATCCAAAGAACTGCTTCGGAGTTGATACTCCAGCTAGAGCACTCGTAGAAACAACGAATAAGATCGCCCCACACGCAAACCGCATTTGGGCGTTTTACCCGGTTTAGAACATTCCGCCAGACATAAAGCTCGCGAAGCTTTCGGGCGGAATACTGATGTTCGTAATTCGCCACTGTTTGACCGGAATGACGAAGAAATTTCGTCCTGTTTCCTGTTTTAAAGTGACCGTCGCACTTGGAAGATCAAATATCTTTGTTGCACCTAACAGACCGAGAGTCACCTTTACTGGGCTTTCTACTTTGGCTTCTCCGTCGAAAACCAGAGGTTCAACTTTTGTGAACTCGAAGTTTGGGCGGAGATCTTTGATGAACTTATTTGCATCGCGTCGATTTCCGGTGACTTCGGTATCGTTCACGGAAAAACTGCTGCTGAGATAGTCAAACACGCCGCCCGGACGACCTTCTTTGCTGGCTTTTGCGGCTTCCTGGATGGCTTCTCGAATCAACGTTTTGTCGTCTGGTTGGTTCAGAACCGAGAGCCCAACGTAGCCGAGAATCATCACTCCAACCAGCGAACCGGTAGTGACCAGGATTTTCTTGCTCGACGTCATGATTAGTTCAGTCTACGCCAGCAAATTCCGAACCGCTTCGACATCTTTAGCCATTTGAATTTTAAGTTCATCAAGAGAAGGGAAGTTCAGTTCCGGACGTAAAAAATGTTCCAATCGCAAACGAATGTGTTTCCCGTACAGCGAATCTCCGGGATAATCCAGCAAATAGGCTTCTATTGATCGAGGTCCACCACCAACGGCGGGACGAGTTCCGATGGCAAGTGCTGCCATGTAGTTCATGCCTTCGAATAAGAAGCGAGCCGCATAGACTCCATCCGCGGGGAGTACTTGATCAAATGATCGAGCGATGTTTGCGGTGGGGTATCCCAGCGTCCGGCCTAACTTATGACCGTGATCGACGAATCCTTGGATCTCGAAACCTCTTCCCAAAAGTTTGTTCGCCAAGTCCAATTCTCCGCCTGCTACCGTCGAACGGATAAGGCTGGAGCTGACTCGGTGCCCTTCAACTTCAAATGCGGGAATGACGTTCGTTTCGATCCGACTGGAGATCCATTCTGTGTCTCCTTCCCGTCCGTTACCCATCGCGAAGTCATAGCCGACAACGACGCATGATGAGCGGAGTTTTTCGACGAGAATGGATTGAAAGAACTCTTGCGCCGACATTCGGCTAAGCCAAGCATTGAACGGCAAAACAACGACCAGTCCTACTCCCAATGATTGAAACTGCTCAAGGTTCATCTTGAGCGATGCAATCGGTTTCGGTGCCTTGCTCGGATTCAGAATCACGTTTGGGTGTCGGTCAAAGGTCACCACTATACACGGTAGTTCTTCTCGATTCGCTCGTTCGACCGCGGTTGAAATCACTTTTTGATGTCCAAGGTGGACGCCATCGAAAGTGCCAATACTGGTGATTGCCTTAGTCCATTCGGGCTTTAACAACTCGACTCCGAGGTGAACTTGCATCTATTCCTCACCTCGCTGAATGAGGGCGAACAACGAAAGAACTATGAATTGACCAAGGAACACGGGAACAAGGTGACGTGGGCTTTGCCAGTTGGTGATGGGTTGGAGAATCGGCTGCAAAGCCGTGGTTGAGGATTCTTGAGTTTCGATGAATGTCACGAGAAACATTGCAAGGAGATTCCAAAGAATCGGGAAGAAGAAGTTCAACGGAAAGCGAATTCGCTCGAACGGCACCAAAGATCGGACAAATGTTCCCAACAGAATCAGCGCACCGCTGGCAACAATCGGTACTGCGATTACAACCGCAAACTCAAAATAGCCGGCCTGACGCGGAATCTGGAAATATGCCCAAACCACCGCAACGATTCCACAGAGCAGGCTACAAAGACCAGAAACAGAGGTTCGCTGATTCGTGTTAACTGGGGAGGTCTTCGGGTCTGACATCAGATGCGCTGCGGTTTTCCTCGACAATTTGTTCGAAAATCTCTTTACGATGAACGGAGACGTTCTTGGGAGCTTTGATCCCCAAGCGCACTTGTTCGCCTCGTACCTCTAGTACGACGACCTCAACATTCTCTCCAATAACAATCGTCTGATTTACTTTTCTGGTGAGGACCAGCATTGGGTTCCGCCCTCCTTGGCATCCAACATTTTCTACAAGTTAAGCAGCTTTTTTCACTGCCGAAAAGATCGGATAGCGAATAGTATACGCATCATCTTGCAAAACAACCTGTTTTCCTTGATTTGTCTCTAAATTGATAATAATCGGAGCGGCAAGATTTGCCCGCGCTTCGTCGGGTTTTCCGGGTGGAATCGTCGTTGTCACCAGCACCAAATGCGGAGTTTCGTCGGTGAGTTGTAGGCTGCTTGCCTCCTCAATACTGATCTCAGGCGAGTATTCATCCAAAAAGGCGTTTGGATCTGCAACTAAGAACGCAAGGCTGGATTCTTCAACCGATTGAAGCCACCGGAACGGGCTACCTTCTTTGGTGTTGATAACGATGTATTCGTGGAACTGATTAAAACCGATCATTCCGTCTTTGAAGACAACAACGTCCTCTGGCGTGTAGTCAATCGTTCCGAAGCGAGTGTTAGTTAGGGTCATGGTTTATCCTCTGATGTAGTCCAGCAGACTGAGCCTGAATCCTTGGCCCGCTATCTGGAGAGAGGCCTGATAGGCCGTTTCGGCGCTCTTATATTCCATGATCGCCTGTGAGAGATCGACATCTTCAATGTCGGAAACGTTTTTCGTCAGCTCTTCTCTTCGCCGAGTGTGGTCGGCTTGAATGCTGTCGATTGTATTAACTCGAACGCCGATATCGGCACGAGCGTTATTGATGACTTTCAATTGATCTTGAATACTTGTGAGTGCAGTCCCATTGATCTGAGAGGTATCTCCCGTTTCAAGCGCTTTTTTCAAGTTATCAAGATCGTTGTAAAGCGTCGTGAAAAGCGTGCCAGCGTTTGTGAGACTCATGCTGACTTGTTGTCCGGGTGCGGATTCAACGTTCACACTCGCTGCGTTTCCTCGGAAACTCATTCCGGTCGGAGAAACAACGAACGGCTGTGTTGTTGAGGCGGTTCCGGCAAAGATGAATTCACCGTTTGGGCCCTTTGTATTTCCCATTTGGAGCACGCGGTCTCTAATAGTTTCTACTTCAACTGCCATTGCCCGACGCTGTTCAACACTTGCAGTTGCGGTTCCACCAGAAACGGCAAGTGCGTTCGCCCGAGTGATCAACGTATTCACTTCGTTCAAAGCATTTTCGGAGATGTTCAACGTCGTTTTTGCTCGGCTCAGATTCTTGGCATATTGCTCGATTCCGGCTGTGAGGCTCCGCATGGAGATGATCGTCGCGAAACCATTGGCGTCATCACTGAGTCGATTGATCCGTTTGCCTGTCGATACGCGCTGTTGCGCTTCGAAGTAGGCTTGGCTTGTTTGCTCAGTTCTGCTTCGTATTCTTTCGAATTGGTATCCACTACTGATTCTCATCAAACTCTCCTCATTTTTAATTTCGGAATTCTCATCGCTTACTCTCTAGTCTTTACCGTCTTAACATTCCGATTAAGTCTGTAATCGTTTCATCCATCACCGAAAGAACTTTTGCGGCGGCCTGATAGCTGCGTTGGAACTTCATCATGTTCGCTAATTCGTCATCCATATTCACTCCAGCAACTTCTTGAATCTGTTCTTCAACTTGTTCCTGGAGCGCATTTGCGGTTGCAACGCTGCTCTTTGCGCTACTGACGGATTGACCAACTCCGGCAATAAGTTGTCGATAAAATCCGCCGATGGTTTGGTTTCCCAGACCTGCGACAGTGAGATTTCTTAAATTCGAGAGCGCAGTTGCGATTGATCC
Organism: Ottelia alismoides; assembly: GCA_037367405.1. NCBI lineage: Eukaryota > Viridiplantae > Streptophyta > Magnoliopsida > Alismatales > Hydrocharitaceae > Ottelia > Ottelia alismoides. The sequence continues at coordinate 140,864 of JAZKJV010011644.1, forward strand.
GTCTCCTGCGTTCGTGGTTGAACCAGTTGCAAGAAGCCGAGGATCAGCCTCGACTGCAGAATCAAGTCTGAAGTTTGCTGCTCCAACGTTCACGCCAAGAGGATCGACATAAAACAGATTTTGCCCGGTGGTTCCTGTGCTTGTGAATCCGGTGCTGTGGACTGCGTTGAATTGATCTCGGATTGTATTTGCCAGATTGTCAAGATCTGTTGACAGTCGATCAAGCTGGTTTCGCGAGTCAAACAATCCGCGCAATCTTCCACTTTGAACCGCCCAGTCCATGTTGCCGTCGTTAACCGAGTTTGTTACCGAATTCGGTGTTGTCGGGAAAGTACGAGCACCGACTTGATCAACCAATGTAAAGTTTCCGACAAAGACGCCCAGTGTGCCATCACTTGCCGCGTGAGTTTTGATGTCTACAAGCTGAGCGAGGCTATTGATCGTCTCATCGCGTTCATCCATCAAGTCGTTTGGTGAGCCTCCCTGGGCAACGTTTTTCTTGATCTCGATGTTCAGCTCAGCAATTCGGTTTGCCTTGGATTGGATGTCGGAGAGCGTTTGGCTAATTTGCTTTCCGATGTTGGCATCCAGTCCGTTGATTTCAGAACTCAGTGAACTGAACTTAGTGGTGAGATCACGTCCCGCACTCAGTACCTGGTATCTCAGTGAAGTATTGGTCGGATCAGATCCTAAAGCAGACCAAGCATTGAAAAATTTATCCAGCGAGCTCGAGATGCCAACCCCCTGAGTATCCAGGAATAGGCTTTGTACTCGTTCCAAACTGCTCAGGTTTCCTTCGGATTTACCTTGCTCTCCAGACGCCGAATGGCGGCGTGATTCTAAGAACTGGTCACGAATTCGATTGATCTGGTTTACGGCAACCCCGGTTCCAATGTTGAGTAGCTTTCCGGCGATCTCTTGCGATGGCACAGTGTTTACCAACTGGGTTACTTGTCGTGAATACCCCTTCGTATTCACGTTTGCAATGTTATGTCCCGTCGTATCCAACGATTGTTGGAACGCCCTGAGAGCACGACTTGCAGTTTCGATTCCGTGAAAAGCTCCTGGCATGATTTCTCCTTATGCTGCTGCGTCGACAAGAATGGATTTTCGAGTCGATTTTCGAGTTCGGTAAGGTCCTTTTTCGGTCACTGCGGCCTTTGCAATCAATGTCAGCGTTCCATTGATGTAGGTCATTTCGCTTTCCATCAACTTTCGGTTTTTCGCAATCACCTCTTGGATCTTCTGAGAGATCTGAAGGACCTTATTTGCCATTGCTTGCAGGTTTTGGCCTTCGGTCTTATCGAGACCGAGGACGAGACTTCGAAGCCCAGTTGCAGGAACACCTAGGTCTTCGGCCAGTCTTTTTGCTTCGCTCAAGGCTTGCGTGTCAATTTCTCGAATCTGTCGCGTAAAAGCCTCAAGATCGGGTTGGAGTCTTTCAACTCGGTCGACGTCTCGTAGGGTTACCGCTACCGTTTGCTCGTGCAAAACACGCAGTAGTTTGTCAGCCGCGATTTGCCATTCTGCCCAAAGGGCCATGATCTTTTTTGTTTTCATGCTTGTGTCTCTATTGAAGGGGTCGTTGATTGTTTTGATTGAAATTGTTGTCTTGCTTGAGCGATGGCGAGTGGCTTTACCTTGTCGAATATCGTCTTGCCCATTCCAAGGCTTCCGCGCTCTGCCATGAGTTCCGAAAAGTTCTGCTCGAACATATCTCGATAGATTTGTCCGCCCGGGACCTTGCTGCCGAAAAGTCCGTCCTTACCGCCAAGGGTTTGGAGTAGAGATTTGAACATGAATCCTTCCAGGCTGTCAGTCGCTTGTTTCAGCTTCTTGAGCTCAGGTGCGGCAATCTGCCCAACTTGAACTGCGTCCGAGATGGTTTTCAGTGGAATCATTGGATGATCACCTTTGCCTTAAGTGCACCTTGCTGCCGCAAAAGCTGCAAGATGTTGATGATGTCGCTCGCCTTGAGCCGAAGTTCTTGAAAGATTCTTGCGAGGTCAGCGACGGTGGTGTTCGGTGCCATCACCGCGATATTTGCGTCACTTTCATTCGTCGCGACTCGCTGATTTGCGACTACCTCGGTAGAACCCTGAGAGAATGGATTCGGCTGACTGACACTAACTTCTTCTTCAATTCGAACGCTGATGCTGCCACTTGCTATGGCTACTGGAGCAATCCGAACGTTTCCGCCGATTGCAATCGCCCCAGTCTTCTCGTTGATGATGACGATTGCGGCATTGTCAACCGAAACCTGAATCTCTTCAAGTTTCGAGAGCGCGACAACTGGATTAGCGTTTTTTGGAAGCTGAACGGATATAGTGCCGCCATTCTCTGCTACTGCATTGAACTCTGGGTATCGCTTGTTGATTGCCTCTTGCAACCTGGTCGCCGTAGTCATGTCGGCATCTTGAAGCTCGACGAACATCTTCCCGTCGTAAACTAATTTCGTTGGAGCACCCTGTTCAACCGTTCCACCAGCTGGAATTCGACCAGCAGTTAAGAATCCAACTTGGTTTGAGTTGCCACCCGCTGATGCTCCAAATCCACCGATACTGATCGCACCTTGGCAGACGGCGTAAATTGTTTCGTTATCGCCAACGGCAAAGAGCTCCGTTCTAAGTAGAGTTCCACCGCGCAGGCTTGTCGCATCGCCAAGAGATGAGATCGTGACGTCAATTTGCTGACCATTGGTTGCAAACGGAGGCAGCTCGGCCGTAACCATCACCAATGCGCCGTTTCGTGGATCAATGTTCCGCCAATCAACGTCTTGGTTCATCGTCTTGAGGTAGTTCGCAATCGCTTGAGCGACTTGAGGGTTCTTTCGAGAATCACCCGTGGCTTGAAGACCGAAGACCACACCTACTCCCATGAGCGAGTTCGAACGAACCCCTCGGAAGCGTGCAATGTCCTTCAACCGAACCGAAACGCCGTTGCTCTCGCTCTTTCGCATCGCCTGCATCCGCCGGTTCATTTCATCCTGAACCGATGTATCTTTCTTCGCAGACTCTTGAGTTTTAGGAGGCTGTTGTCCAAATGCAACAGTGCTAGCAATCAATGCAACTAATAGCGTAATGAATCTCATTAGAACAACCAATCAAGCAGTCGTGAAATGACGCCCCTCTTTTGTCGGTCGTAGATCGCTCCGATTCCTTCGCTCTTAATCTCTGCGTTAGCAAGATTTTCGCTGAGGATTGAGTTATCGGGTCGAATGTCATCAAGTCGGCAAATTCCACTCAGAGTGAGTTGTTGCGTATCGCGGTTGATTTTCACTGCTCGAGTTCCCTCAACAACGAACGTTCCGTTCTTCAAAACCTGTTTGACGACAACCGTCATTCGCGCTGTGAGTCGTCCTTGTTGAATCGACTGTCCCTGACTTTGAAGCTGAAAATCGCTGGTCTGGCTTCCTCCGTCGGCAATGGAAGAAAGAAGTCCGACTCGAACCCAGTCTACAAGCGGAACTCGGTTCTGGCTACTCGCGATGTCTCGCTTATTCGCTTGCATCTGAGCCTGGTAGTTTCCAGTTGACGCTTCACTGATGATCACAGTTAGAACATCTCCAACCTTGCGAGCGGTTCTCGTTTGGAAGGGTGACTTGTAGTTCTTTGGTGTCAGAGATCCATAGTTTTCTTTTGAATCAACTGACTGACCGAACGCCATCGGCGTGAGCGCAATAAAGAATGGAATGAGCTTTTTCATAGTCTTACCTCTACTAAGCCGGGACCGATGAGTGTGCCGGTTTGACTTGCACCTGAATCGGTTTCAACAGTGATTCTTTGGCCAATGTAGCCTTCAGTTTTGGCTTTTGCAGAAACCTCCACCTTTGCAGAATTGGAAATCATGCGGAGTCTCACCACTTCGCCTCTCTTGATCTGAACAAGGTTTGCTACCTTGTAAGTAAGGGCCAATTGGGTCGCTTGTTCGCCGTTTACCAATACGTCAATCGTTGCGACCATTTGACCAGTTCTAAACTCGGTTCCAACCACCGAGAGCGAGTAGTCGCCAGCAATCACTGCGGGGTCACTAATCCGGTTTTTCATCTCCAAATCGGGAACGAAGTTCAACTTCTTCTCGATGTATCCGGAAACGGCTTCATGAATTTTTGCAGCGGTATCCGTTGGCTCTTCCGCTCAACGGTCGCGTTGATCGGTACCGAGACATTGAACTTATAAGCGTTGAATCCTGCGGCAATGATCGCTGCTCGGACATAGGTGGTGCTCAGTGTTCGGGTTGCACCGGGTAGGGGGGCTTTTCCAAAGCTTACTTTTTTAATTTGTTCGGTATCCGGAGTATTTCCGGAGATTTCGGCAATGTCCTGAAGCAGAATCTCTTCACCGGTGATCTCGGATTTCGAGTTCACCTTTATCGAACATTTATCGTTCTCCGTGCTTCTAAATACCTGCGGTGCGGTTCGATGAGGAGTCGGTCCGGAAACCCAAGGTCGCACCACTCCAGCAATTCCGTCTCCTGGCATAGACAGTTTGGGTTTGATCGGAAAGCGAACAAATTTTCCGAAGGAAGCTTCAGTCGCGTTTGCGGGGAAGAGACCTAGAACAATCTGTCCAACATTTCTTTCCGTTGGCAACAACAGTGCCGTCTAGTGACACTGATAGACTCTTAGTGTCTAGCGGACATGCAATTCGCGGTAACAATAACGATCCATCGGAATCTGCAAGCCCTTTCTGCGTCGCCACCAGCTTCGACTGCTTGGCATACACTGTCAATGAACCCTTTGCGAAGCGAAGATACCCATCTCCCTCCACACGAATAGAAAGCGTAGGAGTTGTGAAGGCAACTAAGGAAAGAATGAGTGAAGTCATAAAGTTACCGCTTGAGCTGGTTGAGGACACTTAACATGTCGTCTGATGTCTGAATTGCCTTCGAGTTAATTTCATAGGCGCGTTGAGCTGAGATCATTCGGACCATTTCTTCCACGACCGAGACGTTTGAGCCTTCCAGATAACCGGACATGATCTCGCCCGATCCGTCGATTCCAGGAACGACAACTTGTGGTTGCCCACTCGCCGCACTTTCAATCCAGAGGTTTCCACCAGATCGATTCAGGCCGGCGGGGTTAGGGAACACGGCAACAGTAATTTGTTCAAGTCTTTGTGGACCGTTTTGTCCAGGAATGGTCGCTTCAACGGTTCCATCTTTTCCAACCGTCACTGTTGTCGCGTTTGGTGGAATCGTGACTTGTGGTTGGAGAGGATAGCCACTGCTGTTTACTAATAAGCCATTTGCATCTTTCTTAAACGCGCCGTCTCGTGTGTAAGCCAGTGTGCCATCCGGTCGCAAAACCCGGAAATAACCTTCGCCAACAATCATGATGTCGAGAGGATTGTTCGTGTTTAATGATGCTCCCTGCGCTAAGTTGTTTGCTGTCGCCGAGGTCATCGCTCCGAGACCATACTGGACACCTTGAGGAGTTCGAAAGTTTTGACCCGCTGCATTTCCGCCGCCTTGGACGGTTTGGTACATCAAGTCTTGGAATTCAGCACGTTGGTGCTTAAATCCAGTAGTGTTTGCGTTTGCGAGGTTATTCGCAATCACATCCAGGTTCAACTGTTGTGCAACCATCCCGGTTGCTGAGGTATTGAGCGATCTTAACATGGCGACTTTTTTTCAGGTCGGCCATCCATTGCAAGTTTTACTTCAACCTAGCATCCTGCCGGGCTGGGGTCGGGGCTGGGGAGCGTTAACGTCGATTTAAAGCGTCGAGCAATTTGGTGCTCATTTCGTCTTGGGTCTGGATCGAGCGCTGAGTCATCTCGAAAGCTCGATTGATCTTGATGAGGTCAATCATTGCGGAGATTGGCTCCACGTTGCTTCCTTCTCGACTTGCAGTCGCAAGCTCGATGTCCAAAACTCTTGTCGGTCGGTTGGAGGTCCAAAGGTTTTTTCCGGCCTTAGCGAACTCACCAGTGAAAACACCTACTGTGTGGGTTTGTTCTCCATCTACGGTAACCGATCCGTCTTGGTGAATCTCGTATTTGCCCTCTTTGTCGAACTTGATTGGGGCCCCGCGATCATCTAGAACTTGGTAGCCTTGGCTAGTCACAAGGTTTCGATTATCGTCGATCTTGAAAGCACCGTCGCGAGTGTATTGAACAATTCCGTTAGCTCTAACGGAGAAGAGTTGGCTGGGATCCTTAAGTGCGACGTCCAGTGGATTTCCAGTGCTTCGAATCGGACCGATTGACATATCGGTACTTTCAACAACTGCATCTGGCCCTGAACCAATGCTTCCGAGCAATTGGCCTGCTCCGCCACCCGCATACATGTTCCGAGTCATTACATCTGCGAATGCGATGGTGTCGGCTTTGTATCCGTCAGTAGAAGCATTCGCCAGGTTGTTGGCGACAACATCCATCCATTGGGTGTTGGTCACCATTGCTTTGGCTCCAGCGTATATTCCTCGGTTCATCCCACAATCAGCATCGGCAGGTATGAATGCTAGGTTTAGGGTTAGAACTTTACAATCTACTTTAGGTTTGCAAATTTAGGTTCAAATGAACGTTAAAGATTCAGCAAACCCGCGACGGTAACCATGTCTTTGTCGCCTCGGCCACTCATGTTCACAATCACTCGTTCACCAGGTTTGAACAGATTCTTGTTCTTCAAAACTGCAAAAGCATGGGCAGTCTCAAGCGCAGCGATGAGCCCTTCTCGGCTCGCGACCCACTTCAATGCGTCCAGTGCCTCGTCATCAGTCACGGCGACGTATTCAGCTCGTCCAAGGTCTTTGAGATAAGAATGTTCCGCTCCAACGCCAGGGTAATCGAGTCCAGCCGAGACTGAATGAGTCCCGATGACTTGACCATTTTCGTCATGCATGAGATAGCTGTAAGAGCCATGAAGAACGCCGGGAGTTCCTGCAGTGAGTGGCGCAGCGTGTTCACCAGTAGGTAAACCACGTCCGCCGGCCTCAACTCCAATCATTCTTGTCTCGTCATCGCCATAGAATCCCGCAAAGAATCCTATCGCATTGCTCCCGCCACCGACGCAGGCAATAACCGCGTCTGGGGCTTTTCCATAACGTTCAAAATATTGCGCTCGGGACTCATCGCCGATAACCCTCTGGAATTCACGAACCATATACGGATATGGGTGCGGTCCTGCAGCAGTTCCGATGATGTAATGGGTTGAATCTACATTGGTGACCCAGTCACGCATCGCCTCGTTTAAGGCGTCTTTCAGGGTCTTTGTGCCACTGGAAACCGCATTGACTTTCGCACCCAGGAGCTTCATCCGGAAAACATTCAGCTTTTGCCGCTCGATGTCTTCCTCGCCCATGTAGACCTCACATTCAAGCCCAAGCAGGGCACAAACGGTTGCGGTCGCAACGCCATGCTGCCCAGCACCGGTTTCAGCGATGATTCGCTTTTTACCCATTCGAACGGCCAGAAGAGCTTGACCGAGCGCGTTATTGATCTTATGGGCACCAGTATGGTTCAGATCTTCTCGTTTGATGACGACATGAAGCCCCGTATCTTCCGAAAGCCGTTTGGCTTCGGTCAGCGGATTTGGGCGTCCTACATACTCTTTGAGCAGGTGATGAAACTCGGCCTTGAATGCGTCCTCATGCCAGGCAGTTTCGAACTCTTTTTCAAGCTGTTCGAGGGCAGGCATGAGGGTTTCAGGAACGAATCTTCCCCCATAACTGCCAAACCTACCACGAGCGTCAGGACGTACGACCATTAGCTCAGATTACTTCAAAACAACCCTTTCAGTTTGCCATTACTATCACCGAGTTTTTCAACGTTGACACCTACTCGATCAAGCATAGTGACGAACAGGTTGTTGAGCGGTGTGTAGTCTGGGAAAATCATGTGCTGACCAGACTTGAACCCCCCACCGTGACCGGCGAGAAGGATCGGGAGGTTATTATGATTGTGGGCGTCTCCGTCTGAAATCCCAGCTCCATAAACGAGCAGCGTGTTATCTAGAAGGGTAGAACCGCCTTCTTTAATCGACTTCATCTTATTGAGGATGTATGCCAACTGTTGAACGTGGAAGGTGTCAATCTGCTTTTTCTTTTGAAGTTTGTCCGCTTGTCGACCGTGGTGGCTGATGTCGTGGTGACCATCGCTTACCCCGATGTTTGCATAAGAGCGATTGCTGCCGTCATTGGCAAACATGAACGTACAAACACGGGTGAGATCAGCTTGGAAAGCCAAGACCATCATGTCACCCATCAATCGGATATGCTCGCCAAAATCAGAAGGAATGCCTTTTGGCTTTCCGAGTCCGGCAGCAGCCTCAAGCTTTGCCTGATTTTCGAATGCAACCAACCGTGTTTCAATCTCTCGGACCGCGGTGAAATACTCTTCCATCTTCATCTGATCTCGTTTACCGAGACGAGACTTGAGCGAAGCGGCGTCTTCCATGACGAAATCTAGTATCGACTTATTGAAGAGGTCTCGGCGAGCCATGGATTCTTGTTCTTCGTTCTCTTTTCCAGATCCGAAGAGTCTTTCAAAAACGAGCCGAGGATTTACTTCTTTTGGAACTGGGGTGTTCTCGCTTCGCCAAGAAATGTTGCTGGAGTAGGCGCAGGAGTAGCCGCTGTCACAATCGCCCGCTTGTCCGCCTCGTTCACAACCTATTTCCAAAGAGGCAAATCGCGTTTTCTTTCCGATGAATTGAGCAGCAACCTGGTCAGCAGAAATTCCATTTCGGATATCACTTCCAGCTGTCTTCTTAGGGTGAACACCGGTCAAGAAGGCTGCCGTTGACCGCGCGTGGTCACCAGGTCCGTCACCGTGTGCGAATGCACCGTTCTGAGTTAAGCCAGTGAGAATCGAAAAATCATTCTTTAAATCACGAAGAGGCTCTAAGATCGGAGTAATGTTTAGCGGCCCGCCAGAAGATGGAGTCCAGTTCGCCATGTCGATCCCATTTGGAACAAATAGATAGGCAATTCTCGTCGGATTTGCTGCCATCGCGCCGCTGCCGCTGGCATACACCTTCGGGCCCATGGCGTCCAGCGCTGGTAGTGCCATGAGCGTTCCGATTCCTTTTAGGAACGTACGTCGGTCGAGTTGGTTATGGCTCATTTTGTTTTCTCCACTTTTCGTTTGAGGAAGGATTCGCTGGTTACGATTCCTTTGACTATGCTTGAGAACTTGTAGTTGCTCTTTTCGGATCGTTTGACGATTTCATCGATGGCGCACTTATCGTTTTCATCGACTCCGCGACCAAGCGCGAAGATCATCATCTTTTCGGTAAAGCTTCTTGCAAAATCTTTTTTGTTTTCCAGCAAGATCTTCTTGAGTTCAGTTGGACCGTTGAACTTTCGTCCACCGGGGAGGTCTGCCTTAGCATCAACAGGGAATTTTCCGTCGTTTGTTCGGAACTTACCGGTCGGTCCGTAGCTTTCAAATCCAAATCCGAGCGCGTCCATTCGGGTGTGGCACACGGCACAGGATGGATTCTTGCGGTGCTCTTCTAACCGTTGCCGAACCGACATTTTCTCGGTGAAATGTTTTTCGTCGTTCAAGTCACCAACTCCCGGAGGAGGTGGTGGCGGAGGCGACCCAAGCACCTGTTCTAAAATCCATCTTCCTCGCTTTGTTGGGCTCGTCCTTGTCGGGTTAGATGTCACTGCAAGAACGCTTGCCTGCGTCAAAACGCCTCCTCGCCCAGTGCCAGCTGTACTGACCTTCTTAAAGGAGTTTCCGGTAACACCTTGTATCCCGTAGAGTTTTGCCAATGGTTCGTTTACATACGTGAAGTCGCTATCGATAAAATCGGAGACTGAGCGGTCTTCACGCATTACCGCCTCAAAGAACATCGAGGTTTCGGTCAACATCGCGTCGTAAAGATTTGCGTTGTATTCGGGGAACATTTGCTTATCGGGTTCGAAAGTCGCGAGCTTTCGGAGTTGAAGCCATTGCATCGCGAAGTTCTGAGTCAGACCCTCCGCTTTCGGGTCTTGGATCATCCTAACAACCTGCTGCTCCAAAATCCCTGGCTTCAGCAACTCTCCGCTTTTCGCTAATCGGTAAAGCGGATCATCTGGCATCGAACTCCATAAGAAGTAGCTCAACCGAGAAGCAACCTCGTAAGCATTGAGTTCCCGAGTAGTCTTTTGCGCATTGCCATCCAATTCAACTCGGTACAAGAAATTTGGATTACAAAGAACCGCCTGGCAAGCTAATGAAATTGATCGTTCGTAGCCTTCACCTGCTTTCGAACCCATTCGGAAAACCGTCATCAGTCGATCTATTTCATCGGGTATGGCGGGGCGTCGATAAGCACGTGATGTGAATTCAGTCAGTGCTTTTCTTGCTTCTGTTTCCCACTGGTCAGGCGCAGGAATTTGGGGAATCATCCGCGTTTGAAATTGTGTGCGAACAGCACTGTCTTCGACAGGACCTATAAGATCAACCGAATAAACGGCAACATTCCGATCTTGCCCTTTCTGGTTCCCAGAAGGAGGTCGGTAAAAGTCATTCGTAAATGTAACGTTTATTGAGTATTCGCCAGCAACCAGGCGTGTTGGCAATTCGTAATTCTCAGGTGCTTGCATCGGTGCTTTGATTTCGAACTCACCAATGCGGTCTCGATTCAGCTTGACTTCCAATTTTGCGTTTTCGGGCCCTGCTTGTTGTTGCCCCGCTCTCACCCGAATCCGATACCAGCCGTTTTGAGGAGCTTTGAACTTCGCACTTGCCGTTCCAAGTGACATGAGAAGCATCCGGTTTTCGCTAGGTACCGCACCACCTGTGTGTTGTAAAAGTGATCCTTCTGCCGACTGAACCTTTGATTTAGGAATTCTAATCGCGACCCGCATCAGCTTTTCGGAAGCGGCGAGATACTTCTCCATGAGGAGTGGAGACATTGTAAGAACATCACCGATGTTATCGAAGCCATACCCAACGTCGTCCGAAGGGAAGTCATCAGCAGGGCGGATCGATACTCCGAGCAGATCTCTGACGGTATTGTTATATTCCTCTCTGTTCAGCCGCCGTATGGTTACCTTGCCGGGCTCGGCGATTTTACAATCTTCCTTAAACGAGTTATCAACCCATGCGACTAGCTTGCGGCGCTCAACATCGGTTGGCGCAGGGAGACCAGCGGGAGGCATGTGCTTATTTGCAACATTTTTCGCGATCCGTGACCAAGTTGCTCCAGCTTTAAGAGCCTGAGTTGCGGTGACACCTTTCGGAATTGTGACTCCACCTGGTGCATCTTTACCTGCGTGACAACTGACGCAATACTTGGTTACGACGGGTGCAACGTCTTTTTCAAAGCTTGGTTTGTTAGGATCGGCTTTCGGCGTTGGCTTCTTCTGAGCGATCCCGACCGATGGGATACACAGAGCAAGTGCGAGCATGCTCACAGCTAATGTAGGCAGAATCCATCTTCGTTGCATGGTGTCGGTTTTTCAGGAATCTATCCGCGTCGATAGATTTACCGTTCAATACATTCTAGGTCAGAAGTTGCACGGAGTTTCATTCAAACTCTCAATTTGTGACCAAATAATGACAGTTTTATGGGCATACTCCATGTCCTATGCCACTTATCGATTTACCTTTAGACGAATTACTGAAATATCAGGGAAGAAACCCTCGACCAGAAGATTTTGATGCGTTTTGGGAAAAGGCGCTGGCAGAGCTTGATGAGCAAGTTTCCGACGTCAAACTCGAGCGAATTGAGTACCCGCTGAATTTGCAGAACTCTTCCATCTTACGTTTACTGGAGTTGGTGGATCACGGGTTTACGCCAAGTATTTGCGACCGAAGGGGAAGAAAAATTGCCCTTGCATTCTACAGTTCCACGGTTATAGCTGGTTCAACGGGATTGGGCTCACAAACTCGCCCATGTTGCCAACGGGTTTGCCGTCGCAGCCTTAGATTGCCGGGGGCAAGGTGGAGAATCTCAACATTCAGAAGTTCATCCCGGGATGACAGTCAAGGGTCATATTGTTCGAGGATTAGAAGGTCCTCCAGAAGGTTTGTATTTTAGAAATGTATATTTAGACTGCGCCCAACTTGCACGAATTGTGAGTGACTTTGATGAAATTGATCCGTCCCGACTCGCTGCTCAAGGCGGTTCACAAGGAGGCGCACTTACGATTGCGTGCGCAGCATTGCATCCCGGTCTCAAGCTTGCCGCTCCGATGTACCCATTCCTTTGCGATTACAAACGGGTTTGGGAAATGGATCTTGCGAAAGACGCCTACGACGAAATGAAATACTTCTTCCGAATGCGGGATCCGAGGCATGAGAAAGAAGACGAGATTTTTACCAAACTCGGCTACATTGACCTTCAATTTTTGGCTCCTCGAATCAAAGCTGAAGTGATGCTGTTTGCTGGTCTGATGGATACGATCACCCCTCCAAGTAGCTACTTCGCTGCGTACAACAAGATGACTTGCAAAAAGTCGCATGTGATTTACCCAGACTTCGGGCACGAAGGCTTACCCGGTGCGGATGATCTCATCTGGAAGTTCTTCTCTCGATTATAATTAGATTTCTTGACCCTACTTTCCCTCATGCTCGGGACGATTTTGCTTCCGGCTCCATCCGTAAAAACCAGTGCCGCACTTTTGCGTCCGGCTCCGATTTTTTCGGATCACATGGTGTTGCCTCGCAATATTCCGGTTCCTATTTTTGGAACCGGGGTTCCGGGCAAAACGGTTGAGGTCCAGTTCGGCGTATTTCGGTCTCAAACGATGGTGAAGCCAGAAGGGACTTGGAAGTTAACGCTGCCGGCGAGGCCTGCCGGCGGGCCTTTCAAAATGAAAATCCGATCTGCGGGTCAAGTATTCACCTACAATGATGTCCTTGTTGGCGATATCTGGCTCGCAAGTGGACAAAGCAATATGGAGTGGCCGGTTTCTCGTTGCAAAGAGCGAGATGAACTGCGGCAAGAAGTTAACACCAATATCCGATTGTTTAGGGTCACTCGTTCGAGCGTGGAGGCCCCGGCCACCGAAGCCCGTGGCACATGGTTTGTCGGTAGTTCCAGTGCAATTTCTAACTGGACCGGCATTGGGACTGCAATTTGCTATTGAACTCAATCGAAAGCTTAAGGTTCCAATTGGAATCATTCAGGCGACTTGGGGCGGAACAAGAATTGAATCTTGGACGAGTTTAAAAGCAATGGAGTCTGATCCCAAGCTTCAGCCGCTTATTGATGAGTATTTCGCCCAGCTTCGTGGCTTCTCGGACAAACTTGCGGATTGGCAAGAGAAAGCAAATGCATGGGATAAAGCGAACGAGAAAAAGGATCCAGGCAATGCCGGATTCGATTTGGGATGGTTCAAGCGAGAATTTGATGACTCTTCTTGGCAGCAAGTTGCCCTTCCGGCTCCCTGGGAACAAGAAGAGCAACGAGAACTAGATGGCGCGGTTTGGTACCGCTACACATTTGATCTTCCAGAAGGTTGGAACGGAAAGAGTCTTCGACTTGAATTAGGATTGATCGGTACGGATGATCAGACTTACTTCAATGGGTTAAAGGTCGGGGCCACAATAGGCAAAGATAAAGTCCGGAAATACCTGATTGGTTCAGGGATCTTGCGACCAACGAAAAACGTGATCGCTGTTCGGGTCTGGAACCGATCTGGAGAGGGTGGTCTTTTGGGGCCGGTGTTAAAAATTGGTCCTTTGGACGGCAGTCCTTACCTCGACTTGGCAACAACATGGCAAACGCGAAATGAGTTAGCGATTGAACCACCACTTGAGGAAACTCAAAGAAGACCGGTTCGGCCAATGGGACCCGGAGATCGCAACTCTCCGGCCGGAGCATTCAATGGCATGATTCAGCCTCTCATCCCATATGGAATAAAAGGTGTTCTTTGGTATCAGGGCGAGGCGAATGTGGGTTCACATGATCTTTACAGATCGCTTTTTCCGGCTCTTATTTCAGATTGGAGAACGCGTTGGAAGCGAGCAGATCTCCCGTTCTTTTTCGTTCAGCTCCCGGGTACGGACGAACAGCAAACCCTGAAAAGCACGAATGGGCAGAGCTCAGATCAGCTCAAGAATCGGCATTAAGGCTTCAAAGCACCGAAATGATCGTGACAACCGATGTCAGCGATCACGAGACAATTCACCCGATTCAGAAACGGGAGATAGGGATCAGACTGGCAAACGTAGCCTTTGCAAAAGTTTACGGACTCGCATTTTCAGCGTTAACACCCTACGCGTCGAGTGCGAAGTTCACTTCGACAGGAGTGAAAATACAGTTTCAAAATCTGTACGGAGGATTGAGAGCCTTCGCAGATCGAAACGGATTTGAAATCTTAATCGACGGTAAGTGGCAAGATGCCGAGCCTGAACTGGAATATACGTATATGTTCTTTAGGTCGGACAAGCGGATCGATGGGGTGAGATATAACTGGAGCGACGCTCCAATGGGGTCAATTACAAACAAAGTAGGTCTCCCGCTCGCTCCTTTCCAATTTTTCAAATGAAGCCAGATGTAGTCGTGATTGGGGCCGGAGCAGCCGGAATTTTCGCCGCGTGGAGAGCCGCATCCCTCGGAGCGAAAGTCGTTCTTCTGGAGAAAACTCAGCGGATCGGAACCAAAATTTTAATTTCTGGTGGAGGCAAATGCAATATTTGTCACGACGGTCCAATTGAGGAAGTTTCTGAAGCCGTTTCGGCAAAATGAAGCACGGTTTATCCGCCCCAGCGTTTATCGATTTCCAAATCACGTGATCGTGGACATGTTGACCAGCCGTGGACTCAAGGTTTACACCAGGCCCGACGGACGGATTTTTCCGGTTCATCAAACAGCGAAAGATGTCGTTGCGATCCTCCACGATTACCTCTCCGAATCAGGCGTCAAGCTTTATCTGAACACGCCGGTTGAAGAAATCCTAACCGAAAATGGAAAGGTCATCGGAGTTCGAACCGGTAAGCCGTTCGAAGCGAATAAGGGATATAAGCAGCCCGATCGCCCTCAATTCGGAGCAAAGGCCCTGCTTGCCGAAGCGAGAACGATTGAACATGACGCAGACTCGCTCATGAAGCGGTGATTCGCTGTGAAAATGTGATTCTTGCCGCCGGAGGTTCGAGCTACCCGAACAGCGGAACAACGGGTGATGGGTGGGTATGGGCGAAGGCATTGGGCCACAAAATCGAAAAGATTACGGCTGCACTCGCTCCGATTTACCTTGAGCTCGATCCTTTTGATCCGGCAAAGTCCGGACTTGCACTTCGAGATATCGTGCTCAAGGCAAGACAAAATGGCAAAGAGCTGACGAAGTGGCGAAACGACTTGTTGTTCACCCATCAAGGTGTATCCGGACCAACAGTTTTAGGAATCAGCCGAATTGTCGCCGAAAGAATCGGATTTGAACCCGTTACGCTTCACGTCGATTTGCTTCCCGATGTTCCCCACGAACTTCTGACAGAAAAATTACTCAAGGAAAACCCGAAGCGAACTGTCGCCGGTTTGATTCAGGAAATTATGCCAGAAAGGCTGGTTGAGGATTTCACCAATTCGGCTCAGATTGATCATAAAACGACGTTTGCAAACTTCGATCGAAAGGGCAGAAACCGCCTTGTTGAGACAATCAAAAACTGGAATCTTGGAACGGTGAGGACAGTTCCGCTAGAAAAAGGGGAAGTCGTTGCGGGCGGAGTCTCGCTCGATGAAGTTGACCCAAAAACGTTGGCGTCGAAGCTTATTGAGGGGCTTTATCTTTGTGGTGAAGTCTTGGACATTGCAGGACCCGTTGGGGGCTATAACCTTCAGGCAGCTTTTGCTACTGGTTATTGCGCGGGCGAAAGTGCGGCGTCACCAAGCGGCAATATTTGATCCATCGAGTGCGGTACCCGTCGCACAGGGTCTCACTCGACCAATCTGTGCTCCGGTTCTCGTGTAGCTAAATGTTCCGCCGCAGATCGGATCAAGAATATCTGTCCCATTTGCGGCCACTCCTGCGGTCGATTGGTCAATATATGGACCGTTCCATTGCATGCCGCCGGGAAAACTCACTGAAGTTCCGCTTGGACTAAGCACTGTAGCAGGTGCCAGTGATCTAGTTAGCTGAGCCAGATTATCTGGAAAGAGACCGGTTTCTGCATGAAATCGCTCGACGCCTTCCCGAATGAATTTTAACTTCGCTCTTAGGTGAGCCTCGTGAGCCCTACGTGTTGAGTTTGTGAACTTAGGAATTGCGATTGCAGCCAAAACCGCGACGATGATGATCACGATTAACAGCTCAACCAGAGTAAATGCCCTCCTATTCACCTGGTAATTATCGGAGGATCTACAAGTGATCCGTACAGTTAAATCGTTCCAAAACCCAGACGCCGTGAGCGAATCGGAGTTCGGTAATCGAGCCATTGTCGAATCTAAATGATCGACTGCATTCTACAGGTGCTTTGATCAGTGCGCAAAGCAAGACTTCTTTCATCATGCCGTGGGTAAAAACGGCAAAGCTTTCATTCACGATCGGTAATCCGGCGATGAAGTTTTGAGCGCGCTCCATGACGTCGTAGGCACTCTCTGCCCCCAAGGGACGAACTTTGTATCGACTGATTCCGGTTGCTTCAACCTCAGCGTCAAACGCTTTTCGAAGTCGGGTTAATGGCGCACCTTCTAGCTCGCCCAAAAAGCGCTCTCTTAAAATCGGAGTGGCTTCGATCTTCAAATCGAGGGCACTCGCCAGCGGAATCGCGGTGTCAAATGCTCGTCGAAGATCACTACTGTAAATTCGGGAAACACCGCTGTTTCTTAGTCCAGTGCCAATCTTTTCAGCCTGCAAACGACCGGTTTCGTCCAGATCGGTATCGAGATGTCCTTGTGCGAGATGGTTGACGTTGTGCGAAGTACGACCATGCCGCACAAGGAAGATTCTCATTTACTCAGTTGCCTGAAGACCAGCTTACTCGCTTGCTTTCCGCCCCTAAGTAGCGAAATCGTTGCTTTTTGGAAGTCTTCATCCTTCGCTTGATGAATGTTCATGAACTTGTTAGGGTTTCGATCCGCGATTGGGAACCAGCTGCTTTGAACCTGGATCATAATTCGGTGCCCTTTTCGGAAGGTGTGCATCGTGTCATTCAGATCAAACTTTAACCGAGTTGGCGTGTTCGGTTTGATCGGTTCTGGCTTCTCAAAGCTATTTCGGAACTTGGCTCTGAAGATATCACTTCGCACCATCATCTGAAAGTTCGCCATCGACTTTGCTTCATCTCTCGCCGAAGTCTCCGTACTGTTTGCCGGATAAACGTCAATGACTTTCACAACCATATCTGCATCGGTCCCGGTGGTTTTGAACCATAGGTCAGCCGTAATTGGCCCAACGATCTGCGTGTCGCTCTCAAGCGGTTCCGACGTGTATGTCAAAACATCAGGTCGAGTTGAGAAGTAGGTCTGGTCATAAATCAGCCAGTCTCCGGGTGCCCGTTTGCTGTTCATGAAGTCCCAAAGATAAGGTGTCGGGTTCGCTGGGTCGTTAACATAGCTATCTTCGCCCGCAGTTCGGCTGTTCTTCATCTTCAAGGTCTTCGAATCTCCGAAGAAAACATCGAAGGATTTGAGATTCTTAGGTGGCCATTGGGCGAACGTATGCCACTTGTTTGCTCCAGTCTCGAAGATGTTTGCTTCCGCTGGTTTTTGAATATCTGTCTTATTGTTCAGATACCGCTCAAAAAACGGAAACTCGATCTTTTCCTTGTAGTAGTCCCCCGTTGGGCTGTAGAACTTGACCTCGCCAAGCTGATTTCCTGGACCTGTCCAGCCACCGTGCAGCCAAGGCCCCATTACCAAAAAGTTGTCGGTTTTATTCTGCTTTTCACCCGCTTTGTAGGTGTTTAATGCCCCCCAGAGGTCTTCTTTATCGAAGAATCCACCGACCGTTAGGACGGCGCATTTTACGTTCTTAAAGTTCCTCGGTAGCGAGCGATCCTTCCAATATTGGTTGTAAGTATCGTTCGGCATCAGCTCTTCATTCCAGTAGGGAATCAGCCCTTTGAGAAACTTGGGTTCATAGTTCGAGAGTGCTCCGGCTTCGAGATACCACTGATAGGCTGATTTTCCTTGTTTATCAATGGTTGGTCTTTGTCCGCCTCTTGGAACGTCGAAGTTGACCATGAAATCAAACGTTTCTTGAAGGAAAAGCGCGCCGTTGTGGTGGACATCATCACCCAAAAACCAGTCGCTCACGGGAGCTTGGGGTGAAACTGCTTTTACGGCTGGGTGGGTGTTGATTCCTCCCATTCCTGCGTAAAATCCGGGATACGATATGCCCCAGAGACCGATGTTTCCGTTGTTCTTCGGAACATTTTTAACCAGAAACTCAGCGGTGTCCCATGTATCGGTCGTTTCGTCAATTTTCACGTCGCCCTTAGCCAAGGGTCTCACGTTCACAAAGTTGCCTTCGCTTTTCCCTTTGCCTCTTACGTCTTGATAAACAAAAATGTAGTTTGCATCTGCAAGCCACTTTGTCGTTCTTCGCAGTCCACCCGCTGGCGACCCAGCACCGTAGGGAGTCCGTTCCAAAATCATCGGAGACTTTCCTGAAAACTCTTTTGGAACCCATGCAATGGTGTAGAGCTTAGTTCCATCTCGCATAGGGACATTGAACTCGTAGGGCTGGTATCGCTCGCGGAGGCTCGGCCGTTGCTGAGCGGCGGCTATGAGCGGTAACGCAACAAGCATACCGACGGGGAGTACCCGGAGGGTTAACATCTGGGTATGTTAACCCGAATCAACGACGGGTGTCGAGTCTTTGTTGAAAATAAAGGAACCTTTCTAAGCAGAAAAGTCTATGCCATCGTAGAGGTCACTCAATTTCATTCTCATTGTCGTCAACTCGTCAATGAAAGAGTCTGCAAGGTTTGTATAGGTACTGATGAGCCACTGCGCCCCTTTTCGTTCGTATGTTTGAACCTCTATTTTCATCGAAGAAATCAAGACAATCAAGTGAACTCCAGGATGTTGCATGTAATGATTCAACTTCACACCTAGGTCATCTCTTAAAGTACTTGGCGAAAGAACTTCGAATACGACGCTTGGATTTTCGACATACTCGATACCCTTTCGACTCCCGACTTTAGGTTCTCCGCAGATGATTGTTGCGTCTGGGAAACAGAAGAGTTCTGACAATGGAATGTGAACCATCAAGTCTGAATCGTAAGGGCGGCAAGGTCTCCCTTTTAGTTGCGCCAAGCTCATGATCAATTGGGTTTTGATTTTTGAATGACTAATTGAACCTCCTGACATCCCGAATATTTCGCCGTTCACCCAATGCAATTTCTCCGAATCTGGCTGAGCTAGATATTCGAAGTAAGCATCGGCTGACATGTATTGAGCGGAGGGCACAGAAGACATGGTTTGAAAATTATTATACGACCGAATCGGAAACGTCCGGAAAAGTCCTTCGTCTATACCGTTGTTATGTTAGGAGGTATCGTTGCGGCAATGGCCATCGCAGCTCCCACGCAAGGGATCGAGTTAACCGTTTACAACCAAGGACTCGGGTTCGTCAAGGATGTCCGATCGATCAAGCTAAAGGCAGGACGGCAGAACGTTGCAATAGAAGACGTTGCGCAGTTGATCGATGCAACCAGTGTCGGCTTTAAATGCCTTTCGAACCCCGGTTCGGTCAGCATTTACGAGCAGAATTATCAATACGATCTGATCTCACCGATCGCGATTCTCAACAAGTCAGTTGGAAAGAAAATCCGGTTTACCCGAACCATGGGCAACACCAAAGAAACCGTAGAAGGGACGCTCATTTCGTCGCCAACTAGCGTCACAAATGCTGGAAGTGGTTCGGAATACTCATACAACGGACTGGTCATCAAAACCAATGATGGTCGAATCTTGCTCTCGCCTCAAGGAGAAATCGACCTCATGGAGCTTCCGGATGGACTGATCTCTAAGCCTTCTCTCCTTTGGGATCTGGTCAGTGAAAAAGATCAAGACGCCCAAATGGAACTGAGCTATCTCACCAACGGAATGAGCTGGAACGCAAATTACGTTATGACGCTTAACGGGGACAAAGAGGCTGATGTTCAAGGATGGGTAACTCTGAATAACCAGTCTGGACTCACATTCGAAAACGCTAAATTGAAACTTCTAGCCGGAGATGTAAACGTTGTACAACCCGCTCCTCGGATGGCAATGATGAAAGCAGGAGCTCCACGGGGAACTGCGGCCATGGATGAGGCTGGCTTTAAAGAAGAGTCTTTGTTTGAATACCACCTATACACGCTTCAGCGCCCTGCGAGTGTCCGACACAAAGAAACGAAACAATTGAGTCTCTTGGAAGGATTTAACATCCCCGTCAAAAAGCAGATCATTTTCGATTCCATGGCAGGAATGACGGGCTACCTGCCCGACGAAGGGGAAGTTGGTACGGGTTCGCTATCTCCGCTCGTCAAGCTCAAATTCGTGAACGATAAAAAGTCGAACATGGGGATGCCAATGCCAGCAGGCAAAGTCCGCTTGTATCAGCGAGACGCCAGCGGATCGGTCCAGTTTATTGGCGAAGACCAAATTCAACACACTCCGAAAGACGAAAAGGTGACCCTCAATGTTGGTCGCTCGTTCGATATTCGGGCCGACCGAAAGCGAACAGAATTTAAGCGGTTAAGCCAACGCTCAACACGGCAATCGTTCGAAATTGAGGTTCGGAACCGTAAGTCGGTTGGCGAAACGGTCTATCTATACGAGCGTCACTGGGGTGATTTCAAAATCACCGAAAAGTCGGACTCGTTTGTGACCGAAGACGCAAACACGCTCGTTTTCGAAGTCAAGCTGAAGGCAGGAGAGACTAAGAAAGTCACTTATTCCGTCGAAACCAAGTGGTAACTACTCAGCCCGGACCCAGACTTGCATATAGCTGGGTCCGGAGTGGTTCCAGGTTCGGTAGGGTATCCACTCCACTTCCGAGCTCTCCCGGTTAACGTCTCCAACTGGTGCATAGAGTTCGTCCTGCTCTTCGAGAACATCAAACACTCCGCCAGAGGTCCAGATCGGGGCACCGTCAAGTGCCTTTTGGGAACCTTTCACTAACTCTTCATCGACGTCGGCAATAAACAATTGGGGGGCGTTTTCCTCGTCTTGAGATTCTAGGCAGTAAATCGTCGGTCCGTACTGAAGAGCAACACGCCCGATGTTTTCGAGCACTCGTGGATTCGAGCTGAGCCATCGGGGCTCCATTTCTAGATCAATCTCGATCAGTTCGCCGCCTTTCCAGTTGTGCTCATAGACGGCAAATCCGTTGTCGTATTCCGCCGGATTCGATGCCGCTTTAAATTCCATCGTGACGTCGTCAACCCAATCTGGAATTCGGATCGCAAACCGTTTCACCTTGCTCGAACCTCTAATGATCTTAATCTTCGCTTTGCCTGAATGCGGGTAATCGGTTTCAATCTCAAATTCGAAACCGCTCTCAAGACCGAAACGCCCTTGAACTGGGAACGCCATATACACCGTATCCGCATCTTCATAGATGGCGTATTGGCTGACGCTCGCAATCGTTCTCGCGATGTTTGGCGGGCAACAAGCACAGCCAAACCATGGTTTTCGCTCGTGGTTTGATCGACTTTCAAGTGGGTTCTCGTAGTTGTAAAGCGTCGTATCGATGCTCACGCCACTCAGGACACCATTGAATAGCGCACGTTCAACAGTGTCCAAATACTCGCTGGCTCCGGTGGCTTGAAACATTGCTCGACCCCACATCATCAAAGAAATCCCGGCACAAGTTTCGGCGTACGCTTTCAAGTTCGGCAGATCGTAGTCGCTCGTAAAGCCTTCGTTATCCCCAGTGCTTCCGATTCCACCGGTCACATACATCCGCTTGTTGGTCAGGTTGTTCCAGATGACATCTAAGCTAGACATCAAGGATTGGTCATTTCGGCCCGCTGCGCTCCAAGCGGCGGCGGTGTAAAGGTAGGTTGCTCGGACCGCATGACCCACGATCTCGGTTTGCTCTCGGATCGGTTTGTCGTCCTGTCCGTATGCTCCGCTGTAACGGTCATTCTGGTTCCAAATATTCCGAATCCCGGGAAATTTGAGGTCATGCTCAGGATCATTTAGTTCCTTCTCAAAAAGTGACGGTCTCGATCCTCGGTGATCGATCATCCAGTCTGCCAATTCTCGGTATTTCGATTCTCCGGTGTGATCTGACAGTCGGTAGAGAGCTATTTCGATTTCCGGATGTCCGTCGGAACCTTCAATTTTGCCTGGACCGAAATTTGCCAATACGCAATCTGCAGCCTTAGTAGCGACCAGATTCAACCTTTCGTCGTTCAAGGCAACGGCAGCTTCGATTAAATGGCCAAGGCAATACAACTCGTGGCTGTGACATAAGAAGCGAAACTTAAGGTCTGGGTTGGCAATCTGGATCCAGGTGTTGATAAATCCATCTTCTTGCTGAGCGGATTGAATCGCATCAATCGCTTCGGAGATGTGGGCAGCGATTCGGGCATTAGGTCGAATTTTCTGTGAATATGCTGCCGCCTCCAGCCATTTGTAGATATCTGAATCGTTGAACCGAAAGCCTTTGAATGATCCTCTTTCGTTTCTGGTTGCTCGATAAAAGTTCTCCAATCGTCCAGTTTCAACAATCTGTTGCCATTGAGCAATTAAGCCCTTCGCTGCAAGATTCGACTGATACTGTTCCCAAAAGCCGGAGACAAGAACGGGTTCGGAAATCGGACGAATCATTCCCGATAGGTTACTCAAACCAGCTGGGAAAGTTTTCTCAAGAGTGATTGCCCAGACGGATTCGAAATGAGCCCATTCGGTTGTGTACCGTGCCCGCCGTAGATCCGATAAGTGGTGAAAATGGTGTTTTCTCGCTTCGCGATCATCGGGTGCTCTTGGTATGTCCAAGTATCGACTCGAGTTTCCAACCATTCACAATTGCCAATGATTTCCGGATCAAGAGCGCAATCTGGAGCGACGGCGAGGGCCTGATGAAACGGCATTGCATCGATTTGGAACGATTCACGCCAGTAAGGCATCGGTGTAGCACCACGACCTTCGACGATGAAAATTTTTCGTTGTGAATAGTCAATGCTTTCTGGCAAAGCGCCAATGAACAACTTCAATCCATTGTCGCCAAACCGAATTCCAGATACGCGATCATCGGGAGTCAGAAGTTGGATTTGGGAGAAATCACTTCGGGGATGGAACGTCATTTCCCATTCATTCAAAGATTCACCAAATTCAACGTGTAGTTTGTAGTTGCCAGCAGGAACATTGGGTAGATGAATTTCTGCGACCTGAGTAGGTTTGTGAGTCACCATTTGTTGCGGTTCAATGCCTTCCTTGATGGCAATCCCTTCGGCATCGATCAATTTCCAGATCGCTGACCCTTCTCCGGAATATCCCGCGATTCCAACTTTCACTAGGTTCGATTCGTCAGCGAAAAAGTTGTAAAGGTCGCGATAAGCAGGGCGGTTTCCGCCTCGTGTCCACCGCGGGTCTCGCAAAGGAATCAAGAACAAAACCTGATCACCGTTCCATGACTTGAACTGTTCAGGTGAATATCGCTCTCGGTTCCAATCCGTCAAAACTCCTGAACTCGAAATCGGGGTATCTCGCATTCCAGTCAGCATATAACCAGCGAAATCTTCTCGGGACCGCAGCTGCTCGACCGTGTGCTTTCGAACAAATAAAGCCTTCTCGATACTGAGTTGCATCAGCTCTTGATGTCGGTTCGTTTCCGGTTCGTGGGCGAACCGGTTCGTAGACAGAAACTTCGGAAGATCGTATTGCCAGCGGACACCTTGGTCGTTCAATTCACGCATCGCGCTCGCCCAAAAAGGCATTGTTTCTGCCACTTGAGCGAGGTCTCGGTGTACGTCATGATCGATCGTCTCGCCAAGCAATATTGGTTTTGCGGTTCGCGGACCAAGTGAAAGACTCTCGAACATTTGAGGAAGAAAATGAGCTTCGCCGTAAGGGTGGAAGTCTTCGAATGTTCCAAACTCACGCGGGTCTCCGCCGTACATTTCCGCTCCTCCAGAGTTGTCCTTGACCCATGGACACTTGGTCAAGGCTTGGATCTTTTTCACCCATTTATCTCGAAATTCAGGCGGTGAGTTTTGAAGTTCGCATCCCAATGTCCAAGCGACCACGTTGGAATGGTGGGCGTATTGCCGAACAATCTGTTCAAGCTCGTTTTCAATTCTCGGATTGCTAAAGACGTCCCCTTCCGGGAGCCAAAGCGGAAGCTCAATCCAGGCGTAGAGTCCTTTCTCTTCCAGTCTTTGCAGATATTGGTGCGGGGGAAGCCAAAGGCAAAACTTGACGGTATTGAATCCGAGCTTCTGGATCACGGCAATCTCATGATCAATCATTTCGGCGGTCGGATGACAATGTCCGAGTTCTGGATACCAACCCCAGTGAAGAACTCCCCGCAAATACTCTTGCGGAACATTTACCGATGTTGCCGGAAGCATCAACGGAGTCGATTCGTCAACGATTTCAACTGGTCGAAAGATTCCGCCAAAGGTATGAAACACGTATGGAAGAAATCCGCTCAATGTCTGCTTAACTGGATAAGTGGTGCCCCCATTCTTGGTAACGCGAACCTCAAGTTCAACTCGCTTCCCGCGATACGCGGAAAGGGGAACTTCGAAGGCATCCCAAATACCTTCATGAGTCATTTCTTGATGACCGTCAATATAGACTTCGGCCAAATAAGAAACGCCATGAAATCTTAGCTTTGACGGCTTGAAAGGGACGTCGATGAGTGTTTTGTAGCTGACTGGACCTTCCCATCGAACATCAACATCTTGGCGCCATGCGTGTGGTACTCGGATTTCTTTGAGGCGTCCCTCGCCGTAATCCACCGTCCACCGCGTCACTTGCATGCTAGCAATAATACTTAGAATTGAACTTGAATCACCCGGTCATTCCCATCTAAGTCTTTGATGCATTGGGCTCCGGGAAAAAGACTCATCAGTGCTTCTCGCTGTGTCTGTCCAATTTCAAGAATCAGTCTTCCGCCAGGATTGATATGCTGCCTGACTTCACTTGCGATTTGCTCATATATGGCAAGACCGTGGTTATCTGCAAATAGAGAAACAGAAGGCTCGAACTCGCGAACTTCTTGTGGAAGCGGCTCCTCAGTACCGATGTAAGGCGGGTTCGATACGATCAAATCGAAGGTTCGATCTGAAAGATTTGCGAACAAATCCGACTCGATATACTCAACTTCAGCCCCTAAATCCGATGCATTTCGTGTTGCAACTTCTAAAGCATCCTGAGAAATATCAACCGCTGTGACTTGCCAGCTTGGACGTTCTAGTTTCAATGTAGTCGCAATACAGCCCGATCCAGTTCCGATATCCAACACCGATAAAGGTGAATCCGCAAGTTCTAAGGCAGTTTCAACTAAGATTTCGGTCTCATGCCGGGGGATCAGAACTGATCTATTGACCGAAAATCGACGCCCATAGAATTCTCGATATCCCAAGATGTACGCAAGTGGCTCGTGTAATTCTCGCCGTTGGAGCAATTGCTCGCCCGCAAGTTCATTGATCTCCAAATCAGGATGAGTCAGTAGTGTCGTTCGGCTAATGTTTAAGATATGGCAGGCAAGGAGCTGGGCTTCAAGCTTTGGCGAAGCGACCGAAAGTCGCATCGAAGCCATTTGCACCCATTCGTCAACTCTCAACCGAAGTCAGACCTCGGAGTTCGCAGAAATAGTCGTAAAGCGCAAGAAGAACAGTCAGAATCGTCGGTCCGACGACTAACCCAATCGGTCCAAAGACGGCGATGCCTCCAAGAACAAAGAAGAAGATCGCAAGCGGATGTAGACCGATCTGGTCGCCGATAAAAATCGGTTTCAAGACGTTGTCGATCTGGCTGACAATGAGGAATCCGACACCAAACGTGACGCCCGCTTTCACAAAATCTCCTTGTGCCAAGAACAGTAAGCCAACTGGGATGTAAACAACTGGAGCGCCAAGGAGCGGCACGATGCAAAGCAAAATGCTGAAGAATCCGAGTAGAACCGAGTTTGGCACTCCGAGCGCAAAGTAGGTGATTCCCATGATCGTGCCCTGAATCACTGCGACAATCACGGAACCGTTAAACACGGCCTTGATCGTTGATTCGCACTTATCTAAGATCGCTTGCCCGCGTTCTTCCGGAAGCCCGATGACATTTAAAAAGGGTTGGCGCAGAAGATGACCGTCTCGCTGAAAGAAAAACATCGAAAGCATCGCAATCACCATAGTGAATAAGGTGACTCCAATCTGAGTTGCTAATTTAGTTGCTGGAGCTCTTAAGCTCTTTGAAACTTCAGGTCCATTTTGCGTCCACCAATCTTGAACGTGAAAATCTTTCATCCCGACTTTGTCAAAGATCGGTCCGACAGCTTTATCGACTCGTGCTGCGATCTCCGCAGCTGGGACACCGGTGAGGTCATTGAGAGCGGGCGTGATTTGAGAGATTGCTAAAGTGCCAATCAGAGCGAAGGGCAATGTAATAACGAAAAAGGTGTACAGGGTGCTGCGAATTGCGGCAAGCGTGGGCGCACTTTTCGATTTCGAAAATTTACTGAGTCCAGAATTGAACCAACCAAATGTTAGGACGCTAAGAGTTGTTGCCCACAAGATGGCAGGAATGAAGGGATAGAGAATGGCTGCAGAGAGACTGAGCGTCAGTAATGCGATCAGTCCGATCCCAAAGGCTCTTAATTGACTTGGAGAAAATGGTTGACCCTGCATTTTGCTTTACTACCCAAAATGTATTCAGCAGGTTTCAAAAGTGGTGGGTCCGGAGGGATTCGAACCCTCGACCAATGGCTTAAAAGGCCACTGCTCTACCGCTGAGCTACAGACCCAGAAACGAGTAGAGATAATACCCGATAATCTACAGCGGTCGCAGTTCCATTTCTAAAACCGCTTTGGCGACTTTTTCTCCGAGTTCAAGCCCAGATAAGTTATCAAACTGAAAATGGATGCCAGCGTAGATTCGGCTTCTTCCCGCTTCCCGTGCAGCTTGATGAAAGCTGTCGAAGAATCTTTCTCCCATTCCGCGTTTCGGATCGCCTTTGAATGAGAATTTGACATTATCGCCAAAAAAACGAGTCAATACAGTCGCCGCCGCCATGCTGAACGCACTGTGTCCGCTGACGAAGCTTGGGTGGTTTGGTGTTGGAAGGAAAGGCTCCCAATTCGGGTCCGCGACAGTATATGGGTTATTGTCCATGTCTGCATTTCGAATCGCATCGATCGGTCGCCAAACAACAAAGTGGTATTTACAATCCCAGGCCGCGACTCCGACGTCTGCGAGCGAAATATTCAGGAGAGCCATCAACCGAGCAGACTCGTAGACCGTAAGCTTTTTCTTCTCAGCTTGGTCAAGCGCAATAAGATTCCAGGCTCCTGGCGGGGTAACGGTGTGACTGCCAAAGTACCAAAACTTCGCAATTTTCTCTTCTTCAGGAGTGCGCTCCGGGCTGTTCTTCCCTCCCAATCGCTGTAAGTCTTCGATGGCAAAGGCATACGCCTGACTTTCCATCGGAACTGGACGAGGACGGAAGTGGTCGCCGTTTGGTAAGCAGAATGGTTTTACTCTGCCCCATGCGGGCGTCGGCAATTTTTGGTCACCATTTATTGGGTTCCGATATTCCCCGATTCGGTTTTGGGATGGGTAAACAAAGTCTGCACCGAGCGAGCCATCATTCGCTCGGCTTTCGAGAACGGCCTTCGCAGCGGCTACACCAAGGTCAAATCCTTTTTGGACGGATGGGCTGTTTCCCAATTCATTCAGTTGAGCGGCGGCCAGCCGATTCGGAACATTTTGTCTGGCCGTGTAGATTGATCGGATCATAGTGATCGAAGCACCAATTACCGCAGCTTCTTCCGAAGCTGAGGGGTCGATTTTGGATGCGTTGAATCGATAGCTACGGTATTTTCCGTGAATTGCATTTACTGCATCAAACTGAGCGGTACTAAGTATCGCGAGATTTTTGGAAATGATTGGGGGAGAGTTTTCGGCGATCACCATCACTTCTAAAAGTGTCTCGTGCCAACGGCCAACCAAGTTCGTGGACTCAGGTTTTGGTGTCGATAGTGTTACCGCCGTGACGATGAGAGAGGGAATCGTGATCAATTTATCCTCAGTTATTTTATATCGAATCCGATCGCGATTGGAAAGTTACGACAATTCGTATCGCATTGGCGAACTTTACCGGGATGTATCCGTTAATCTATGAAGACAAATGAGCGTTATCCCCGATTCAAATGCTGAAGTCTTCGAGAAAATCGTTCTTGAAGGGAGACGCATTGATCCTGAATTGGTTTCACTCATCCCCGGGGAGTTCGCTCTCAAAAATCAGATTTTGCCACTCGAATCCATCGGAGATCGACTTCAGATCGCGATTGGAACAGTCGAATCACTTTCAGCGATTCAAGACTTAGAAGTTTTGCTTCAGCGTCCGATTGATCCGGTTTTCGCTGACGTTAACGAGCTGAAAGAGAAGATCGAAGAGGTTTTTCTCGAAAAAATTCTTAACCAATTGCCTGGTGCAAGTGATGGAGATGCGGCTCTTGATGTTGACGATAACACCGACCTTGCTGACCTCACCAAAATGGCGGGTGAAACCGCGGTTGTCCAAATGGCGAACTTGCTCTTTGCTCAAGCAGTTCGCGATGGTGCCAGTGACATCCACATTGAGCCTTATGAGAAAGAAGTAAAAGTCCGATTCCGGGTCGATGGCATGCTCTACGAGGTGATGAAGCCGCCAAAGCGGATGCATGCGGCTCTCATCTCGCGTCTCAAGATCCTTGGCGAAATGAACATCGCCGAGCGACGGTTACCGCAAGACGGACGAATTAAGATTACGATTGCCGGACGACAAATCGACGTTCGTGTCTCAATTCTCCCAACCGTTTACGGTGAGCGAGCGGTTATGCGGATTCTCGATAAAGGAACGGCAATGCTGGGGCTCAGCGAATTAGGTGTTGCTCCCGACGTCCTTGATCGGTATCGGGGCGTTATCTCACAACCATACGGAATCATCCTCGCAACCGGTCCTACTGGTGCAGGGAAGTCCACGACGCTTTATGCCTCTCTCCAGGAAATCTGGAGTCCAACAACCAATATTCTCACGGTTGAAGATCCGGTCGAGTATCAGGTCGCAGGCATTGGCCAAATGCAGGTCCGGTCCAATATTGGTTTGACTTTTGCCGCTGGATTGCGTTCGATTGTTCGACAAGACCCAGACGTCATCATGGTAGGTGAAATCCGAGACCTTGAAACGGCCGAAATCGCGATCCATGCGTCGCTAACGGGTCACTTAGTTTTCAGTACGCTTCACACCAACGATGCTCCAGGAGCGGTCACGCGATTGCTAGATATGGGTGTCGAACCGTTCCTCGTTTCCTCATCACTTATTGGAGTTGTCGCACAACGACTCGTTCGACGGGTTTGCTCCAATTGCGCAGAACCTACAACCGAAATTGCGCCAGATTTCCGTGCAGCCCTAGGAATCACAGACGAGGATCTGCACACCGCGACAATGAAGAAAGGGCGAGGTTGCGATAAGTGCGGTGGTTCTGGTTACAAGGGCAGGCAAGGCCTATACGAACTGTTTGTAATGGATGAAAACCTGAAGAAGATGATCGTTAATCGAGCCGACTCCAACGATCTCAAGCGATATGCAATCGAGCATCAAGGTCTTCGAACCCTATTGGTTGACGGGAAACGAAACGTCTTGGCAGGAAAAACAACGCCAAGCGAGGTTCTCCGAGTTTGTCAGAGGGAGGAACTGTAATTGGCGACTTATGCCTACACTGTTCTGGAGCCGTCTGGCTCCAGAAAATCTGGATTCGCTGAGGCAAGCACCCAAGAAGCGGCGGTCGCACAGCTCACATCCAACGGAGCCTTTCTTCTTGAGATTAGGGAGCAGGCGGCACGAGCCGGTTTCAGCAAAGGCGGTGCGCAGGAAAAGAAGAAGCAGGGTAAGCCATCACGAGGTGATGTTGCGCTATTCACTAGGCGACTCTCTGACCTTGCCGAGGCAGGTTTGCCGCTTGACCGAGTTCTACAAGTTGTCGCCGAGCAATCGGAAAATCAACAGTTAACCGACATGGCGGAAGCGGCTCTTGAAGATGTACGCGCAGGATCTTCGGTCTCAGCCGCCCTTGCGAAGTTCCCAAAGATCTTCCCAACCGTTTTTACTTCGACTCTCGAAGCTGGCGAGCAATCAGGGCAATTTTCAGAAGTTGCCGCAAGACTTGCCGAATTTCAAGAAAAGGAAGTTGCACGAAGGAGCCAAATCGTTTCTGCGATGATCTACCCAAGCATTTTGGGTTTCACGGCAATTGGGGTTGTGATCTTTATCTTGGTTTTCGTTATCCCCAAGCTCTCGGGCGTTTTTGAGCAACAGGGCGACAATCTTCCTGGCAGTACAAAGCTGCTCTTAAATCTCTCGGCGTTTCTTTCCAATCAATGGTATGTCGTTGTAGGTTTGATCGGCGGTTTGGTCGTGGCGTACCGTCTGTATACCGCTACTGACAATGGTGCGGAAGTGCGAGATGGAGTGTTTCTGAAACTTCCGGTTGTCGGCGTGATCGTTACCAAGTCCACCGTTTCTCGCTTTGCTCGTGTCCTTGGGACGCTTGTTTACGGTGGAGTTCCGATCCTGGATGCTCTACAACTTTCAGGTATTGCATCCGGCAATCGGGTCTTTCTGCGGTCAGCTGAAAAGGTTAAGATCGACGTTCGAGAAGGTCAGGCAATTGCGGAAGCAATGAGAGATACCGGTGCATTCCCGCCTGTCTTAACTCACATGGTCGCTGTGGGTGAAGAAACCGGTGACCTCCCGAGAATGCTCGGCCGAGTTTCCGATTCTCTCGACTTCGAGGTTGACAATGGGCTTCGAAGAGCGACTTCATTAGTGGAACCGATCATCGTTTTAACCATGGGCGCGTTCGTCGCCTTCGTCGTCCTTAGTGTCCTCCTCCCGATTTTCAATGCTCAAGATTACGTGAAATAAACAACCATGAAACTCTTCAAACACTCCCGAAAACAACGCGGCTTTACCCTCATCGAGTTGATGGTTGTCGTTTTGATCATCGCCGTCCTTGCTGCGCTCATTGTGCCTCGAATCTTGTCTCGACAAGATGAAGCCAAAAATGCCAAAGCATCTGCTGATATCTCGACCCTCAGCAGTCTGTTGCAACAGTTCCGCTTGGATACTGATCGATTCCCAACGACAGAAGAAAGTATTAACGCGCTTATGCAACAACCTGCCGATGTTGAAGGCTGGAAAGGTCCCTATAGCGACAAGCCACTTCCTAACGATCCTTGGGGGACTCCTTACGAGTACCAGTATCCGGGAGCAAACGGTGAGGATACGTTCTTCCTTGGAAGCGCCGGTAAAGACCGACAACCTGGTACGGAAGACGACATCACGAACGGAGATATCTAAGAGTTAGAACATGTCTCGTCGACGCGCTTTTACCATGGTTGAGATGATCGTTGTCACGATCGTCTTAGGCGCGTTGGCGATGGTGGTTGTACCTCGACTGCGAGGGATCGAGCAAGAAAATAACTACCGACGCGGATACAACCGTCTCACATTTGCAGCAGATGCAGCCCGTGATCGAGCGATCCAGACAGGTCAAACTCAAGTTCTCTCGTTCAATCCATCAAATAACACTTTAGAGATTGGTTCCGACGATGATCAGACACAAAATCCGATCAACGTTTCCCGAACACTTGGCTTGACCGAGGATACAGAAGGTCAGCCGGCACAAACGATCAGCCTTGGGAGCACTTGGACTTTGGAGTCGGTGCAAAATCTGACAACTCAAGAATCGCAATCGTCCCTAAGAGCACGATTCTTTGCCGATGGAACTTCTGAACCGATTGACGCGATGTTTCGGGGCGACGGGGTTGAGGTTCATCTCAGGGTGACTCGAAATGGTATTAGCACCGTAACTCGCGGTGCAGTCGATGACAACAGCAACAATCAGCAAGAGTGGGAAGCCGGCGATCTGGAGGTGCGAAGTGCGGGCTAAAGGATTTTCGATGATCGAGGTTCTGGGAGCGTCACTCGTTCTTGCTGTCGGAATTGCGGGCGCAACAGGTGCGCTCGCCGCGATGAGTAACACCGAAATCCGTCTCCGGGAGTCGGAAAAAATGAATCGCCTTGCGATTCAGAAAATGGACGAACTGCTCGCGCTTGGGAACATCGAAACTGCAGATACCAGCGGCAATTTCCAGGATTACAATGAGCCGAATTACACCTGGCAACTCGAAGTCAGTCCTACGGGTGAAGAAGGCCTGAATGCCGTTCGAGTCATTGTTGAAAGCGACCAGAATTCAGATCGACAACCACGTGGGGAAGTCACAACTGTCGTTTTCACTCCATCAACTTCGACAACAGCCGGAGGGACAAATTGAGACGAGGTTTGACTCTGATCGAAATCATGTTTGTTGCTGTGATGATGGCGATTATTCTGGCGGGGACCGCATCAGCAACCTTTGCGGCTGTTCGACACCAAGACCGAGCAAAAGCCAGCCGCGTTGAACGTACCAGAGACGCGATTTTTGAAGACAGAATGCGCGATTTGATTGGGCGAGCGTTCCTTGCTACAAATACAACGGACACTTCTTCTTACTTTGTCGGTGGACAGTTAAGTGGTTCCGAAAACGCAAGTAATTTGCCCGATGACTCGCTGACATTTACTACACTAGGTGAACGAATCCCTGCCGAATACTGTGAATCCACCGACGATTTCGAAACCCTTAACGAACGCTTTGGACCCGTTGGCGGAATGGTGGAAGTTTCACTGACTCTCACTCCCGTCGGCAACGCGCCAGTTCAAGAAGGTCTATTTCTCAGACGACAAATTCCGTCAGATGGGGACAATTCTCAGGGTGGCCTTGAGTCTCTTCTAGACCCTGATATACGACAAATCAGCTTTGAGTTTTTCGACGGTACCGACTGGCAGCTTTCATGGGACACCGTAGCGAGCGATCAGCCAAGGCTTCCAGCCGCTGTGCGTATCACCTATCAGCGGGAAAACGATACAAACGACCGAATTTTTGTTGTTCGATGTCTGCATAGCGATGTAACTCCGGATAACCCTACTTCAACACCTGGTGGAGGTTCAACCGCTCAATGAGACGCCGAGGCATCGTGTTCATTGTTACTTTGGCGATGATGTCTATCGTTGTTTTAAGCGTTTCGCTGTATGCGCGAGACCAACAGCAAACCGTTCAGATCACGATCAATCGCAACGAGCTAAGGCGAGCAAAGTATGCCGCCGAAGCGGCAATTGCATATGCTTTGGCTGATCTCCAAGCGGTTGCCGAGTCTCCTACTGAACCGGTAACCCTCGACGACGATTGGGCCCAGCGTGGCACCCAAGGCGGAGATGAGTTTCAGATTGGAAAAGACTCATTCCGAATGCAGATTATCGATAACTCATCGAAACTCGATATCAACACGGCAAACGAACAACAGTTGTTGAACTTAGGTCTGACGCAAGAACAAGTTGACAGTCTTCTCGATTGGCGAGAGCAAGGAACAAACCCAAGGGCCAACGGCGCGAAAGACGACTATTACAATAATCTACCGAACCGATATAACGCTCACCTTGCTCGCTTTCAGTCGGTTTACGAGGTTCTCGATGTACAGTTCTTCACGCCACAAGATCTGTTTGTTGCTCCGGCTGATTTACAAAACACAACCGTAACCTCAACCAACAACGGAAATTCGGTTCGCACGTTACCACTGATTGATGTGATTGGAATTGATAATTTCAGTGGATTGTTCGATCCTCAAGGTAACGGCAAAACGAACGTCAATCAATTGCAACTTCAGGCCCAGCAGCTTTCTCAGACCGCTCAGATAACGATCGGAGCTGCCAACGCAATCATCAGCGCTCGAAATGCTCTGGTTTCACAACAATTTACGAGCATGAGTCAGATTTTAGGGCTGCCAGGGGTGGCGGCGAACCCCGTTGATACTCGAAATATCCTAGATCGAGTGACCATTTCAGCCAATCAAAGGGTCGAAGGTCGAATCAATATCAACACGTGTTCTGCCGAAGTGCTCGCGACCGTACCCAACATTGATCAAGAAACGGCGGACCGGATTGTAAACAATCGACCGGACGGAGGCTACCGACAGCTATCAGATCTGATCTCCATTAGCAATGCAGGGGCGTTCTTAGGAAGCGTCGCCGACAACCTATGTACGACTTCACAATCGTTTACGGTCCGATCGGTGGGAAGAGCAGGAAGAATACAGTACGCTCTCGAAGCTCTGATCGTCATCGAGAATAATGTTCCCAAGGTCGTTCGGGTAGAACGACCTCCTTTTTCAGATATGCCCTTGCGCTGGCAATGGGCAGACGGAACCAACCCCGTCGTTGTTTTAGAATAACCATGAAGCAAAAAGAACCGCAATTAGTGATTGAATATGACCGCGAATGGAAGCGGGTGCTTTTTGTCGAATCAGGACAAATAAAAGAAGGGCCAACCCTGGAGTCCATTGAAGGGATTCAAGGCAAGATCGCCGTTGTCTTACTTTCTCGCCGAATTTCCCTGTACCGAACTGTGGCACTCCCTGATGCTCAGAAAGCAGACGCAATGATTGCGTTGAAGCAAAAGGTTGGGGACATTTTTCCGATTCCAGCATCTGACCTCGCATTTGATTTTGAACCCTCCAATAGGGTTGATGCCTCTGGTCGCTATTGTCATGTTTTTGCCGCAAAAACGGCTGACGTTTACGCCATTCTTGAGGATTGTAAGAAGAGTCATATCGATGCGGATCGCCTCATTCCAGTCATGGCAATCGCACGGCTAGTTGCTGAAAAGGAGAATCTAGCCAGTGGTGTGATTGTTGAAAAATTTGGTGATTCAATCACGCTGGACGCGTTTAAAGATGGTGAGCCAGTAGGTTTTCGGCAGTCGGATTTATCTAACTTTAGCCCGGATTTATCTCGATTTCGTGGATTATCGGGGTCTCGAATCTTGTCCTATCAAGTCAAGGTTGACGGTACAGAGCAGGTACTAGGTTCACCGATCTTATCGAGCACCCTTTCGTTGCCGCTCAAAGTCGACCTCGAACCCGAAGAAGTTCGGATTGAAAAAGTTGAAAAGGAACGAAGCAAACGACACCGTCAAGCCTATTTGGTATTCGCGGCGGGTTTTTGTGTGACTGCGCTTGCGGTGAACCAAGTCATGTTGGACGGCGACGCGAGAGCAAAAGCGGAGAAGAAAGTTGCAAATCAAATCAAGCAGCAAACTTCTGCGGTAACGATTGTTGAAGATGAGCTTTCGAAGCTAAAGCCACAAGAAGAGCAACTCAAACGGGCGTTCACCCCCGCACAAAAAGTTTCTGACATTATGAAAGTGGCTTCGATGCTCGTTCCTAAGGATGCTTGGCTTACAAGTTTGAACTTAGAACGAGGAAAGCTTCTGCAGATTCGAGGAACGGCCAAAAATTCTGAAGCAATCGCGGTCTACCTGCGAGAATTAACTAAACAAAAGCGTTTTCGAGACGTTCAACTTGTGTTTGCAAATGCAACCGACGTCGAGGATGTTCCCGTTGTTCAGTTCAGCATTTCGGCATTCCCAGTCGGAAACCTACCCGTGATCGAATTAGGAAAGAAGCGTAAGTGATCAATCTAAAAGACCCAAAGGACAGCGTACCGAGCCTGCTCGCGATCATTGGAATCGTCGGGTTGGCTGCTTCGGTTGTTCTCTTGGCGACTTCTGGAACCGTTAACAAGAAAGATCTCGCGCGAAAGCGAAACAAAGCGTTCAACGATTTACGAAATCGAAGCAAAAAGGCGAAGGAAGATATCGTTTTGGCAGAAGCGTATCTTGCGAAGAACAGGTGGAGCATCAGCCCAGAACAGGCAACTCCAGAGGCACTGGACTTTCTGACAAAGCTCGCCATCACAAACAAAGTGACAGTGGTGAGTTTTCGACCGCAGAAAACTACTGAGAGTGCAGCATTGTTGCAACAACCCTTTGTCTTAACGGTCGATGGTCCCTATATGAAAGTAGCTGCATTGATCGAGGGGATCGAGAAAAGCAATGGAAAGCTTGCCGTGAACCAAATTCAGCTCGCCGCAGCAGAAGGTGAAAGCGATGTCGTGAGCGCCAGTATCACTTTAGTCGGATTTTTCGAGAAGAAGCTGATCAAAGCTGATGCTAAGTCAGTATCTACTAAGGAGGCTCCAGTTCGTGGCTAAAGCACCTGCTCAAAAGCAAAGTAGTTCACTTATCAAGATATTGGTGGTTGGAATCATTGTGATTGGTGTGCTGTTTAAGATGACTGAGCCTGAACCGGTCACGAAAAAGAAAGCATCAAATCGACCAACGGGGCAAGCTTCGGTCAGTAGCAAAAAGAAGAAAGACACCTTTACTAAAGAAGACTACACTGCTCAATTTGCATCTGTAGATGCCGAGATGAAAAATTCGTTCAAGCCGGTGATTGCATCGAAGTCAACAAATTCGATGTTGCAGCAGCTGACTTCGAATGGCATTCCTGCATTATTCGCCGGTGGGGACCCGAATTGGATCTACACCGGAAACATGGAGGTTGATGGGGTTCCAAATGCCTTACTCGAAAACACTTCGACGGGTGAAGGAGCATTTTTACGCCCCGGAGAACGGTGGAAGCAATGCGTTCTCAAAGTGGTCACCGAAGGCTCTATTACATTAGAGGGACCAAGTGGCTACGTGAAAACGATCAAGGTTGGAAACAATGACCTTCAACCGATGGATCCAGCCGAGGCTGGAGTAACACCATTACCGCCAGCAGGCAATTCGCCACGAACGGCAAGTGGCAATTTAAGCGGTCCGATCGGTCCACTCGAAGCAAACATCGGAGACAATAGTGGGGAAGTACCCACAGAGAATAGAAGACGTAATCGACGCAATCGATAGGTAACAACAATGAAAACCAATCTCTTTAACCGTGCTCTTAGCTTGACACTTTTGTCAGCGGGACTTGCTACAACCCTGGTGGCTCAGTTCGACAGTGGTGGCGGTTCGATGACAAGTTCGGAAAGCTGGCGGGACATGAAGTTCAATTCCAAAACCAGGATCAAGTTGGCCTTTCGAAATGCAAATGTGGATCTCGTTTTGGACATGTTCTCCAAGGCCAGTGGCATCACGATTGTCAAAGATCCATCGCTGACCGGGCCCATTTCGATCACGAGTGCATCACAGGTCGATCTGAAAACAGGCTTCCAAATCCTTGAGAAGACACTTGATCTGAAGGGGTATGACCTTAAAAGAGATGGACAGCTTTTGATTATTCGAAAGCGAGATCAGGGCAACCGAGGAAATGGAATGAATCAAATGCCGACATTTGATCCTTCAATTTTCCAGCAACCACAATCCAAGTTAAAGATTTACCCGATCAAATTTGCTAACGCGACCCAAGTTTCGAGGGTCGTCAACGAAGTTTTTGCTCAGGCTGGGCAAACGCAAAACCCGTTCCAATCCATGTTCGGTGGCGGTGGCGGCGGCTTCCAAGGATTTGGCGGAGGCGGAAATCGCTTTGGTCGTGGCGGCGGCGGTGGAGGATTTAGTTTCCAAGGTCTGGGAGGGTTTGGTCGAGGACAACAAAGCTCAGTACGAGCTTCTGCTGACGATTTTTCAAACTCAGTCATCGTTAATGCACCAGATAAAGAGCAAGGTGAAGTCGAAAGGGTCATTCGGCAAATCGATAAAGAAACCGATCAACCTCAGCGAACAAAAGTATTCAAGCTTGAGTTCGCAGGTGCGCAAGAAGTTGCGGCAACAGTTCAGAACGTTTTAACGAACAATGCGCCTCGGGGTCGAGGCGGAGTCACAAGCTCAGGCTCGAACTTCGGGGATCGAATTCAGCAGGCTGTCCGATTTGGTTCAACTCAGGCTGCGTTCGGAACTGTCGCGACTGACCTTAGAACAAACTCTTTGGTCGTCACAGCAACAGATGAGAGCCTCCTGATTGTCGACAACGTCATAAAAGAACTCGATAAACCGGTCGACTTCGAAAATACAACTTTCGTTTTTCCTCTGAACAATGCACGAGCTGATGATATTGCGGCTTTGTTAAACAATTCGTTCGGTCAGCGGCAAGGTGTCAACCGAAACAACCGAGTTCAGTCACCTGCCCAACAGCGGCAAAACACAGGGAATAATACGAGAGCGCAGGGTGGAGCTAGAGCCGGCATCGATCAAATTGATCCAAACTTCTTGGCTCTAGAAATGGCCCAGGATGGAGCCACAGAAGGCGAGCTCATGACGAACATCTCTGCTCAGTTTGGAGGTGGTTTTGGACAGTTTGGCGGAGGTGGATTTGGTGGCGGTTTCAACCGTCAAAACCAAGGTGCTCAAACCCAAACGGGGAGAACGGCCGACGGTCGTTTGGTTCCGGTGAGAGACCTTACGGGGCAGATCACCGCAATACCAGACCCGAACACCAACTCGATCATCATTGTTGGAAATCCTGATTCGGCGGTGCTGATCAAACAAGTTTTGGAGCAGCTTGACCGAATTCCAGAGCAGGTCATGATTGAAACAATCATCGTCGAAGCGAACCTCACAGCAACAGATCGGCTTGGTGTCGAGTGGAACTACGTCGACCGAGCTCATCTTGGAACCAATGGACAAACTGGGAATATCGGAACCGACTTCGGTCAAGGCAGCACTCGTCCTCCGTTGCAAGGTTTCCGTTATACGATTGGTGGTCAAAACTTAACCGCGTTTATCAATGCAATTCAGACGGATCGAAAGTTCAATGTTCTTTCGACGCCAAGAATTTTCACCTCGAATAATACGCAAGCGCAGATCAACATTAGCCAACGAATTCCTTACATTATTAGCAGCCGAACGGATAACAACGGAAACATCCTTAACCAGTTTGACTTCCAAGATGTCGGAATCGTATTAACCGTGACCCCTCGAATCACAGCTAATGGCTACGTGACGATGGATGTGAACCAAACTGCGAACGACCTGGAAGGATTCACCAGCTTCAACGCTCCGATTATTAATCAGCGAGAAGCGGATACCGTCGTGAGTGTTAAGAACGGCGAGACCATCATTCTCGGCGGAATTATCCGAAACACAGTTACGACGACCAATAATAAGGTGCCAATTCTCGGAGATATTCCGCTCCTTGGAAACTTGTTTAAGACTCGAAACAAAGAAGAGTCGAAAACTGAATTGTTGGTTCTATTGACGCCACGTATCGTAAAGGATGAGAATGACGCTCGGGAGTTGAGAAAGAAAGGAACCAATGACCTCTCACTCCCAAGCAAGCAACTCCCTAGATCGTGTTCTTCTCCGGAAAACACCAAGAAAGAAGTTAAAGACAACAAGGACCCCAAAGATCCAGCGAAGAAATCTGGAGGCAATCGATGAAAAAATTAATTAGTTCAATTATCCTCGTAGCGTTCTCACTGTCCCTATTTGCCCAGCGCGGTGGAATGGAATGATGGGACGAATGCAAAATAGTCCACTCATGCTCATTAATCGAGCAGATGTCCAGGCGGATCTCGGTTTGACCGACGATCAAAAAGACAAACTTTCCCCATATACCGATCAACAAGCCATGGTTCAGCGATTCATGGGTGCGATGCAGGAAGCCGGAATCTCATTTCAAGATATGCGATCTGATGAAGGTCGAAAGAAAGCTGACCCAGTGATGTCGAAGATCGCGGATGAGATTCAAAAGGAAATGGAAGGCATCCTGACTCCGGATCAAAATAAACGGCTCAAGGAAATTGCTCTCCAATTTTACGGCTATCGGTCAATAACGAGCCCAGAAGTTGCCAAGGCACTTGCATTACCGATGATCAAAAACTAAAGATCGCTGACCTTCAAAAGGCTCAGGGTGAAGCGATGAGAGCACTGGTCGAACGAGCACGCAACCAAGAGATTTCATGGGAAGAAATGAGAGAGAAAAGCACAAAGAACGAAGAAATTCTCAGTGCTGAACTCGGAAAAGTTCTTACTGAAGCTCAAAGAGCAAAATTTAAAGAATTAGGCGGCAAAAAGTTCGAACGAAAAGACGATCTTAGCTAACCATTCGAAAACGATTAAGATGCCGTTGAGATAATCAGCTCGACGGCATCATCGTTTCCGACTGAACCAAAATCTACCGCAGGGATATCGCTTGGTCCGCCTTCGCAACAGGCCTCAATGATTCCGCAATACTCGCAACGCATATGGCTCCTTTCATGCCGGGTTGGTTGTCCACATCTGGGGCATACAAACAGGCAATTAGTCGCCATATTCTGCCCAGCTCGTCGGAGTCTCGGTGACACGCACTCGGTCTAGGTGAACCTTTCCTGGTTCAAGTCGATAAGTGACTCCTTTTTTGGATATTCCTTCGAATCCTTCCAATAGTTTCGAATTCACGAAATCGTAAATCTCTTTTGCCATGATCTCGGTGGTGGGGTCAATATCTTCAAATACGATCAGGGAATCGGGGTGAACTGCAGCGATTGCCTCACGAAGCGGATCGTTCGAATTAATCGCCGTTCGATGGTCGTAGCGCTCGATATGGTCCTTGGCGATTAGCTTGATGATCTTGAAATCAACAACCATTTGGTTTGCGTTTAGTTCTTCTGAGGAGAGCACTAGCGTCACCGTTCGCGTATGGCCATGCGGAAAGCGACACATTTCCGGATGCTTGCTGAGCATATGCCCCGACTCGACAGTAAATGATTTACTTACTCGAAAACGCGGCATGGAAAGGAGTTTACAAGAAAGGTGGTTTATATCACCGAATCGACCTGAAAAAGAAAATCCCACGGTGAAACGTAAACCGTGGGAAAAGCATGTTAAGGATTCTCAAGCAAATTTTAGTTGCTGACTGTTTCGAGCTTGGTGAGGTCAGGCGATCCGTTCCATTTCATCACGCCACCAAGTTCAGCAACTCGGGTGTCACCGTAAGCGCCACCAATAATGTTTGAACCGCCAAATGGCACCAAGACAGTGTGTCGGCTGTACATGATTTCTGGAAGAGTTTGAACGTTCTTTCCGTCAAAGATGGCTACATTGTAAGTCTGCTTGCCATTAACACCGTTAAGCTCTGGACCAGCGATGTAGAGTTTTCCGCCCTCTGCGTGAACCCAGCTTGCAGAACCGTCTAGCTTAGCTGCTTGCGACAGGGACGCGCCATCCCACTTCCAAAGTGAAGATCCATCGCCGGCCAGATAAACGCTTGTACCGTCGTTGGTTAGTGATTTGAGAGTTCCGGTGATCTTTCCTCCACCAAGTTCGTTCCAAGCTTTGCCATCCCAAACAGCCGCCTTGCTGCATGCATCGTCGCCATTTTCTACGAATATTCCGCCAACATAGAGCTTGCCCTTCAGACAGGTCATGCTTAAGATGCCTCGGTCGAATTGACCGCCCATTGCCGTCACCTTGGTGCCGTCGTATTTTGCAATGCTTCGAGTTTCCGTCTCATTGTTGATCTTGGTGAAGTTTCCACCCAGATACAAATTGGTTCCGTCGGTAGCGAGAGCATAGATTTCGCGGTCTACGACTGCTCCAGCTCGAAGTGCGGACCATTTCGTACCGTCGAACTTACCGATCCGAACTGCCGGAATTCCTTCGTCGGTCTT
This sequence comes from Ottelia alismoides, assembly GCA_037367405.1. Classification (NCBI taxonomy): domain Eukaryota; kingdom Viridiplantae; phylum Streptophyta; class Magnoliopsida; order Alismatales; family Hydrocharitaceae; genus Ottelia; species Ottelia alismoides. The sequence goes on from JAZKJV010011644.1 coordinate 182,407, forward strand.
TCCTTTGTTAACGTAGCTAAAGTCGCCGGCAACATAGACGGCACCCTTATAGCCACAAATATCGTAGACCTTCCCGTCTACACCCTTTCCTAGGCCACCCCAGGCCGTTCCATCCCATACGGCGACGTTGTTGACAAGCTTTCGATTTGCTCGTTCAAATCGTCCCCCCACATATAGTTTTCCGTCAATCACTCGCATAACGGTGATTTCAGCCCCGTGGTCCAAGTCTTCAAACTTTGCCGGCGCCTTTGCCGCTGCGGTAATCATTGATGCTGCGATTGCTGTTGTAAACATTTGCTCTTTTTCTTGAACCAACCGGTTCGAGTTAGTATTGTCCACCTGGATGTTGGGGTTTACAACTGGCAATTTTGGCCTGCGAACCACTAAACAGGTCATTTGAAGTCAAAAGCGAACTTGTCCCATTTTCAACAAAATTGGGACTGAATTCCCATCGGGTGTGCAATTTCGCAGAAATTGCTTCTAAGCTATTTTTGGTACAGACTTTTGCGGTTTGTCCCAATTTTTTACATGTCTTCGATAGAAAAGAGACCGGGTAAGGTTTCGCTCAAAATGATGGTTGAGAGCGTTGGGTCTGATGTATTGGGTCAGCGCCTCAAGAGAGTGCGTACACGTTCGGGACTTTCCATGCGAGAGTTGGCTGAAATTGCGAGTGTCAGTAAAAACACGATTCTTCGACTTGAGCAAGGTTTGCCCACCCATCTAAGTTCCATAGTGCAAATATGCAAAGCACTGAGGATCAAGGCAGAAGAGATCACTGCAGAGAACTTCGAGGAGCCGGCCGTCGTCGCCGTGCACAGACATGATGAACACGTTTGGTACGACATGAACTCGAGAATGTTCTTGCCTACAGATGTAACGATTTCGGACGAGGAAAGGCTAAAGCTTGGACATTCGCCCGGAATCACTGCCTTTAGCTCGTTGAAGTGCTCAAACACCTTTGGTGGGAGTTTCTCTGCACACATCGTCGAACTCTTTCATCCTGCTCCGCCTCGGTCTCACCGTGGAGAGGAATTTGTGTTCGTGTTGCAAGGCAAAATTCGAATGTGGGTTGCTGGGCAGTCATATGATCTGCTTCCGAATGAAAGCATCTACTTTTATGCTGCCGAAGTGCACTACTATGAACCGATTGGAGACGACCTTCCAGCAAGATTGCTCTCGGTCATCAACGATCCGTACCCAGATCGACCAGGAATCAGAAATATTGTCAAAAAGTGATTAGCATAAGCTGCTAATGCTAAACGGAGAAGTTAATCTCCTTCAATCGACTTGGATCAATCTTAAATCTAAACATGTTTGGCTGCCCCTCAACTGGCGTACCTTCATCGACGGAGATCTCGTTACCCCAAAGCCCTTCTACTCTGATCACCCCTTCAGTTGCGAGCGAGTGACTTGGATTTTCCAGAACAACAGTCAACGCTTTCAAGTTAAGATCGAAGTCCAATGAGCTAATCTTCGCTCCGGTAACCTCAACGATTAAATTCAATTGTCGAGCAACGACACGGCACCCGACCCCGTCCTTTGGCTCGATACGAAGCATTGTCTTTCCTTCTTTGGGATAGCTATCAAACACTCCTCCGTAGCAGACGAAACCTCGATCATAAGTTGAGAGCAAGAACACGGTGGCCGACCGTAAATACTCAGCAAGGGCAAAGCCAATATCACCGGTTGAGGGCGAGATTCCTCGATGGCTGGAACCTAAATCGGGGCAATATCCCATTGAGGCAGCACCATCACTCCGAACATACGCCCAAGGTGAAAATCGACCAGCAAACGCCATCCTTACACAAAACTCATCGAGCCTTGTATAGTCACGATTGAGCCAATGAATCATGGTTTGCGAGTTCGCGACTCCAGAAGGGCTGACGCTGATTTCGCCAAAGTCGGCAAGATTCGGATGCGGTTCAAGATCGCCAAATGATCGCGTTTCGTTGCCATAGCTCCACCAATTTGGTGCTGGAGACTTATGTGTCAGCAAAAGCTGTTCAACCGATCCCATAGCGATCTCATTGAAATCAAAAATTGCATGTAGTCCGACCTCCTCAATGGTTTGAGTGCTGAAAAGACGTCCGCTCCAAAATGGAAGGCGAAATCGACTGAGAAAGTCCTTTCTCATCTCTCTCCAGGCTGGAAGTTGCCAAAGATGAGAAGCACCAACCAAGGCTTGAGCCGCATATCCTTCCCGGTCTGCGAATTTACCCATACCATGAACAAGAGCTTCTGCAAGGGCAACGTACTGTGCTGAAGAACGACTGAGCCCAACTTTGATTTTGGAAACGCTCAGGTAGAAACTGGCGGCATAAACATACAGTTGAGCGCGGCTACCGTCCATCGCAACTGACTCGTGCCAGGCTGGGCACATCGCACCAAACGTATTTTGTCCAGGCTTATGAAATCGTCTCAGAAGGAAGTTTTCAATGTATTCATCAAGAATCTGAACTTCGCCGGGATCGAAGCAGAGTGCATTTTTTTCGGCTAAAAATGTTGCATCGGCAAGGCTGCTCGTGATTCCCCACGGAGTGTCAAAAGCGTTTTCGTAAGGGACTCCCGTTGAGTTGTCGGCGGGCAAAATTCCGTATCGATAAATCCCATCCCGACTAACTTGGTTTTCACAAATGTAGCTAGCTCTTGCTTCGATGAGGTCTGAGATTGGTGGGGTGATCATGAAATGCGCCCAAGCCTCACGGCCCTCCATGTCCTCAACCAAGAGTTTCAAATCTCCTGGTTTATCTGCGCGAATGACACATGACGCACCGAGTTCGTCCGACTCTGAATCAATTTCCGAGGATTCATCCGAAATGGAGAGTTGTGCCGGCCTAGTTCCTGCCACTTCAACCGTAAGTGGGAGGTCAATCGGCGTAACCGCTCCCGGCGATGTACGAAAACAGGGAATGCCGTATTCGATCAACGCCAGGTTCAGGTCGAATCCGTGACGATGTAGCAACGGGGCAAACAGAACTTGATAGGTTTTGCTTTCTCTTGGCTCTAAAACAATACTTGAGTGACCATAGAACCACTCCTCCCAATCTTCGCGTTCAACGGTTGCTTGAGAATGGATGTAGACAATCGGTACTCCTGGCCAACCCGGAGAGACCCGAAGCGAGAGCGGTGCCGAGTGAGTGAATTCCCAAGGGGAATCTTCACCGGGAAAGATCAAAAGTCCTGGCGGGTCGCCGCACATCTTCTTTGCCGCAAGGTAGCTTCCCGCCCCCCCGATATGCTTGTGGACAATAAGCCTCTCGGTGAGTAAAGCGTTCATGCCTTCGTCTGAAATCGGGAATCCATCTCCGGAGTTGAGTAGGGCAAAAGGGAACCCAAGTTCACCAATCTCAATGCTTTGTTTGCTAGTATTTTTGATTGTGATATTCCAGGCGACAACTCCAGGGCGATCGGGGAGTTCGGTGTAAGAACCTGTCACCTTTAGCTCTCGAATCAATGGGAAATCATATGTAAGCTCCAATGAATTGTCGCCATCTTGCATCTCTGCCGAGGTGTTTCGGCTCACGAGCCAAGGCTCATCCGGATCGGTTCGAAGACCGAGGAGGATTGTTCCGGGTAGGTACTCGTCGCTGGTTTCATCTCCCATCGGAATCGGTCCGGAAACGAATTGTTGGTCGGCTCCAATCGGAGTCGTAGTGTCGGAGAGCCAGAGGTGGGTGATTCTTCCGGACGCATTGAAGTTCAAACTCATCGCCGAGGTAGACAGCTCGGTAGGCTCTGGTCCGAAATCAAAATCATCCACGAACGATAGATTAACACGATATCGCGTAGAATCACCCCGTTGATTGAACGACTTTCGATCATTGGTTTTGGAAACATGCCGCTGGCGGTGCCAACGGCACTATCGCTCGCCAATTTTTATGGTGAGCGAGAGATTGAGCTGTATTGCTGGGATGAAAGCAAAGAGACTTGCGACATCATGTGCCGGGTTCTTCGCTATTTCTTTTTCGTCAGTCGAATTCGGAACTATGTTTACTCGTTGCCAAGCGTTGAACAAGCGCTTGATGCGACCAATGCGGTCATCAATTGTAGCGGCAGACCCATCGGGGTGCCAGTCCCGGTTTTTCAGACCCATGCAAATGGTTTTGGGGAAAATTGGAATTTACCGATGGATGAGCTGAAGTTTCAGTGCCTCCGCTGGATCAATCGAGAAGAATATCCGTCGGTAGAAATTCATCAAGAAAGTACAAATTCGCTGGTTCAGTGGTTAAATGGACTGTAGATGAAACACTGGCAAAGGTTGACGCTTTTCGCTTTAGGGATTTTCTTGTCGGTCATCCCATTTATAACTCTTTGGCCATATAGAGCGGGCAGACCGGAATTAGCAGTCATCTTAAAGATTCTTTCCATTTCTCTCATTGCAATTTTTACTTTGGTTCATGTTGTTTATTCAAAAGCGAAATTCCCATATCCGCCAAAGCTATCTAGAGAAATCATTCAGTCGGCGGTTGGACATGCCTCGGTGAAATGTTTCCTAATGCCATTCATGCTTTCAGCGCTGTTTCAGATTCCATTTGCGTCGCCGATACAGCATCTATTGCTTTGTGCTGCCGTCTTCCCGATCGCAATGTTTGGAGAATACTTGGCCGAGTTTCATCGCCCATATCAGCGTATCCGATACGGTTTCAAGTCAAAATAGTCTTCAATGTCATCCGTCGATCTTGGCAAGCTTCTCGAAGATTCGGGCGCGATTCTGCGCGGTCACTTTGTGCTCACCAGCGGACGGCACAGTGATGTGTATTTCGAAAAATTTCGGGTACTCGAGCAACCGGAAGTGCTTAGCGCACTTTGCAAAGAAATTGCGGATTACTACCGGAATCATGACATCGACTTTGTCGCTGGACCAACGACGGGAGGAATCATCATTGCTTTTGAGGTTGGGAGACAACTGGGCAAACCTGCCGTGTACGTTGAAACTGAAAATGGGGTCAAGACCTTGAGGCGGGGAAAGACACTTCCAGAAGGTGCTAAGGTTCTTATCGTCGATGATGTTCTAACAACGGGGACTAGTTTATTTGAGACCCGAGATGCGATCGAGAATGCTGGGGCCACGCCTGTTGCGTATGCAGTGCTTGTAAACCGAGCCCAGAAAGAGCTGGAATTGCATCCCCTGTTTAGCTCGTTTAAGGTCGAAGCAACGAGCTATGCTCCCGATGAAGTGCCAGAGTGGTTGGCGAAGATTCCAACCACCAAACCCGGAACACGGAAGTAAACTGCGGCTATGTCGGTCACCGTCGTCACTCATCCACTCGCGCAACATTACCTATCGTTGCTTCGGGATCAGGAGACGTATCCAGAGCGGTTTCGGCGAATTTCGCGGCACCTCACAACACTTTTGGTTTTGGAGGCTACAAAAGAAATGGATCAGGTTGACAAAACCGTCCGAACGCCCCTTACAGATACAACGGTTAAAATGTTGGGAGAAGGTTTGGCCGCAGTTCCGATTCTTCGGGCGGGATTATCAATGCTAGAACCAGTTTTGGAACTGTTCCCGGATGTTGCCGTCGGCTACGTTGGGTTAGAACGAAATGAAGGAACAGCGGTTGCCCGAAGCTACTATATGAAGTTACCAAACCTTGATGGTAGATTCACTCTCTGTCTTGATCCCATGCTGGCAACCGGCGGATCGGCAGCGCAAGCGATTGGAAGATTAAAAGTAGCCGGTGCAAAACGGGTGGCGATGGTGAGCGTGATCGCCGCACCAGAAGGCGTTGCTTTCTTGCAGAGTCAGCACCCCGATGTCCCTATTTATGTCGCCTCAGTGGACGAAAAGCTCAACGACAAGAAATATATCGTGCCAGGATTGGGAGATTTTGGCGATCGCCTCTACGGCACAATGTAAGCCCATAATAGAACCATGAAATTCGGAATTGTCGGTGCTGGGAGATTAGCGAGGACGCATGTTCGGCATCTTAAAAACGTCGGCGAATACGATTATAACGTCTTCGACCTGAACGCCGATTCCGCTCTATTGATGGCCAACGAAATCGGCGGGACACCTGTTTCAAGTTTTGAAGCACTGTTAAGCGCTGTAGACGCAGTTTTGATCGTTACACCCAATGACTGCCATGGAGAATACGCAGTGGAGGCCATTCAACAGGGAAAGCATGTATTTGTTGAGAAGCCGATTGAAGTGAGCACGGAAAAGGCGAAGCCGCTTTTAGACGCTTCCGCTAACGCGAAAACGGTGGTTGCTTCTGGGCATGTTCTGCGTTACTTTGCGATGTTCAAGTCGGCGCATCAGATTGTAAAAAGTGGAAAACTAGGTCGAGTTGCTTCTGTACGAATGACTCGCGGTGGACGAATGCCAGGTGGTGCGAATGGCTGGTTTGCAGATCATTCCCGCTCGGGTGGGGTCTTTATTGATTTAGGTGTCCATGATTTTGATTGGTTGCTTTGGACGATAGGAACACCGACACAAATTACGGCGAATTCGGTCGGAGCAAAATCTGGCACCGGTCCTGATTACGGAACGGCAACGATCTCGTTCGAAAATGGCGCCATTGCTCATGTGGAAAGCACTTGGATGGATGAGGCAGATCCTCATGTTGCATTTGAGGTCTGCGGAAGCGAGGGCATGATTCAATACGACAGCCGACAGAACAACACGTTGAGAATCGGAGCCAATGGCGAGCAAAACTTTGCGTTAGAAGATGATCCGTTTTATCTGCAAATGAAGGATTTTGTCGAAGCATGCCAAGGTGGAGAAAACCGCACCGTAAGCATTTTAGAAGCCTTTGCTGCGCTTTCACTCGCGGAAAAAGCACTTGAGAGCGCCAAAGCGGGCGCCCTCATTGTGATCTAAGGGTTATCTCGGCATCATCCCTGGGATGAGTGGGGCTACCGGCTGAACAATCTTTCGGCGCTCCGGTGTGAGTCTTTCGATGAGTTCTTGGCTATAGGTGTATCCGAATCGAGAGGCTCCCCATACCGGACCATAGCGATAAATGGTAACCCGGCGTTCACCTTGATTCACTCGACTTGAACCTCCGTGCATTACCCCGTCAACAAAAAGAAGCGCATCTCCCTTATCAAGATACAGCGGGATCGCGCCAGGGAGCTGGTCCATCCGGTCGCCTTTTGCATAGTCACCCGCTAGCGGGTGTGGAAAGTTACTCTTGTGGCTGCCAGGAACGATCATGGTCGCTCCATCACCTTCATGCACATCTGTGAGCGCAAGAATGATATTGCACTGACCGCATCGAAAGGCGCCGTTGGAATAGTGGTATGCACCTCGCAACGCCCCTTGGAATCCTCCGGAGTGCACGGGATGATGTCCACCAGACTTACGAACACTTAGAATTGACTCGTCAATGAAAAGTCCATCTACGTACGATCCTGCTTCTCCGCAGTACCGATGTACATAGTTGATCCAACCCGGATGATCGATCAATTCTTCGAATGGACTGCCGAGTTCGATGGCTTGATGAATTTCAAGTCCGGTTTCCTTTGTGTAGTCGCGTCGCTGGGCGTGACCAATCCATTCGCCGAAGTTGAGGTCTGGTAGGTTGTCAATCGCTTCGTTCAGTCGATCAACTAAGTCATGAGAAACAGCATTCTTAAGGATGAGGTAGCCGTTGAGGTCGAACAGAAAATCATCTAGTTCGGTTGGTTGCACTGCCATGCTTGAGATTCTAAGTTCGTTATAAGCGAAAATATACCGATGCGATGTAAAACCGGATTTTAATTATCCAATTCCGGATATTTGCCGACTTTACACACTAATTTCGCTATTTTGCGTTCTTGGCTGTCTCATTTTTGTGGCGAGCGAACGGAACACCGTCCAGTATTCGGAATCTTTTTGAAGTCCCGTCCAGAAGTGCTCATTTTCATCAATGAGCAAAACATAGTAGCCAAACATGTAATGCGCCACATCCGGCTTGATCAGGTTGGAATTGACCAGAAGTGCCACTTCTTCGAGAAAGCCAACCAAATTACGGCGGTCTTGGATCGGCATCTCTGCAACCGATGGGTCGTTCTCCGCGATTCTATTTAGGATTTCCTTGAAGGTCGCATCCTCAAGAAATCGCCTTCTCATCTGAACAAATTGAGAGGCCCGAGTTGCGTGACCTTGACGTGCATATTGGATCAATCCGTGCCAGAGCGTCAAAAATGCGATAACACCCGCAACAATGATCGAAATATCCTTTAGGAGCGCAAGATCCACGGGTTTTATTCTGTCAGAATTTGCTTGATTTGAATGGTCGGCAGAGCGGATCGCCAATGACGATGTCCTTCCACTTTATAAGTGGAGAAGCGGCGTAGAACGATTCTGCGAGGTTAAACCCATTCCAGTAGCGATCGAAGAGGATCTCTGACCGACATAGCGCGATGGTAAACGGCTCGCTCACGTAGCCCTTGACTCCGGTGACCCCTTGTTTTATGAGGTCCGCAATGAGCGACTGTCCACCCGTTGTGGGATCAAACGTGCGTCCACTGGTAGAGACAAAGGTTTCGGCGATTGCTCCCGGGAAAAAGCGAAGCTGGGAGTATGCAACGGGATCAAACTTCGCGTCATTGCTCCCCCAACTTGAGTAGCCCATGAGCTTTCCTTTTCCGGCGGTAAAGTTCTCTGTCTTTTCAAAGTAGACATCAAGATTTTGTTGGGTAAGGATCATGTTTGCTTTCGCCATCGATTCTTCCATCACCCAATAACCGCTGCCTGGGCCAAATCTGGGTTGAGAGTCTAGGAGGATTGGTCCCTTCAGCGGCTTGGCATTCAGAGAATTGTCGATCAGTTTGATCACGTCAACAAAGGTGTAACCCGTCAGACGGGTAACCAAAAAAAGCTTATGCTTTGCTCGTGAGAATCTTTCCTTTGAGCCATAGAACGGATTAGCCGTCCGCTTAAACGCCGGCTCAGGGTCCTCATCGAATCCAAAACTTCCGACCTTCATCTTTACCGGCGCGACATCTAGGTTCATGGCTGCTACCATGGCGTCGACCGAATTTCCGCCGTCGTCGAGAATCCGTATAGGGGTTCCTTTCGTGAAAACGATGTATTCGATGTTTGGGTTCTTTTCAACAAACTTTTTTATTGGACTTAAGATGTCGGCTTCAAACTGGTTTGGCGGAACATTGTCTGTTGTGACGGTCCTTAGATTAAGCCGATTTTTTGCCGGAATCTTTCGCTTCTGCATGTAGTAGTTCGCGATTTTTCCACTGTCGATAAATGATTCATTCACGACAACGAGCACCTTGTTCTCATCTCCCGCCTTTAGTGCTGGCTTAGGCGTGCGTTCACGTTGGCTCGCAGGGGCACTCGCACAACCGATTAGCAAAAGCGGGGAAAGAGCCAGAAGAACGCGAACCATATGTGAATTATAGGTTCGTTTTGGTTTTTTCATCCTAGGATCGTGTGAGTTGTAGTCCGCCAACAAGATCATTGAATTCGCCATTTTTCAGCGTGTGAACTCCATTCACAAAGACATGGACAACTCCTATGCTCAATTCGGTCGGTTTTTCTGGAGTTGCTCGATCTTCAATGGTAGAAGGATCGAAGATCACAATATCTGCCCAATTTCCTTTCTTCAATAGACCACGCTTACTAAGCTTTAACGTGGAAGCAGTAAGTGAAGTCATTTTGCGAATCGCTTCTTCTAAGGTGATCACTTTTTGGTCACGCACATATCTTCCAAGGATTCTTGGAAATGACCCTGCGCCTCTCGGGTGACTTCCGCCGATCGCACCGTCGCTGCAGAACATGATCTTGGGATTTTTGATAAACGTGACCAGATCGGGTTCTTTCATTGCGGTCACAACAACAGAGTGAGGTCGGGTTTCGGAGAGGATTTTTTGGATGACGGAAATCGGATCGAGTTTTGACTTTTCCGAAATCTGAACCAAGTTTAAACCTTCCCATTCGGGATACCCTTCACAACGGGTCAGTCTAACATTTTCTGGTCCACCAACATCGTCTAGCCCCTTTTCCCAGATTTTTCGATTCGCCCAGTCTCGGCTCGGAGAAAGCGCGGGTAGACCACTTTGCCAATAGAGATAAGGATACACATCGGCGGTGACATTTTCTGGCAGAGTAACTTGTGATGCCTTGCCGTGCACCGCTTTCGTTCCAAGTTTGATGTGGCTGATTTGAGCGTGAACTTTGGCAAATTTTCCGATTTCGACCAGTTCTTGAAATGCGTCAAATGCTTTGTCTGATTCATCGCGAACGTGACTTATGTAAATGCCTTTGTACTTCGATACAACTCTAGCTAACTGCTTAACCTCATCTGTGGTTGCGTAATAGCCCGGGTCATATTCCAAACCAGTCGAGAGACCTAATGAACCATTTTTCATGTCGGTCTCGACCAGTGCGATCATCTTATCGATCTCTCTTTGGGTGGCTTCTCGTTTGTAATCACTCCCAAGAATCTTGAATCGAATTCCCCCATGTCCGCTAAATGTCGCAAAGTTGATCCCGGGTTTGATTTGGGAGAGATCGTAGTAAACCTCTGCGACGGATTTTCGCCAGTAACCATCCTGACCGACCACGGCAGTGGTGATTCCTTGTTTGAGTTGAGAAAGCGCACTTGGATCGTCAGAAATTCCACTGTCGGCATGTGAATGAGCATCGATAAAGCCAGGAGCAACCACCAATTTGCTTGCATCGACGGTCGTTTCATTAGGGAGCGGCTTAAGCTTTCCGATTTCAGCAATAAATGTTCCCTTGATTCTCAAGTCGGCTGTGAATCCGGGCTTACCGGAACCATCGATAATTGTTCCGCCTTGGATCAACAAAGTCGGAATCGCAACAAGCGCCGCAGTTGAGAACATATTGGTCAGTCTACTGAAAATATTCGAGTCCAACGAAAGCTGCTTCAAGAAGCTCTGCGGTGTGCAGTACCAGAGGGCCGTTTTGCTCTTGGCAGCCTTGGGCGATCCAGCCATGACAACCCGGGTTACCAGTAGCGACGATATCTGCTTTTGTTTCCTTTATGTTTTCTGTCTTTCGATCCAAAAGGCGGCGTGCCATTTCTGGCTGAACGACATTATAAATTCCCGCACTGCCGCAACACATCGTTGCTTCAGATAGCTCAACATAGTTGGTACCGCCGATGGCCTGCACCAATTGTCTTGGTTGACTCGTGATTTTTTGTCCGTGAGATAGGTGACAAGCATCGTGGTAGGTCACCGCCTTACCCCTCAATCCTTGAGTTTCTTTCAGTAAATCAGCAAGTCCCTGTTGAAGGAAAAACTCTGAGATATCGACGACTCGAGACGAAAACGCTTCCGCTTGTTCGGAGCCGAGCAGATGACCGTACTCTTTCATCGTGCTGCCACAACCGGCGGAGTTGACAATAATCGGTAAGTCGCTTTTGAAGGATAAGAGCAGGTCTCTTGCCATTTTCTTGGCGATATCAAGTTCTCCATTGTGCGCATGCAAGGCACCGCAACATCCTTGGCTGACAGGCTTCACGATATAGCCCAGTCGGTTGAGGAGCCGAACTGTGCATTGGTGAACCCGTGAATATAAGACGCTCATCGCGCATCCAGTCAGCATGTAAACCTCTCCTCGGGTAGCTAATTTGGGTACTGGTGGCAGGTTCGCTTGCTTTTGCGGTTTGGGGAGGTTCGCTTCCGCTTGCTTTCCGCTGAGTATCTTGCTCACCGGGGCTGGAATTCTATTTCCAGGCAAGAATTTGCTTGCGGCAAGTTGAGACTTTAGGATGAGCGGGTTGGTTGTCCCTGTCAAAAATCCTTTGCGAATCAGATTCGGTTTTTCCTGTTCGATCTTATCTCGGGCAATTTCGAGAATGGCACCGTATTGCACGCCGCTCGGGCAAGCGGTTTCGCAGGCCCGGCATCCAAGGCACAAATCGAGGTGTGGCTTGACATCTTCTTGCCAGTCCAGCTTGCCTTCCAGGGCACTTCGAACTAAGTAGATCCGCCCGCGAGGAGACTCGAGTTCATTCCCGGTTTCAACGAACGTCGGACAATCTTCGAGGCAGAAACCACACCGAATACACTGAGTTGTCAGGTCTTCAAGCTCTCTCATATAAATCCGAACTCTCCTGGGTTGAGTTTTCGCGCTGGGTCGAAAATGTCTTTTGTCCGAATCATCAGTTTTCTGACCGTCGGCGTTATTGAGCCGACGTCTGGAAAATCAGATCTGTTTTCACCTGAAAATGGTTGAATAGGGCGGATTCTCAAAGTGAGCTGAGTGACAATTCCCAATGTTCCACGAGCACCGATCATGAGTTTATGTAAATCGAATCCTGAAACGCTCTTAACGACGTTTGCTCCGGAAACGACTTGCGTACCGTCGGCTAAAACCATTTCCGTTCGGGTGACCCAATCCCGCCAACTGCTTTCTCCGATGTGCGGAAGGTTCAGCGCAAGATGATCGCCTAGGGTTAATTCGACATCTCGGTGATATGGAACCTCAAATCCATGTTTGTTTAACTCCTGGTTCAATGTTGACAGCAAAACACCTGATTCAACGATAACGAGTTGATCGGATAACTGCAAGTCAACAATTCGGTTGAATCCTTGGTAACCGATTTGCGCTTCAGCCTCGATTGGCAGGCGGCATGGATGATCGGAACCCACAGAAACGGAACTGTAGAGGTGTAAAACGTCTCGGATGTCGCTGGCGGTTGAGGGCAGGATCATGTCGCCACCCCTCGCCAACGAAGTTTATGTTCTGCGCAAACTCTTCCACTTGGAAGCACTTTGCAGGGATTACAAAGCTCGCTGGTGTTAAAAATGGCCTTTACCTTGGCTTGAGCTTCAAGGTCATCGGGCGAAAACATTAGGGGGAGGAGATCGAGTTTTTCGACTCCGATTCCATGTTCACCAGTTACCGATCCGCCGAGTTCCACGCATTTACGGATGACAGCTTCTCCAGCTTCAACAACTTGGTCTACAACTCCTGGCTCACGGTCGTCAAAATAGAAACAGGGGTGAAGATTCCCGTCCCCAGCGTGAAAGATGTTCGCTACTCCGATTCTCTTCTCAGCGGCGACTGCGGACACGAACTCAAGCATCTCCGGAAGCTTCGATCTCGGAATGACGCCGTCGTGAGTGACGACGGTCGGTGCAATTCTCCCCATTGCCCCAACACCTTTTTTCCTTGCCGTCCAAAGTTTAGATCGCTCTTTTTCGTCACTTGCGAAGGTGACTTCTAATGCATTGAAACGATCAAAAACCGCTTCAACCGCCTTCATTTCTGCCGAGACGACCTTTTCGTCGTCTCCATCACACTCAACCAGCAAAAGCGCTTCGGTGTCTTCCGGGAACTTTAGTCCAAATGCAGCGGAGACCGCAGTGAGAATTCCTCGGTCCATCATTTCGAGGGCGGCAGGAATGGTCCCTGTTGCAATGATTGCTGCTACTGATTCGGTTGCGGCTCGAACCGATGAAAAAGATGCCAATGCGGTTTGGACTACTTTCGGAATCGGAGTGAGCTTGCACCATGCTTCGGTGACGATTCCGAGCAGACCTTCCGAACCACAAATCAATCCGAGAAAGTCGTATCCAGCAGATTGACCTTCTGGGCCTCCGATTTGAATGATCTCTCCATCGGGATCAACCATTTTTACACCTAGAATATGCTGAACGGTGACGCCATATTTCAGCGTGTGCGGTCCGCCCGCATTTTCGGCGATATTGCCCCCGAGCGTCGCCACGGTTTGGGATGAAGGGTCCGGCGCGAAGTGTAGCCCAGATTCCTTAACCGCATCAGTAATTCGCTTGTTTGCAATGCCGGCTTGAGCATGGAGAACTCGATTTTCGACATCGACGGAAAGAATTTTGTTAAGTCGCTTGGTTGAGATCACAACTCCACCGAGTGCGGGTAATGCCCCTCCGGAGAGTCCAGTTCCGGCCCCACGAGCAGTAAAAGGAACACCGCGCTGATTGCACCAAGACACCACTGCAGCGACCTCTTCAGTCGATTCGGGAAGAACCACGCAACTCGGTTTCATGCGGTCGACCGTGTAGGCGTCGCAGTCGTATGCACGCTCAACTGCGCTTCCCAACAAAACTTGGTCTGAACTCAGCAGTCGGGTCAACGACTCAAACATTCCTATTCAGTTTGGCAGGTTTCCAACCAAGATCGCCGAAAAACGAAGCAGGTATTCTTATGGAGAAATGGCAGAGCTTTTAGCGGCTAAGTTGATCCGCGACGTCCCTGATTTTCCTAAACCGGGAATTATTTTTAAGGATATCACTCCAGTACTTGAAGACCCGGCAGCGTTCCAAGAGGTCATCGACCTGATGACCCAAGATGCAATCAAATGTGGCGCCGAAGTGATCGTTGGCATCGAAAGTCGAGGATTTGTTTTCGGAACACCGATCGCACTCCAAGCAAAGCTTCCATTTGCAATGACTCGAAAGCTCGGAAAGTTGCCGTACGAGCGAATCACTGAAGAGTATTCGCTTGAATATGGGACTAACACGGTCGAGATGCACACCGACGCTATCCAGCCCGGTCAAAAGGCATACATCATTGACGATCTCTTGGCAACTGGTGGAACCGCAGCAGCGGCGAAGCGTCTAGTAGAACGGCTCGGCGGAGAAGTTGTCGGAATCGGATGCATGATCGAATTAAGTTTTCTTAATGGTCGGGAAACCCTTCCTGGCGTTCCGGTAAACGCTCTTTTGGAGTTCTAAAAATGAAAAAATTACTCACACTTTCAGTCCTCGCACTTGCTTCCTTTGCACTCGCAGCCGAAACAGCGAAGATCAAAGATGTCGTTGGTTCGCCAGAAAAGTTTGATGGCAAAGTTATCAAGGTCGTTGGAAAGGTCAAGAACTTTAAGGCAAAGGAGTCTAAAGCTGGAAACGACTATTACACGTTTGACCTTCTCGAAGGGACCAACAAAATGAGTGTCTACGGTCGAGGGAAGCTTGATAAAGAACTGAAAGACGCCGACAAGGTCGAAGTTGAAGGGAAGTTCGAAAAAGAACGAATCATCAACAAGGGTAAAGATAACGAGTTCACCGTAAAAAATCAAATCACGGTCGGCGGTAAGAAAGGCGAGAAGCCAACTCTTAAAGTTCTCGATAAATAATCTCGAAGCAGCAACAAAAAAGAGTTGACGATCAGTAAGGTTCGTCAACTCTTTTATGAGAGAATAGTCCAGATCTAAAGCTCGGTACGCTTTTGCTCAAGCAATTCTACAAACGTTCCGATCTGTTCTGTCCCATCAAAATAAGCGTATTGTCCTTCACCCATATCTCCTCTTTGGATAATGGGAATCCCGTTTTTGCCGAGCTCGCTCACCGATTCCGCCATGTTTTCGGTCCAGAATGCCAGGTGATGAACTCGTTCACCTTTATCAGCCAGACCTTCGGCCCAAGCTGAATCATCTCCAACCGGTTCGATCAATTCTAGCTGAACACCTCCGAGATCAAAAAACGCGAGTTTTGCGGTTGCATTGGATGGGACACCTCGATAGGTCACGCGGGCTTGATTCCCCGGTTCCACCAAGATCACCTTCGGGCGCTCGCATCCTAATAGCTGAGTCCAACGATCGATCGAAACTTCAATATCCCGAACGGCGATGGCAACTTGTGAAAGTTTTTTGTTTCCGAGAGCAGACATATTTACCAGTATGCACTGACATTGATTGTTAATTTATGCTGAATGTGTAGTCTGCTTCTGGGTTGTTCGCTACACTAATATTCGGTATCAGCAATGTTGCGGTGTTTATTTGTCTTGTGGGCGTTGTTTATGGCGTCTTTTGGTGTGGCGCAAACCAAGATTGAACGACATAAATTGCAGTTTCAGGTTAGACCTGTTACGCTCCCCGCTCCGACTTTAACTTTTCCGGAAAACAATATGGCCGTTTCTGCCGGACCCGCCTTTAGGGTTTCAGTAACTTTAACACCCGTAGAAACCGTGACCTATGATATCGAAATCGCTCGGACTGGGTTTAGCCGGACAATTTCGAGCGCGGCGGTTACATCTGGAACATCGATTGATATTTCAGTTCCCTACGACAATGGGCTTCAACCAGGGACTTACACTTGGCGCGCAAGAGTTAGAACTGCTTTAGAGACTGGACCTTGGAGTACAACGCGAACAATCAGAGTAAACGGAGGGATTGACCTCGTTGGATCGTTGACAGTTGCTCAGTTTCAAGCATTCAAAAATGATGGTTGGGACTCACATTTCGCGGCGGGTTGGGGAGGACGAAGCCGATGGAGTAGTGCTCGGCAAAACTTAATCAATGCCGCACAGGCAGGCATGAAGGTTGGTGCTTACTGCTTACTTAACTTTGACAATGGGTCAACAATTGCCGGTGCCCCAGCAAACCAAACGGGACAATGGCAAGTTGACCAAGCCTTCACTGCGATTGGATACAACTTCTCTACCGGCAAAAGCTCATTGCCGTACGACCTCAAATACATGGTTGTCGATGTTGAGACGTTTTGGGGAACCATGACGGCAGCTCAACGTGTACAACGGGTAGCTGAAGCCGTCCAGAGAATACGAGATCTCGGATTTTGGCCAATGATTTACGCTCGGAATGAAGGGCTTGCACTTTGGTGGCGAGACTATATGGGAAGTAGCACTGATTTCGGAGACATTCCCTTATGGAACACGAGCCCTGAACTCACAACAAGTATCAGAAGAGACAACTTGATGATTGTAAAGGGCGCAGTTTATGTTCCTTACGGCGGTTGGAATGTACCGACGGGCAAACAATTTTTATTGGATACAACGGTCGCAGGCATCGGAATAGACCTAAATACCTGGGAGCCGGGAACCTGGGAAGTGACCAGCCCAAACCCGGGTTCCGCCATTGTCTCTGCCAATCCTACTTTAACTCGGATCGATGCTTCCACCATCGAAGTGGCACTTTCAATTACGAACACCGGGACAGTGCCTGCGCATGCGGTAAGAGTAACGGACGTGTCTCTTGGAAACGCCTCGTCAACTTCGACGATCAGTTTGCAGTCCGTACCGAATGCAGGTCAACGAATTGCTAGGATTAATATGATCAACCCGGGTTCCCCCGGTACTCGGCATGTGCTTAGATACACGATCTGGACTGGATACGGTCCAACGACTGTAGAACAAATTGTTGTTCTACCAAGATGAAATTGGGCAAATGAAATATATTTTTAACTTCCTGGCAACCGTTGCGTTCGCAGCTTGTTATGGGCAAACGGCGACTGAACTGAAAGAAGAGAGTTCGAATGCAGTCAAACGGCCAATTGTTATTCGACCCGTTGCACTCCCCGTGCCTTCGCAATTGTTTCCAACAAATAATGCAATTGTCTCTGCGGGTCCAGCATTTCGTATTCGAGCAGATCTGACACCAGTTCAAAACGTGACTTATGATGTTGAGGTTGCGAGAGCCGGATTTAGCCGAGTTATCAGTAGCGCGAGCGTACCAAGCAATGCGAACGTGGATATCGCAATTCCTTACGATACTGGAATATTACAAGGGGTCTATACGTGGCGGACACGTATCCGGACCGCCCTGGAAACAGGACCGTGGAGCGCGACCAGAACCTTTACAGCCAATGGTGGAGTTGACCGGCTTGGCACAACAACGGTTGCTCAATTCCAAGCAATCAAAGCCGACGGATGGGATAGCCACTACCAGTCTTGTTGGAATGGTCGAACAACCTGGACAACTACGAGACCAAATCTTTTAAATGCAAATGCTGCCGGAATGAAACTCGGTGCTTACTGCGTTTTGAACTTTGACGACAGCTCAACGGTAACAGGTGCACCAGCAGTTCAAACAGGGGCTTGGCAAGTTGATCAGGCACTTGCGAATTGTGGCTTTAACTTCGCCGTTGGTAAGTCTTCACTGGGGTTCAATCTCACCTATTTCATGATCGATGTTGAACGCTATTGGGGCGATTCAACGATTGACGAGCGAGTTGAGCGGATTGCTCAAGCTCTTCAGCGAGCCCGCAATCTGGGCTTCAACGTAATGGTTTACACTCGGAATGAAGGTGTCAGTAATTGGTGGCAGGTTTTTCTAGGTAATGCAACCGATTTTGGTGATGTCCCTCTATGGAATACCAGTCCAGAACTCATCACCAATATTCAAAGAGATGATCTGATGATTGTCAAAGGATCACCGTACATCCCTTATGGTGGCTGGGCCGAGCCGGCCGGCAAACAGTTTCTCCTTGACACAACCGTTTGGGGACTACAGATCGATCTCAATACCTGGCGTCCAGGAACTTGGGACATCGCACAGCCAAACCCGGGAAATCCGGTGTTGAATTACGATGTCGTTCCGACTTACGTCAGCCCGAACACGTACGAGTTCACGGTGTCTGTCTCGAACACCGGAACGGTTCCCGCGTATGGCGTGCGTGTTACCGATATTCGAGTGGGCGATGTGACGACGAGTAACCGGCTCATTTTGCAATCCGTTGCCAACGCGGGTCAAAAAACCGGAAGGGTAACGATGACCATTCCCGGTCGCGGCGGCTCACGACGATTATTTGAATGTAACATCCGAACTGGATTTGGAGTGTTCCCGTTTAGTAAGATCATAGTCTTACCAAACCCACGGAACTAAACATGATTCTTGTAATCGACAATTTCGACTCGTTCACCTATAACCTTGTTCAATATCTGGGACAGTGTGGTGCCGAAATTGTCGTTCGTCGAAACGATGAAATCACTTTAGATTCAATCCGGACTCTTTCTCCAAAGGGAATCATGCTTTCTCCGGGCCCATGCACACCAAAGGAATCGGGAATATGTTTAGATGTTCTGCGAGCTGCTTTGACACAGCAACCAGGATTTACAGTTCCGCTGTTCGGCGTTTGCTTGGGGCATCAGGCAATCGGACACGTAAGTGGGGGAGTAGTAGAACGAGCCAAAAACATCATGCATGGGAAAGCATCGTTAGTTGAGCATGACGGAAATGGATTATTTTCCGGAATGCCTCAACCATTTAGCGCGATCAGATATCACTCGCTTGTTGTTCGTCACGACACTGTACCCGAGGGGTTTGTTGTCACTGCGAAGTCTCTCGATGATCATGAAATCATGGGATTGCGACATGAGAGTTTGCCAATCGAAGGCGTGCAATTCCACCCCGAATCGATTCTAACGGAACAAGGATTCCGAATTGTCGAGAATTTTGCCAAGCAAGTGGTCTAACGAACCGCGTCTGCGAGTTTTTGTCGAATCCGACGCCTGGGCTGTGCCCCTTCTTTTGAAAAAAACTGAACGATTTTTCGTGAATCACCCTGAGTAGAGACATACGCATAGTAGGTCACAGGTCCTTTTTTGTAGTCAACAATCACCTGGTATCCGAGGCGGTCGTTATTCGATATGAACTCGGAAAAGTCCGCAATGCCATAAATGTTTCGCATCCCGGTTCGTTCGCCAAACTTGGCCTCGACATCGCCGACGACTTTTTTGGATAATCCACTCGGCTTTTCAATCGCGAGCCGAATCATATTTTTGTCGTTACCAATACGTGCCAAAGTCGCTTTGGCGAATAAGCCTCCACCAGTACCGCAGACTATGAATAGACCCACAACGACAGCAAGGAAAGTAGCGATCCACTTAGGCTTTTTTCTCATGAATTCTTTCGTGAATAACCGAAAAAATTACTTTTTAGTTCCTGCCGATTCGCTCTTAAGCCGGTCTTTGGCTTTTTCAAGTTCTTCTTTAGGTAACTCAAAAAGCTGATCGGAGTTTAAAGTGATCTCAAGAATCGATTGAGTATTTGCAATATTCTGGACGGTTACTTTGAATTCTCCCTGGCCCTTTTCAAACCGAGCCTTTGCTGTATGTCGGCTTAAAAATGCTTGCTTGCCTTGAGTCGAGACAACTTCAAACGGTTTCTTGCTTTGGTCCGGCTCAACTTCTTCTAACAACTGAAGCTTGCCCAGCTTTTGCTTAAAGACAGCAAACATCTTTTCCGTACGTTGCTGCTTGTCTCCTGTCTTGAAGGATTCGTCAGCGAATTGGTTGAAAACCTTAGCATCCCAATTTGCGCCAATTTGACTCAAGGCGTCCTTTACAAACTCTTTGTTCTTGTTCGCAGTTTTCTGAACTTGTTCCGCGGCAGATTTGGCTAAGAAAAAGCTGCCACCACAACACGTGACTAAGACCGCTCCGACGACTACTAATGTAATTCCGGTTTTCGAGTTCATTTGGGAGCCATTATACAGCGACTTGATTTCGTCAATCGACGCGCGAACTAACAATCGAAGTTCAATTCTTTGGTTTCACTTTGATAATTAGCGGAATGAATTGAAACGAATTGGAGTCGAATATCCTAATGGGCATGAACGAGAGTTGGTGGGAGGCACTGCGGCAAGAGCATGCAGTCAACGATGCGCCCGATATCAATTTTGGTTTTGTACAGGTTGCAAATCACCTGAAGCAGGTTCTGGTTCCTGGATTTCAGCGATCACAAACTGATTTTGAAGAAGACATCGAATTCGTGCGGCAGGGTTTAGATCTGGTGGAAACTGGTCTTGCCGAACGGTTCTGGGAGCATTTGCCTGAGCTTAAGCGCCTATTGGATCTAGATGTTCAAGCGGCCTTCGATAATGATCCAGCTTCTCAGTCCCGAATCGAAATCGTAACCGTTTATCCCGGATTTAACACCATTGCCCAGTACCGAATTGCACATATCCTTTGGAATCTTGGACACAGGCTCGCGGCAAGGATGGTTACAGAGCACGCCCATGGGCGCTACGGCATTGACATCCACCCGGCGGCGAAAATCGGAGAGTCCTTCTTCATTGACCACGGGACTGGCGTGGTGATTGGGGAAACGACCGAGATCGGGAACAACGTGACGATCTATCAGGGCGTCACGTTGGGCGCGCTTCACGTTAAAAAAAGTTTAGCCAACACCAAACGTCATCCAACGGTGGAAGACAACGTGGTCATCTACTCTAACGCGACTATTTTGGGAGGCGAGACCGTGATCGGTCGAGACTCTATTATCGGCGCGAACGCCTGGATCACCCAGTCGGTTCCGCCCGATTCATTTGTGGGACGACACAGCGAAGTGCGCCCGAAGAGACCGGAAGAATAAACCATGAAATACAACAACATTCTCGAAGCAATCGGCCGCACTCCGCACGTTCGGCTGGGCAATCTATTTGGTGACCGTGTAAACGTCTATCTAAAACTCGAACGACAGAATCCGGGCGGATCGATCAAGGACAGAATCGCACTGGCAATGATCGAACAGGCAGAGAAAGACGGTACGTTAAAACCAGGTGGGCTGATTATTGAGCCGACCAGTGGTAACACCGGGATCGGCCTTGCGATGGTTGCGGCGGTAAAAGGCTACCGACTCATCCTTGTCATGCCGGAATCCATGTCTATCGAGCGGCGCCGAATTATGGCGGCTTATGGCGCAGAATTCGACTTGACACCGCGAGAGAAGGGAATGAAAGGAGCGATTGCTCGTGCGATCGAGCTGGTTGCGGAGAACCCCGGCTCATGGATGCCCCAGCAGTTCGAGAACCAGGCGAACGTGGACGTTCACAAGTCGACATCCGCACTTGAGATCCTCGAAGACTTTCCAGAAGGAATCGACTACCTGATCACTGGTGTTGGTACGGGCGGGCACATCACCGGAGTTGCCGAGGTTTTGAAACCTAAGTTTCCGAACTTGAAGGTATTCGCAGTAGAACCGGCGAAGTCTCCAGTCATTTCTGGCGGCGATCCTTCTCCTCACAAAATCCAGGGGATAGGTGCAGGTTTTATTCCAGCAAACTTGCACAAAGAAATTCTGGATGGCGTGATCCAAGTTACCGAAGAAGATGCGTTCGAGTACGCCCGCTTAGCGGCGAAGAAGGAAGGTCTTTTTGTTGGTGGCTCTAGCGGAGCTTCGTTAAGCGCGGTCGCTCAAAAGCTCTCAGAGATTCCAGATGGCGCGACTGTTTTGACGTACTGCTACGACACTGGCGAGCGGTACCTTTCCATCGAAGGCTTGTTCTAACTGAGATTGGCTGGAATCGCAGCCTGATCACGGACAACCGCTTTTGAATCTGGAAGTCTTGCAGGAACCAGGGTGGATACGCCTGGTTCCTGCATTGTAACACCTAGCCAATTCGGTGCAACCTCGATTGTCGTAGGGTTGTGGGTGATGACGATAAACTGAATCGTATCGCTAAATTCAACAAGAGTCTCAGCAAAGCGTTCCACGTTTCGTCCGTCAAGCGGGGCGTCAACTTCGTCGAGAACAACCAGCGGTGCTGGTTTGGTTTTTAGCAGCGAGAACAAAAACGCCGAAGCGCAGAGAGATCGTTCACCGCCCGAAAGCAGTTGCAACGGTTGTTGCTTTTTGCCCGGAAGTTGAACCGAGATATCGACGCCACTCTCAAGCACAGAGTTCGGATCGGTCAATTCAAGTGCTGCCGCACCACCACCAAATAGGCGCGTAAACAACTCTGCAAACGCGGTTCGAACGGATTCGAAGGTGTTTAAGAACTTGTCCCGAGTGAGCTTATCGAGTTCCTGTACAGATGCTTCAACTTGCGAAATGCCCTGGAGAATGTCGTCTCGTTGTAATGTCAGCGTCTCAAACCTTTCTGTTAGCCTCTCGAACGCTTCGATTGCCCCGACATTGACATCTCCCATTGCTTTGATTTCGCGTCTGAGCCGACTCACGAGTGCTTGGGCGTCGTCTGGCACTTCGTGATCGTTTTCTTGGGCGAGAGCGTCCTGTTCGGTCAAGCCGTATGCATCCATCAGTCGCTCGGCAAGTGTTGCTCGTCTTGTCTCCGCTCTGGCACGATTCAGTTCGCTCTGATGGTTTGCTTGACCGATTACCATCAAGTTCTCTCGTGCCGATTTTGCTTCTTCTGAGATCTGCAAAGAGACCTCTAGTTGCTGCTTTCGCTTTGCCGAGAGTTCTGAAAGGCGAGTCATGGCGATCGCTTTCTCCTGCTCATGTTTTGCTGCTTCGGCGCGATGGTGGACGATTTGTTGTTGCAGTTTTTCTCGTTCTGGTCCTAGATTTTCGAGTCTCTGACCGCGGTGTGAATCCGCGTCTCGTGCGGCTTCGAATCTCTTACCGGCGGCATACTCTCGGCTTTGAGCTTGACGAACACGCTCTTGAGCTTCTCGAAGGCGGGTGATGGCTTGTTCGGCATCGGCGGACTTTGCCGCGACTTGCTTCAGTAATTCATCGCGCCTTGCTTCGAATTCCGTAAGATCAACATCTTCGATTCCACCTTGCTGACCACCCTCAAGTTCGGTCAATTCTTTTTGTGCTTTTGCCAGCTGACGCTCGGCGTCTCGCAGCTCGCCTTCGAGGGTACGGAGGAAGTTTTGCGCCTCAATAACCGGGGATTCGGCTTCCTTCTTCTCTGCCAAAATTTCGGTTAGTTTGGTTTCGAGGGTTCCACGTTCGTGGTCTCTTTTCGACTTTCGCTTATCGGCTCCGGCGATGATCTTTTCGATTTCGGTAAGGTCTTTCTCGATCTCCGCTAGATCTGCTTTCCGCTGGACGATTCCGTACCCTTGACGCGAATTTTGACCGCCGGTGACCGCCCCACTTGAATGAACTACCTCGCCATCCAGAGTAACCATCCGGCTCCAGCCGCGAGATTTGGCTAGTTTCAAAGCGTCGTCAATGGAATCGACGATCACGACTCTACCGAGGAGGCTATCGATGACCGGACGTACCCGGTTTTCGCAACTGACCAGCTCAGACGCTAGCCCAACGACGCCTCGCTCCATGAGAACGCGCCGAAGCTCGCTTGTCGTCTCTTGTGGGCGCATCAGCGGTATGGGTTGGAAAGTACAGCGTCCGGCACGTTGATCCTTCAACCAAGAAATTGCTTTTTTTGCGTCGGACTCATGGTCAACGATCAGATCGTTCGCGCTGGCACCCAGTGCCGTTTCAATTGCAAGTGCATAGTCAACATCGACCTCAACCGCATCCCCAACGGCTTGATAATTTCCTTGCAGGATGCCTCGGTCGGCCGCATCGAGTACCGCTTTTGAGCCTTGCGAGAGTCCTTCATTCGCATCAAGCGTCGCTTCGATCCCTCGTTTTCGGCCTTCTAAACTCGCTTTTTCTGCAAGTGACTTTCTTAGATTTGCCGCGTCGTCTTCCTCGCTCTTTTTGATTGCTTCAATTTGCTCTCGGATCGATTGAATTTCTGAGTCAAAACTTGAAACCTTGCTTGAGGCAGATTCGAACTCATTTCGTGCCTCTTCAACTGCGGTTTTTAGGTCGGGAAGGGTTTTCTCGACACCAGAAACCTCTCGTTTCAGGGCTCTGATTCGACCCTCGTTGGCCTCTCTTTCGGCTTCCCATTTGAGTCGCTGGTTCTTTTGTGACCTGGCGCGATTCAGCTCTTTTTCTGCCTCTTGAAGCGCCTTAGTGAGTGCTTTTGATTCCTCGCTTGCCCCGGCCGAATCTTGCTGAATCTGACTCAGTGCCGCTAGGCTGTCTGCGGTTTCTTGTTTTGCTTCGGCGTGGTCTCGGGTTGCTTCGGCAAGACGAGCAGCGATGGCTTCGCCGTCATCTTGAAGGTTCTTTTCTTGTGCGTCAAGTGAGTTAAGCCGCTCGGCAACGATTTTCTCGTTTGCCTCGCTTCGCTCTAAAGCGGTCATTGTCGCCTGTTGAACGGCGCGTACGTCGTCCATTTCTCGCTCCAGCTCACTGAGTTCGGCGGCGATGACTTTGGCTTGATTGTCAAGAAGATCGGCGCGTTCTTTCTCCGAATCGACTCGCTTGAGAGATTCGGCAATTTTGACTTCTAATGCCTCTAACTCGTGAATTGCGGAACAGATTTCTTTGATCAAAAGGCCAATTTCGACCTCACGGAGTGCTGCGTTTACCGCTTTGTATCTTTTTGCAATTTCGGCCTCTTCGGCAAGAGGTTCTCGCTGAGCATCGAGTTCTCGGATAATGTCATCGACACGAGTTAAGCTGTCTTTTGCGGTGGCGAGACGCTTTAAGCTTTCAACTTTTCGTGACCGATAGCGTTGGACGCCAGCGGCTTCATCGATCCATGCTCGTCGGTCCTCGGCAGAGGCGGCAAGGGCTTGATCAATCTCTTTTTGACCAACGATAGCATAGCCCGCTCTTCCGAGTCCGGAGTCTGCCAGAAGTTCAAGAACGTCTCGAAGTCGACATGACTGACGGTTAATGGAGTAGTCAGAGCCACCGTCGCGAGTGAGCTTTCGAGTCACCCAAACTTCGGCTGAGTCGATAGGGAGGGCACCATCTTCATTTTCAAAGCAAAGCTGAACTTCGGCATAGCCCACCGCTTTTCGCTTTTGTGATCCAGAAAAGATCACATCCTGAGAAGAACTTGCCCGAAGGTGTTTAACATTTCCTTCTCCCAGCGCCCACAAGATTGCATCAACAAGGTTCGATTTTCCGCATCCGTTGGGACCAACAACAGCCACAATACCGCCATCGAGAGAGAACTCGGTGCGGTCGGCAAATGTCTTAAACCCAAAAATCTTGACCCGTTTGAGGCGCATGCAGTAAGAACCTTAAAGAATACTTCCGAAATCCCCTAACGGAAAGGCTTCGGAAGACGATTATTATAAGTGAGAAATCATTATGTTCGCACTTCGTTCTGCTGCCGGTTTAGCCCTGATGTTAGGTGCCTCAAGTCTGAGCTTCGCTCAACGGCAGACCCGAATGGAACTTCAGCAGATTTACAACACGATCGCTAAGCTGAGCGAGAAGCAAGATGTCAAATCTCTAGAGAGGCTATTCGCCGATATCGCACATGAAGATTTCACTTCAATGGATACCAAAGGTTCTGGCGGTCCGCTTTCATATTTCAATATATTGATTCAAAGACAGTTTGAAATCATGACGAAGGTGAACAAGATGCCTCATCGCATTGAATCCATCAAATTGTCAGGGAATATCGCGATTCTGAAGGTGCGGTCTGACTTCAGCTACGTTGTCCCGACGAATCGAAAGATCACTGGCTACTCGGTCAGCTTAGACACTTGGGTTAAAGGACCTCGTGGCTGGAAGCTAAAAACCATTACAACCAAAAAAGAGGTCGCGATGGAGAACGGCAAACGACTAAAAATCGATTAACCCTTCATTTCGCCTTCGCCGACCAATTCACTCAGCGTGTGAATCTTTTGATCGACAGCGTTCCAATAGACAGGGCGTTCATTTCGAAGAATGTCAACCACGGCATGGAATGATTCTGCGTTTAGCCCATTGATTTCGTGCTGGCCATTGGCAAAGACCAAGACAATGGACCCTGAGTTAGAAGGGAAGTGCCAATGAGCTTGGTAGTGGGTTACAGATTGGTCGTTTGCCGCCATAGTCTCCTCACTGTACACCGGGACGGTTGACCTAGTAAATAAATTTACAAAACATCTTGTGTTCTTTAACGTTTCTCTCATTCAAGAGGA
Organism: Ottelia alismoides; assembly: GCA_037367405.1. Classification (NCBI taxonomy): domain Eukaryota; kingdom Viridiplantae; phylum Streptophyta; class Magnoliopsida; order Alismatales; family Hydrocharitaceae; genus Ottelia; species Ottelia alismoides. The sequence continues at coordinate 208,736 of JAZKJV010011644.1, forward strand.
AAACATGAAAGTTCTATCTTCCCGATTTATTGGTTGTTTAGCATTGGTAGCCATTGCATCGTTAGCACTCGCTCAGGGCGGCGGCGGAAGAGGTCAGCGCGGTGGAATGCGTGGTGGTGGATTTGCCCAAAGTCCGGCGCAATTGTTGCAGCGAAAAGATGTTCAGGCTGATCTTGGACTGTCTTCCGATCAAATCACCAAACTTGAAGCGATAGCAGAAGCCGAGCGAGGTCAACGCCAACAAGGCGGGCAGGGTGGTCAGCGTCGACAAGGCGGCGGCGGTGGAGGTCAGCAACTTTCGGATGAGGAAAGAGCCAAACGACAAGAAGAGGCTCGTGCCCGAAGGGAAGCGCAAAAGAAAGAGATTCTGGCGGTGATTTCAGAAGCTCAATATGCTCGAGTCGAAGAAATTGGATTGCAGCTTCAAGGCAACTTAGCCGTGATGAATCCAGAAATGCAAAAGAAGCTTGAGCTTAACGAGTCACAAGTGCAAAAGCTGAAAGATCTGCAAAAGAGTCAGCAAGAAGCAAATCAAGCGTTGTTTGAAAAAGTTCGGAATCAAGAAATTTCGCGTGAAGATGTTCAAGCAATCATGAAGAAGAACTCCGACATCATGAAAGTCGAGATCGGAAAGGTTTTGACCGAAGCTCAGGTCGGAAAGCTAAAAGCAATGATGGGTAAACCGTTCAAAGCTGAAGAAGAGTAATCGATTTTATCATTGGGTTTTCGGTGCCGAGTCCGTTTGACGGGCTCGGCGTTTTTTTTATTCAGTGACTAACTCATAGCCGACGCTTCGCCCTCCGGCTCCATCGGTTCGGAAGATGGATTTGGTAACGAGGTCACTGAGATCTCTCGTGGCGGTTGCGTCGGAACAGTCGCATAGTTTTGCGTATTTCTTGTTCGTCATTCGACCCTCCCAACCGAGTAGCATCCTTGCGATCACCTTTTTTTGGCGTTCATTAAGTTGGATGTCTTTTAGTCTCTGCCAAAATCGGGTTCTTGTGATTGCCTGCTCGACGGTTGTTATCGCGACGTCATAGGTCTGTTCGAGTGTTTCTAGATACCATTTGAGCCATTCGGTGTAGTCGAGATTTCCTTTTTGAGTCGCTTCTAAGATGTTGTAATAAGCGATTCGATTTGCATAGATTTGGCTGGCGAGGCTGTAGGGTCGATGTGTTTTCTGATCTGCCCGGGCAAGTAGGAGGTCCATGATATTGCGACCGATTCTTCCGTTTCCATCGTCTAGCGGGTGAATGGTTTCGAACCAGATGTGAGCGATTCCGGCTTTAAGAATCGCGCTTTCTTCGTTCTTGTTTTCAACCCAGGCAATGAATCGGTCCATTTCGAGCGGTAGCCTTGCGGCCGCTGGAGCCTCGTAATGAACAAACTCGTTGCCTCTTTTTTGAGAAGTGATGACCATTGGACCTCTAGAGTCATCTCTCCACGAACCGACGGTTACCGGACCATACGCATTTCTACCTGTTGGGAACAATGCTGAGTGCCAGTTAAAGATTCTTTCTTTGGTCAACGGGCTGGAGTATTTCTGTGTCGCGTCTATCGCCATTTCCACCAAGCCGTCAATGTAGTGGTCTGTTCCAATGATTCCGGCAGTTTCTACGCCAAGATGTTTGGCAACTGAGTTCCGGACGGTCTCGACATCAAGTTTCTCTCCTTCTATGGCACTCGACTTTACGAGTTCTTCTGAAAGTGCATCAATGTCTTGTTGCTGGAGACCATCGAAGCCGATTGCATCCAATATGCCGAACAGCCTGCCACGTTTTTCGTTTACTCGTTCGAGGCCAGAAAGAAGCAGTTGTGAATCGTATGCGTACACGGGCCATTGGTCCAATTCATGGATATATTTGGGCACTGAGGCGATTATAGCACCTATTCGCCTCAAGATGTGAGGCGAATAGGGCGAGCAATCGCCTCATCCCCGCTCGAAATAGCCCTCCCTAGCATCTCGTAGAATAGTTAAAGCTATGAAGGTCTTCTCCCTCGGTCTGGCAAACCTCGCCCCGATCAAGACTTTCTCATCGCTCTACCTGCCACCGGTAGCCAAGAAAGTGCCTGGGTTAGTTCATGCCGAGTGCCTGACGCCAATGAAACTCGGTTCCCGATTCTGTCGATTGAGCGGTTGCAGTTTCGCAAGATAGTCATGTTTGCCGCTTGGGAAAGTGAGGATGCGTTGGAAGAGTTTTAGCAAATGCTCCGCTGGGCAAGGCGATTTCTGAGGGATGGCATTTAAGGATGAGCTTTTTAAGGAGATGGGGGTCGGTGAAGGCATTTGCATCGTTACCAGAGACCGTAGGTGAATCTGATCCACAAGAACCTGTCGCCGCTTTACCTTGGCGAGGATGAGAATGGTCGAGATTCCGAGATTTGTAGGGTGGGGAAGACCGGTTGAGGCACTTGTAAGAGATAATCCGGAAACAGACAAATGAGTCTTGTCTGGAATCCGGCATCCGCAAAGCATCGCAACGTTTCGATTTGGAATACTCAGCAAGCGATGGTTGACATGGTCCGTGGGCATAGCTCGGTGCCAGACCCCAAACGGCATATTGAAGCGATGAAAGAGCGCAATCGGCGAGACTTTCACCACGAGTTTACGACACTCCGCTTTCGCCCGATTTCCGAGCATGGGTCTTGGGAAGGGAAGGAGAGGTATTTGCCCACATGAGTCAGTCCATTTATCAGCAGGTAATGGGGGAGGAGTTCGAGAAACTCCACCCAAAAATCCAGGAACGGTTTGGGTTCAGTAGCGTGGATTGCAAACGTGCAATTGGGATCGGAAAGATGGACCGGGTTTGGCATGGATTGCCGTACACCATTCCATTCCTATATGTCGGGACGCTTCGGCACATCATGTTTCCAGAGCAGGGTAAAGATGTGATGTTCACTATTGAAAACTGGTCTTACGTTGATGATTTAGGAAGGGAAACTGTGACCGAGATTCGGACGTTTCACTTAAAGAAAAAACGCCGGTTTGACGGATACATGGTTCGGCATCCCGAGAAAAATCAAATCGTCGATTTACAGGGAACGCCACCAGCATTTGGCGATCGACCTACACTTGAGCGCGGCGGAAAATGGGGACTTAGAATCGTCTCCAAAGTTCAACGATTTCATGAATCGTGGATTTCTTTCCGCTTCCCCATGGCGAAGCGAGTGTGTTTGTTTGGTTTGATGATTCGATTGGTCGGTACAAGATCGAAGTTGACGTGCGGAACAAGTGGTGGGGATCGCTATTTGGATTTACGGGAACGTTTGATGTCGATTGGGCGGAGGTGCGACCAGAGGATATTCCTGCTTACGTGAAGCCGAAACGGACCGAAGCTCGGTTGTAGGTAACCTTGCGTTGATGGATACGGGGTATGTTTCGTTTTTCCGAAACGTCTACAACGGACGCCCAAAGAATCCGGATAAGGATTTGCTGGAACAAAGCTAAATGGCTACCGGAGCATCGGCGGCTCAATCATTCCTCGCAAACGGAACTGTTTTATTCACCAAATCTGATTCAAAATTCAACAGCGATAGATCTTTTGTTTGAGCTGAATTTTACAGAACGCAGCTTGTCGATGGAATCGCAAAAACTCCTTCAAAGACGAGATTCTTCGCCGAAGACCGGTGCAGTATGGATAGAATATCGTTAAATCAGATGATAAACATCCTGCTCGCAGCGTTTTTGATCACGACTCCCGTCGCCCCGTCAACAAGTTTTTCTGGTCAAAATAGGCAAATGGAACCAGGAAGCGGGCCCATATCATCGGTAAAAACTTGTCAAGTTGGCTTCTTTCCTAGCGAGCGAAAAGTTGCAGTGGCGCTTGCATCTGCGCTAGTAAAGGCTCGAATTCTCAAAGCAAAGGACCGTGCTGTAGTTTTGGAATTAACGGGTTCTAAGCCGTTGGTTGATCCCGACTCTGGAGATACAGTGAGTCATATTGATTTTTCTGCACTACAAACTCCTGGGAAATACATTGTTGTAGTTGATGGAGTTGGGGAATCGTTTCCATTTGAGATCGGGGCAAAGATTTTTGCAAAGCCATTCCGATACGCCATCCGAAGCTTTACTGGACAAAGAAGTGGAATTGACGTCGACTTATCGCCAGATTTTCCGCAGTACAAGTTCAAAGCGGGGCAAACCGCTTTAGCCAAGTATCATTCGTCCAGCGGGAAAGTTGGTGAACGAGATGTCCGAGGGGGCTGGTATGACGCAGGCGACTACGGCAAGTATGTTGTCAATTCGGGAATTACGACCGGAACTTTGTTGCTTGCGTACGAGCGGAATGCGGCTAAGCTCCGAAGGCTAAAGCTCGATATTCCGGAAACTGGAAAGAGCAAAATCCCTGACTATTTGAATGAAGTCAAGTGGAATCTGGACTGGATGCTAAAAATGCAGGACGAAGACGGTGGTGTATGGCATAAGGCCACTACAGCGAACTTTTCCGGGTTCGTCATGCCAGAAGAGGACCGAGCAGACCTATTGGTCATAGGGACTGGAAAAGCCCCATACAAAAACACCACGGCAACGGCTGACTTGTCCGCCGTTGCCGCTATTGCTTCAATCGTCTACAAACCGTTCGACAAGTCGTATGCTGAGAGATGCCTCACGGCAGCGAGAAAGGCTTATCAGTGGTGCAAGAAATATCCAAATGAACTCTATCAAAAGCAACCAGACGGAATCAACACAGGTGGCTATGGCGATGGAAACGCAAAAGATGAGATGCTCTGGGCGGCAGTCGAATTGTATCGAGCAACCGGCGAAAAGTCTTACCATGAAGACTTTTTGAAACTAGCTAAGGAATGGTCTGATACGTTCAGTGACACTCCGGCTCCAGGTTGGCCGGAGTTGAGACCGCTTGCGCTGCTCTCATACGCTCAGATCAGAAAACTTCCGGTTGATCTGCAGTATCAAAAGACCGTTCGAGATGGGCTTGAGAAATCTGCTGATGCAGTTGTTTCGCGAATCAATGCTAACGGCTATCTGATGCCTCTTAAGTCAACTGAATACTATTGGGGAAGTAACGGAGTCATCGCGAACTATGCACTGGTCTTGTCGATGGCTCATTCAATAAAGCCGAAGAAAAGCTACCGACAGGGAGCGCTAGATTGTCTCCACCATTTGTTCGGAAGAAATCTGTGGGGAACGAGCTACGTTACCCATGTAGGAACAAAGTGGGCGATGAATCCACACCACCGTCCTTCTGGTGCCGATAAAATTGTCGATCCCTGGCCAGGTCTGCTCGTCGGCGGACCAAACGCAGACAATGGCAAAAAGCCGGTTGCCCGACAGTGGTTCGACAACTTGGGTAGCTACCAGACTAACGAGAACGCGATTAACTGGAATGCGCCGCTCGTGTTTGCACTAGCCGAAGTTCTTTAACCGAGCTTAAAGCGTCGCCATTGCGGCGCGAAATTCGGTGATGAAGACGTCCATTTCGGCGCGGGTTCCGACGCTGACGCGGAGGCAGGTGGGCATTCCAAGGACGTCGCCGCTGCGGGTGATAACGCCATTTTCGAGAAGCTTTTGGAACACGGGCTTCGCGGGTCGCCCGATGTCGGCCATCACGAAGTTGGCGTAGCTCTTGAACGGGGTGCCGCCGAGTTCGGTGAAGACGGCCTCCAGTCGGTCAACGCCTTCTCGGTTGAGGGCAACCGTTTGCCGGACGTGGTCCTGATCTTGGATCGCGGCGATGCCCGCGATTTGGGCGAGGATGTTGACGTTAAACGGTTCTCTGGCGCGGTCGATGGCGTCGGAAATCGGATCGGGGACGAAGGCGTAGCCGAGCCGGATTCCGGCAAGGCCGTAGGCTTTGCTAAACGTCCGCATCCCGACAACATTCGGGTATCGGTTGACGTAGTTGAGCGACGTTGGGTAGCCAGGAACGCCGTCGGCGAACTCGAAGTAGGCTTCGTCTAAGATCACGACGATGTTTTCGGGGATCGCGGCGAGGAATGCGTCTACCTCCTCGGTCGTCACAATCGTTCCCGTCGGGTTGTTTGGGTTTGCGATGAAAACGAGGCGGGTTTTATCCGTTACCGCGGCGGCCATTGCCGGAAGGTCGATGCGCTGGTCGGCGGTCAGCGGCACTTTGATGAGCTTGCAGTCAGCGAGCCCGGCGGCGGCATCGTAGCGGACAAACGATGGATTCCCGACGATGACCTCGTCATCCGGTTGACCCAAAAAGAGCTGACCGAGGAGGTGGATGATCTCGTCGCTTCCGTTTCCAACTACCACGCGGTTCATCGGGAGCCCGGCGAATTCGGCGATGGCCGCGCGGACATTGTAGGCGGCCCCATCGGGGTAAAGGTGTAATGATGTCGCGGCTTGCTGAACGGCGGCGACGGCTTTCGGCGACGGACCGAGTGGATTCTCGTTACTCGCAAGCTTGATGACTCGATCAAGTCCCAGTTCGCGTTTCACTTCATCGATAGGCTTCCCTGGGCTGTAGGGAGTCATCTGAAGAACGTTATCGCGAATCGGAAGCATATGTTGCAGTTTACTTTGGTGGCATCTTAAAGATCATCCAAAAATGCGTTAACTGAGTCATGAGCTACATCAACGCCATTTATGATCCTTTCTCTCGCTTCAAGTAGCGAGATGACATCTATCTCTCCATAAACTCTGCCAAGATTGTGAAACGCATCTATAACCTCTCCGTCATTGGAAAACAATATCATCCCAACTAAACCATTTGGTTGCGCCCAAAGATTCACTGAGTAGGACCCCATCGCAATTATAAAATCATAAGCTGCATTGTTTAGTGATGATATTTTCCAGTCTAGCTTATCTTGCTTTAGATGAATTTTCTCCAAGATGCTTGTGAATTCTTTAATGTTCATATGTTATCCTTAACTCGACTATTATTTGTAAAATGGATGTGAAGAGTGCTCAGCAACGGCTTTATCGACTCTTTTATGCCTTCTATCTCCGCCTCTTCCTTTCCTGTCCTGAGTTTTTCTGATCGGTTGATGACGGTGCTTAATGTGTCCACACTTTCCGAAAGAATTGTCTGTATTGCTGAGACTTTTCCCTCTTCATGGAAATTGGCTATCGAGGAAATTAAAGTTCTTATTTGAAAAACAGTTAGCTCATGATTATCTCTATCTATCTGCGTAAGCAAACTGTTTATGTCGGAAGCAAGCCTGGTTCGTTCAGTTCTGTCTGAAAGAACTAAGAACTGATTCTTAGCATCATCCAGCTTTTTCTGAAAAGTTTGAGTGTAAGAGCGAACTTCAAGTGTAATGAGTAAGCTCAAGATTGAAGTCAAAGTGCCAACTAAGGAGAGAAGTCCAAAAAACGGATTCAGCAGAGATGTCTGATATCCATAGATGTAATAGCCTACAAAGAGCAAGAACACTAAATAAGTGATTCGTCTTACTGCGGGCTTGGTCCAAAGTTCTGCCAAAAACGACATTAGTTATATAATACCATTGGGTTGCAGGTTCAAGTTACCCCTAGCAACCGACGGAATTCCTGGACATCCTCGGGAGACTTGAACGCAAAGTACGGAACAAAAACCAACTTGTACCGCCAAAGCTCGATCACTACATACTCGACTCGGGATTTCACGTCGCGGACGGAGTCTTTGTGAATCCGGTAGTTCAGCTCGTGGGGATCGACGATGAAATAGGCGTGGTCGCCCTCAAAAACCATTTTTGTGGGGTTTAGCACCCGTTTAGCCGCCCGACCTGATATGAGGATCGCACGGGCGAAGATCGAAAGTGGCCAGAGTGCCATCAGCATCCCAAGACCCTTCACAACCTGAACATCCATGGTGACAAACATGACGATTCCGGTGATGGGGAACGCGATGAAGCCGGGCCAGAAGCGGCGGATGTATTCGAAAGCCGTCCAGTAAGCAAGCTGGGTTCGCGTGATCTTGTAGGTATTTGTTTCGACACGGCTCATGGTTTACAGAATTTGAGATTTAGTGTATCGGAACCGATAAGTGTAATATGGGATCAATGATCAAAGTCGAACGTTTTGGACCCGTGTTAACCGTCTCACTTAACCGGCCCGAGGTTCGCAACGCGCTCAATGAGGATCTCATCAATGCGCTCTACGAGATTTTTTCGACGGTTTCTCGCGAGATTCGCGTCATCGTTCTTTCTGGTGAAGGAACGTCGTTCTGCGCCGGTGGAGACCTAGAGTGGATGAAGCGGGCGGCGGGTTATTCGGAAGAAGAGAATAAACAAGACGCGATTCGGCTCGCCAAAATGTTTCAAGCGATTCGAAACTGCCACGCAATCACGATCGCATCTCTGCATGGCCACGTTATGGGTGGCGGAACCGGAATCGTTGCCGCTTGCGATATTGCGATGGCAACCGAGGACACGAAGTTTGCGTTTTCTGAAGTGAAACTGGGGCTGATTCCCGCCACGATCTCTCCGCTTGTTATCGAAAAAATTGGAAAAAGCCATTCTCGAGCACTGTTCGTGACGGGTGAAGTGTTTGATGCTCAACATGCCTTTCATATTGGGTTGATTCATGAGGTCTATCCTGCTCGGGAAAAAGAAGGGGCACTTCATAAAAAAATCCGATACGTGCTGTCGGCAGGGCCAGAAGCAGTTGTGGGAGCGAAGAATCTCGTGTTCGACGGTCCACTTGGAATCGAAGAATCTGCTGAAAGACTTGCCAAGACCAGGATGAGTGAGGAAGCGATTTCTGGAATGAATGCATTCCTAAACAAAGCTGCGGCACCATTTGTAGAGGCGGTCCCAGAGATGGGTGCAGATATTTAACATCGTTAATAATCTGAACTTAATCAATATTTTGTAGGCTCCTCGTTCGGACCTATGAAACGTGCATTTACGCTCATCGAACTTCTCGTTGTCATCGCAATCATTGCGATATTGGCGGCAATTTTATTCCCCGTTTTTGCCCAAGCGAAAGAGTCGGCAAAGGGAACGCAGTCGCTTTCGAACATGAGAAACATGTCGACGGCGATGGCCCTTTACCTTGGTGATTGGGAGGACACCTTCCACAAAAATCTGGGCGGAAACATCTCTGTCCCGGCATCGAACGGCTTTGGTGCGAACAACAACCTTCGAGCCTGGACCAACTGGCCATGGTTTTACGGTCCATACGCAAAGAATGTTCAGATTTTCGATTGTCCATTGAGCACGGACGACGTCACCCAGCTGACCCGTGACAACTGGACAAACGACGGGAACTATACTTACAACTACGATGGCTTGACAAAGGCGACCAACCTTCCGGCTCAAGTAGCTACTTCGCTGGAGGCACCCGCTGAGACCTACGCCTTCTTCACCGGTGGAGACCCAGACATCGTTCCAGGTACCAACAACTTCACCAACTTGCTCGAATCGCTAGACGCGAATCTGAACTGCGGTAGCAACCAGTGGACTGGTGGCTGGACAAAGGAGATTGCTTTTCGATACCGAAAGAGCGCGATTGTCACTTTTGTAGACGGTCACGTCAAGCCTCAGCATTGGACGAAAATGCTGGAGCGGAAAGGCGATAACGTTGCTCCTTATGTGATGGACTGGGCGGACTGCAATGGAGATTGCCGACCGCTGGCGCAAGAAACTGCACTCGTCGGTCCAGGTCGATGCTTCGATCCGGCAAGACTCCCTTGAAAAAATAGTAAACATATGTCTACAATAATCCCATGCTTACATGGGATTATTTAGGTGTCGTCGCAAAAGATATGAAGAAGTCGGTTGAGTTCTACCGGCTGCTCGGGATTGATCTTCCGGACTCAGAAGAAGACCATATCGAGACCACCTTGGCGAATGGGATGCGTTTCGCCGTCGATAGCCTCGATATGATCAAGAGCCTTGGTTGGTGGGAAGAACCAGTTGGAAACCGTATGGGAATGGCTTTCCGTGCAGAGTCGACCCAAGGGGTAGACGACGCCTACGCCAAAATTGTTTCATCGGGATTTACTGGGAAAACAGAGCCTTTCGACGCTTTCTGGGGCCATCGCTATGCGCAGGTCCTCGATCCGGATGGGAATTCGGTGGATATCTACGCGCCGCTAGACTCAGAACAGGGTTGAAGTGTCCTGAGTCTCGGCTTTTTCGGTGATCGCCTGCGGGCGGATGGATGCCTCAAGGACTTGGACTTCGTCAATCTCTTTTGTTGCTTTGGCCCCAAGTTCTTTGAGTTTTCTGGACTTAGAGAGGATGTTACGCTCAAGAGAACCGACGCTCTTGTTGTAACGGTCGGCGGCTTGTTTGATCGATGATCCGACGCCGATGTAGTGTTCGGCGAACACTGCGACGGAGTCATTCAACTCGCCGCCCAACTTTGCGATCACAAGCGCATTTTCATACGCCTTCTGCTGCTGCATTCCGCTGGCAACCGTTCTGAGCAACGCGACCAGCGTCATTGGGTTAGCCAAAATGACCTTTTTATTAAACGCTTCTTCCAGCAGAGTTGGATCCTCTTGGATTGCGCCTTGGTAGAGTGCCTCGCTGGGGACGAACATGACAACGAAGTCGGCAGAAGCTGCGTGAAGGTTTTGGTAAGACTTGCTGGAAAGTTGCTGGATATGCTTGCGAACTTGGTTCGCGTGCTCCCGGAGTAAGCCGCGTTTCGTTGTTTCGTCTTCTTCGGAAATTGCTTTCAGGTACGCGTCTAGCGGTGCTTTTGAATCTACGATAATAACCCGATCATTCGGGAGTCGAACGACCATGTCGGGGCGGAGCTTGCCGTCATCAGTTGAAGTAGAGACTTGCATCTCGAAATCAGTCCCTTCAACCAGACCCGCGGCTTCTGCCGCACGGCGAAGCGTAAGTTCTCCCCAAGAACCTCGAACTTCTGGGCGTCGAAGTGCGTTGGAAAGCTGAGCGGTTGAGTTGAGTAGCTCCCGAACACGGGTTGAGAGCTCGGCGTAAGACTCGGTCCGCTTTTGCTCGATTTCCTTTGTATGCTCTTGAAGCTGATTTAATGTTTGGCGCATCGGAGCAAGAACCTTGTCGATCTCTTCTTGGCTCACTTGGCGAGCGTCGCGGAACTTCTCGTTCGCCATCTCCACAAAGCTTTGCTGGGCGGCGGCGAGGGCTTGTTTTGATAGGTTTGCAAAGGAGTCTTCGAGTTGCTTTTTCTCTTCTAAGAATCTTCGGCGTTCGGAATCGAGACCCTTGATTTGCTCGTCAATCCGCCCTTCTCGCTCTTCGAGGGTGCTCTTCAGTTGCCGATGTGACTCTTTCTCGGCATCAAGTGATGTTCTAAGATGATCGAGTTCACGGCGAAACTCGGAAATCTCCGTCATCCGCTCAGAGAGGGAAGTTTTCAATCCCGAAAGTTCTCCTTCTAACGGTAGCAGTTCTTGGATCCGGGACTCGGCAACTTTGCGCTCGGATTCTAAAGTGCTTAGCTCAGCCATTCGATCATTAAGACTTGCTCGGAGCGAGCTAATCTCTCCTTCCAGAGGTAATAACTGCATCACCTTCTGCTCGACCGATCTCTTTTCTTCCTCTAGTTTTTTTAGTTGATCCAGAATCGCGGCTTTTGTTCCTTCGAAGGAGGCTCGGAGGAAAAAGTAGGCAGCAACAGCGCCGACAACGATCCCTACCAGCGCGGCTACGATCCAATAACTAGACATTTGTGCATTATTTTACACGTATTTTTACTGAGTCAATCAGGTGTTTTTCGATCCTATCAATTCCCGCACTCAGATTCCACTTTTCAACGATTTCTGGTCGTTTGGCGGCAATTTTAGCCGCGTTTGCTGGGATGTTCGATAGAACTTCAGAAAGAGCCAGGGCGAGGCCTTCGGGAGAGGGATCGCAAACCCAGCCGAGTCCATCGGTCATCGTTTCCCGGACTCCGCCTTCGTTAACTGTGACCACCGGACATCCGGCGGCGGCAGCCTCTAGGGGAACATAGCCGAAAGGTTCTAACTTAGGAGTGTAAATGAGACACCCCGCTCGACTCAAAAGGTCGAGAAGCTCGGAATCCGGAACCAACTCGCGAAGCTCGAAATCGACTTTGAGTTGCTGGGCTAGGGTCTTACATTCCTCGGCATAAGGGGCGTCAACAAAATTGGCGCTCCAGATGAATTTGGGCCTTGGTTCAGGGAGATTTGCGACCGCTTCTATGGCCAACTTAACGCGCTTTGGAAAGACACAGGCCCCGATTCCGAGGACAAAAGACTCTCTCTCAGAAGTGCCAAGGGCAAAGTGATCGGTATCGACTCCCAAGTAACAAACCGTAGAATCCAGACCGTAGCACCTGGCTACCGACTCTCGGGAGAAGTAGGAGTTTACGAGGATTCGATCATAGCTTTCGGCGTTCTTTAGCTCTGCCATAGCTTGCCGCCGCAGGGCAACAAGATCGAACCAAGTTCTGAGTCTTCGTCGCCAACTGGCTCCTTCAGGCGCATCGATCCATGCAAGTCTCGGTAAGGCTTCATATAAAAATCGGTTAGGTTCTTGTAAATAAAGCACCTTCGGAATGTCAAGATATCGGCCAACAAACGGAGAGTGATATTGACAACAGGTGTTGGCAAAAAGAACGTCGAATCCGCCTTCTTTGATTTGCCTGGCGACTTCTTGCGAATGCTCTTCCATGGCTTTTATCGCCAAAGTTGGACGCAGAACGTGCTTAAGAATCCGTTGAACGTAGTTCTTTCCGTCCACCTGCAAATTGTGGGGAATCTCGATTTCTTGGCAGGGAAGTGCCATCCAATCTGTGTTTTTGACAGGAGGGCGGAAGGCAACCACTTCGTGTCCTCTGGCTACGAGTCCGCGGACGTGGTCGTAGAGTGCGCGTTTGGCGCCGCCAGTAGGAAGGTTGTACCAAACCGCAATTTTCATCCGAGCTAATGATACTTGTGCCAAGATTGATAGAGTGCGGATTGGGATCGATTTTAGGGGTGCCCAGTGTGCAGGTGGCAGTGCACAACGAGGAATCGGACGATACATTTACGAGTTGGTCCGCGGAATCCTTGAATATGCACCGGAACATGAAGTTATCCTGTTTGTCAATGACCCTTCCGATCCAGCGCTTAAGGATCTGAAAAGGGCAAAAGTCGTTCCGGTAATTGCTCCCACATGGAGCGATCCGAAGAAGCCCTTTTGGATGAAGATCCCAAAAGTTCGATCTTCCATCAACTTACACCGGAAGTTTCTTGAAAGCACTATCGTTGCGCAAAAAAAGGCAATGGAGCAAGCATTATCTGAGAATCCTGTCGAGATTCTGCATGTACCCTCGGGTTTAGATATTGGCAGCTATCCGATATTTGACTCAACGTGTCCGGTCGTATACACCCTTTTAGATACGATTGTCTTTTCGTTACCTCATCTCTTTTACAACAAGATGCCGTTGCAGCTTAGAGAGTATTACGATCGTCAGATCGATTTTTTAAGAAGCAAAAAACTGATTGCAATCTCTGAGTCTGCAAAGCATTGCGGTATTCAAGAGTTCGGCTTTTCGGCGGAGAACATTCAAGTTGTCTATCCTGCAGTCGATCCGTCTTTTTTGGTTGAAAAGCAAAGGCAGAAATGGATAAACGAACCCTATTATCTCTTTTGTAGCGTTCCTGACCCTCATAAAAACCCGCTTCTTGTGATCGAGGCTTTCGCAAAGTCAGGCATCCAGAGAAGGCTGATTTTCATTTGTCGAGACAAAGGACAGTATGTCGATGACCTCTGGCGAGTTGCAAGGCAGTTTGGGATCGAGAAAAGACTGCATTTAACTGGATTTATAGAGCAAGAAACCCTCGTTTCCTTGTTTCAGCACGCGGAAGCACTCATCTCTCCTTCTCAAATGGAGGGATTTGGTTACCCAGTTGCGCAAGCGATGATGGCCGGAACTCCGATCATCACCAGTAAGTTTCATGCTCAAGCAGAGATTGCAGATGGGGTTGGGTGGCTAGTTGATCCAAACTCCGTTGAAGATATTGCTGACGCGATTAGAAAGGTTGACCGAAGCAAAGTGGAACTCGGAAAGCAAAGAGCGGAAATGTTCTATCCTGAAGAAACGACTAAGCAACTGATCGCCGCTTATGAATCAGTTCTTAGCTCCTAGCACCCGTGATGTGAGTGACATCATCGGTTGGAGTAGAGTGACGATAAAGCATAAACCCACAATTACGTAACCTTGTTTCAAAAAGATCGTTAGAGCCGCTTGCAATTGAGTGTACTTCGGCTGAAATCATCTTAATCTTAGCAAAGTTTGGCGTTTGGTAAATGGCATCTAGAATTTGGTGTTCCGCTCCTTCGCAGTCGAGCTTTAAGAAGTAAGCAGGTTGATCAAGCGAATCCATTAAGTCTACTGCTGAGGTTAGTTTTATCTCGAGTTTTTCTCCCTCGATGGCGACATCGGCAACGACTTTCTGATCTCCATAGATTCCTTCGATTGAGGCTGAACCAGGGAAAACACGATTGTAAATGATGGAAGCCGTTCCAGATTCAGAAGCAACCCCCGCATTAACAGCCCTTATGAGATGCTCGAGTTTATTTTCAATGATATGAGTATTCAGCCTTTCGAATGTTTCTGGTACGGGTTCAAAGGCGATGACTGAAACTTTTTGTGCCTTTGCGAGAAAGATGCTCACCGCACCGAAATTTGCCCCGATATCGATCACCGGGAACCTATTTAGCGGGTGGTAGAGATGCTCACAAAATACTTCCAAAATGATTCCTAGCTCATGCCCAGAAATCAGTGTAAAGCGATAATCTTGTCCTTCAAAAATAAATTCAAGCTTTAGAGTATCTGACCCAAAAGTATAGCGGCATCCTAACCGAGATTGCAGTTCGAGCAGTGTCGAGATGTGGTCCTTAGCCCAATGAAATATCCCGAAGGAGAAGGTTAAATCTAAACGGCTGACTATAAAGTGAGACTTTGAAACTAAGATTGTAGCTCCGGTTGCAGCTTCGATACTCGACAAACGGAATGCGAAAGAGAAGCTGCGGAGGTTACGACCCGATTTAAGAATTCGTAAAGTCGCCTTTTGTCGTGACGAAAAGGCATTTAACAGTTGAGCGATAACCGACATATTATATCTTATACATTTCCTTGATAGATTTTATCGACTGCGTCTCTACATCATAAACTTTGACGTCTCGAACACGTTCAAGTTGTTGAACGTGGTTGTTTCTTAGTAGCGGTCGATGTTCAGTGTCATATTGTTCTTTTATTTCACAGATTCGATGTATTTCGTTAAGTTCGAGTTTTTGAAGCGAACCAAGATATTCATCTGCTACAAAGAAAGCATTTGGACCGTGAGAAATTGCAACAAGTGAATAACTCTTCTCGTGTGCGAGTTCAACGAGTGCTGGCAAGGACGCGCCAAAGACGGACTTTGAGTAGTGATATGCTTCACGATCAAAATCGGGACGATATGGAACAGTAAGTTTGTGCTTAAGTCCGAAAAGTGGGTTGAACTCGATGACTACGATTCTAGGACGTCGAGATTCAATTGATTTCCAAACGTAATAATCGACGCCATCGATATCGATACTGAGTAAATCAATCGATTCGAATGTATCTGACAAAAGCGCGTTAACATTTTCACTAGTAACAAAGGCTTGTTGGTGCCTGACGTCGTGAAAAAACGATATTCCGGATGCGTCCATCCATTCTTGAGCGCGGTTGCTACCATCAATCGTCACTCCTCGCCAGTAACGATGCTCAAGCAAGAATCTTGTGTTCGACTCGCGATAGTCTTCGGTCCCAATTTCAACAAATGTTCGATTTGGACAATCGACCGCACGGACTAGGTAGTCGATGATTCCATCTTCATTGAATTGAGAGTAAACGCGGAACCCGGCGTCAGCCGGATTTGCAAAAGTTTGAGTTCGATGGATTGAAGAGAGCGTGGTACCGCTGTTGAAACGTATCTGCTCGTCGATCGAACGAATCCTGTTTTGAGTAGGTTGTTTGATCAGCCCTTGATCATTCAGTACATTTCTGACCGCTGCTTCGATGATAAGCCGAAAGCGTTCTTTGATCTTGTGAGAAAGTTTCACTTGGAACGGGAGTTGATAAAGATGGGTGCGGGGACAGGATTTGAACCTATGACCTCCGGGTTATGAGCCCGACGAGCTACCAGACTGCTCCACCCCGCGATTCGAGCTTATAGTATGACATGAATTGAAACGTAAATTGCAAGGCTTAGCGTAAAATCGAAGTAGATGCTTGCGATCAGCGTTGCCCTTGCTCTTAAATCGCCTACATTTGCCGAACAGATCGCTCCGATCATCTATCGGTCCTGTGCTCCGTGCCATCGGCAGGGTGAAGTTGCCCCTTTTAGTCTTACGAGTTATTCCGAGGCAAAGCGCCAGGCCAAAATGATCAAATTAACGGTTGAGCAACGGTTCATGCCACCTTGGAAAGCCATGCCGGGGCATGGTGATTTTGTAGGGGAACGGACCCTTAAAGAAAGCGAAATTCGATTGATTTCACAATGGGTAGACGCTGGGGCTCCGAGTGGCGACCTTCAGAAAGCTCCCAAAGTGCCGGTGTGGACCAACGGATGGCAACTTGGACAACCCGATCTAGTTTTAGAAATGCCCGTTGAGTTCAAAATTCCTGCAGAGGGGCCATATATTCTCCAAAACTTTGTTTTGCCGGTTCAGCTTGAAAAAGACCAAGTCGTAGGTGCAATCGAACTCCGCCCCGGAAATCCCAAAGTGGTTCACCACGCACTGATCTTCCTAGATTCAAATGGCAATGCCAGAAAGCTGGATGAGAAAACTAAAGAGCCTGGATATGCTTCGTTTGGCGGACCTGGCTTCTTTCCTACCGGAAGTCTCGGCGGATGGGCACCAGGCGGCACACCGGTCTGGTTGCAAGATGGCATCGGTCGGTACTTCCAGAAAGACTCCAATGTCGTTTTGCAAATCCATTATCATCCAACCGGCAAGCCCGAAAAGGATAGAAGTAAGATCGGAATTTACTTCTCAAAGAAGCCTGTTTATCGACTCGTAGGAGGGATCGCACTGGAGAATTGGGAGATTTCAATTCCACCGGGTGCAAAGAACTACGAACGGCGATCGAGTTATGTGCTTCCCAAGGACGCCACTTTTCTGTCGGTGACACCGCATATGCATCTTCTCGGAAAAGAAATGAAGGCGACCGCCACGCTTCCAGACGGCAAGCAGATTCCTCTGATTTGGGTCAAGGACTGGGATTTCCGGTGGCAAGACACGTTTATGTTCAGGCGACCGATTGATTTGCCGAAAGGTACCAAGTTGGAAATGGTGTCGGTACACGATAATTCGGAGGATAACTCGCAAAATCCCTTCGATCCGCCACAAAGAATCGTTTACGGCGAAGGTTCCAACGACGAAATGAGTTTGTGCATTTTTGAGGTCACGACAAACCAGATCCCAGACTTGCTTGAGTTAATTGCTGATGATGGTCGGCACCGGAAGGTTCTCGAACGCGCGATCGCTTTAACTCAGAAAGGCAAAGGTCAGTAGGGACGTAGAATAGGATGTAATGCCTCGCTTTCGCCTTGGATGTGTGCCGTATGTAAACGCTCGACCTTTGGTTGATGCGTTTGATCAGCCGGATTCCGAGGTTGAAGTGATTTACGACGTTCCTTCGCGTTTACCACGACTTCTGGACGGCGGCGAGGTGGATGCAATTTTGGTTTCGAGCGTGGAGTATTTACGGCGAGACGATTTGCAAATTGTTTCTCGTTTTGGAATCATGAGCGAAGGTCCGGTGGCGTCAGTCCGGATGCTGTCGAAAGTTCCTATTGACGAAATTCAATCGTTGGCATTGGACCAGAGTTCGATGACGAGTAACTTGCTTGCGCAGCTTGTTTTGGCAGAGCATAACGTATTCCCAGAACTGAACCCGTTTGCGCCTTCAGTTCCAGAGATGCTTTCGGACAATGACGCTTGCGTTATCATTGGCGATCTGGGCATGGAAGCCGACGGAACTGGACTTATTGATATTGATCTTGGCGCGGCTTGGACTGAAATGACAGGGCTACCGTTTGTTTGGGCTCTTTGGTTAGGGCAACGAAGCTCTGATCTTTCCGAACTGACGGTGCTACTGGATTCATCTTTCACTCCGATCAGCAACGACCTAGTTCAGCGGTCCGCCGAGCGAGCATCATGGAGCTTTGAGTGTACGAAGTCCTATTTCGACAACAATGTTCGTTTTGATCTTCCCATTGAGCCTAGCATTTATCGGTTCAGAGGGCTTTTGGAGAAACATTGTCTTCTCTCGCCCGCATCCAAGCCCGAACGATCCGAATTTGTTCGTAGCTAATTTCTTCGTTAAGAGCGACGAAAATTGGCTTCAGGAACGGGGAGTTTTCGGCACGGATCGCGCTTTTAATCCTTTCGATTTGATGATTGTCTACCCAGTTTGCTATAGAGTTGGGATTGCTTTCTTCAATCCAACTTTCGAGGTGCCGTAAGACGGTGGATGCTGTACGTTGGTGTTTGATCGCGATCTCCTCGATCGGCATTCCCGTCTGAAACTCGGATGTGAACAGGATTGTATGTGGCCTTTTATCTCCTCGACCAAGGTGCGGTGCAGGATCGGGTGATTGGTCCTTTTCCAGAGAATGAGAACTGCAGTATTCGTCAATAATTTTGATCAGTGCTGGTCCGAAGTCGTTCGATTGCTTCTCCCCAATGCCGCTAATTTGTTTCAAGTTTGTCAGCGTGCTCGGCTTAATCGCGCACAAGCGGTGGAGGGTGGCGTCGTGAAGAATGATATAAGCAGGAAGCCCCCTTTCGGTGGCTACCTCTCGGCGCCAAGCTCGTAAAAGTTCGAATAGAACGGGGTCGGAGGCTTCGATTTCGCCAGACTTGGCTCGACGCGATTTTTGATGAGTCAGTGCGACATTTTCGACAATGCTAATTTCGGCTTTGTTTGTAAGTGCTTCGGAACCTACTTTTGAAAGTGACAGCGTCGAATATTGTCCATCACTAACCGTAATCAAGTCGAGGTCGATAAGCTGATAAATCCACGCAGTTACCCTTTCGATGGCGATATCGGATAGTGACCCGTATTCCGAAAAAGAAGTTGCGCCTCGCTCTCGAATCGCCTTTTTGTTTGCACCAGTCAAGAAGTCAGCAAGAAATCCTGCCCCAAATGGTTTACCGCCTCCTAGGGTACGAATCGCGCAGAGAATCTTGTGTGCGATTTCGGTTGAGTTCGCTAATGGCTTCATTCCACCAAGACAGACATCGCAGGCACCACAACCACCTTCGGGAATCACGTAGTGCTGCCCAAAGTATTCACTGAGCGTTTTGTGCCGACATTGGTGCGAGGTGATGAATCGTCGAACTTCTTCTAAAAGAGCGAAATGATGTTCTGTAAGGTCGGCAGAAGATCCACTCATTAGTCGTTTTAAACGGATAATATCGCCATGGTTGTAGAGCAGAATGCACTCGCTTGGCATCCCGTCGCGACCTGCTCGTCCAGTTTCCTGTTGGTATCCTTCCATGCTCTTCGGGAGGCATTCATGAATGACGCAGCGGACGTTTGAGCGGTCGATCCCCATCCCAAATGCGATGGTTGCCACAATGATATTTGCCCGCTCTGCGGCGAAGTCCTCGCTGATTTTCTTCCGGACTTCGTTAGGCAACCCAGCGTGATAAGCCCGAGCCGGAACGCCGTTTGCGATCAGGGCATTTGCGATCCTTTCCGTGTCTTTGCGGCTGAGGCAATAAACAATCACCCCTTCATTTGGATACCTGCGTACAGACTCAAGCGTCAGCTTGATGGCGTCGTCTTTTGCGATAATTCGGTATGAAAGGTTGGGTCGATCAAATGTCCCAACAAATTTTCGAGGGCGATTCATTTGGAGTTGAATCGCAATATCTCGTTGAACCCGTGGAGTTGCCGTTGCGGTGAATGCCTGGATCGGAACGTCGGGAAAGGATTGCCTTAGCCGAGAGAGTTGTCGAAACTCCGGCCGAAAGTCGTGTCCCCAGGCACTAATACAGTGAGCTTCGTCAATTGCTATTCTGGCAACTCCGAGTCCACCATCTGCCTCGCGTAACAACAACATAGTTTCTGGCAGTAAGACCCGCTCTGGACTCATATAGAGAATCGAAATTTGTCCTGCTCGCACTCGAGATCGGATCTCAGCTTCTTCTTCTGAATTTAACGAGGAATTCAATGCAGCCGCAGAAACACCGACGGTCAGTAGTGCATCCACCTGATCTTTCATCAAAGCGATTAAAGGTGAAATAACCACCGTGAGCCTCTGACTATATACGGCAGGTAACTGGAAGCAAAGACTCTTTCCGCCACCGGTCGGCATCACTACAACGGCATCACGATTTGCTAGTGAGGACTCGATTACTTCTTGCTGCACTGGACGAAGAGAGTCGAATCCCCAAGTTGTTCGTAAAACTTGTAGCAGTCGTTCTTGGTGAGGTGCCTCGACCATCATATACACGATCACTTTATCAGAAATGTAGCAATACGTCTACGTAAAATAGTCAATTATTTTTTCTTTTTTCTATTTCGTGTATCAAATAGTCAACCACTCGTTCAAAGGGATCGAAGCCAAACTCGGCGGCAGTCGCCGGTCGAAGATTTGAGTTTGCGTTGATGTCGTAAACGATTGGCTCGCCATCGTCGCCTAGGATGAATTCGATTCCGGCGACATCCATCGTTCCTGCTTTCACAATTTGATTTCCAACTTCAACCGCACGGACAGAGACTTCGGGGTAGGCATAAAACTCTACTGGTGCGGCGGTCGGGATTTCACAATGCCCTTCGGAGCCATCTGACGGGTTGCAAACTTCCGAAGGGCATAGGTTGAACGACCCGTTGGAAACGACTCTCATCGCATAAAGAAGCTCGCCACCGAGAAACTCCATTCGGACAATCCCAAATGCGGAATCGACAGGAATGAGTTCCTGCAGAAGTAGTAGCTGATCGGGGAACCAAAGATCGGGCTGATTTGCAAGCAATCCACGAAGCTCATCGGGGGAATTCACTTGATACATTCGCGCTCCGCTTCCCCCTTGCTCCGGTTTGATCAAACACGGCCATAGGCTCCAATTTGATAGGGCACTCTCAACATCGTTGAAGGCAATCGTCTTTGGGAACCGTATGCCGAGAGCATGACAAAGTGCGATTTGCGCTGACTTACTGAGTTCCAAACCGAACGCCGAGGAGCCATTGAGTACTGTCGCCCCACGATGTTCGAGACTCCGGATGAAAGAATAAGCAAGTGGTACGGCTCTTGGATTTCCACGTTTGTACGCGCTTGGGCTTGCTTGATTGAAATACAGCTTTGCTTCCGGTAATTCCGATGGATCAAATGCGTTTTTCTTCAAATCAAACCGAGTGAAGTTGACACCCCGCTTTTCAAGCTCATTAAAAAGCGGAATCTGCCACTCTGGATGTTCAAAGATCACACACAAGTCGTATTTCATCAATCTTTCCTAAGTCTGACATTTTTGAATCGTTGCTAAAATGAGTCGGGAAAGCAAATGATCGGAACTGCGCTTGTCATCGTAACTACTCGACCGTTGTTTCTGATGCATGTCATGCCTTGGTTTATGGCATCGGGAAGCGATCTTGGGTGGCACTGGAGAATGAACCGAACGACCGAAGAAGTTCGGCGAAGCGGGAAAGTAGCGTCACATTTCACTCCCGAAATCGGTCCGTATGACTCTGCTTTGCCATTCGTCATCGACTACCAGCTGAGCCTGATGAAGATCGCGGGGGTAGACAGCGTGGTTGCCGATTGGTACGGCGTTCACGACGTTTACGATTACAAGATGATTCACGAGCGGACCGAAAAACTCTTTGAGAAAGCCAGGAAGTTTGGACTCTCGATTTCAGTAGTTTATGAGGACCAATCTATCGGAAATCCGGTGAAGAACAAAGTTTTTTCCGAAGAGTCCGCCCCGCAACGAATTTCTGAAACCGGCACATTCCTAAAGGAAAACTGGCTGAAAGATCCAGCCTGGTTGAAAATCAAAGGCAAGCCGGTAGTCATGGTCTTCGGTCCTCAATTTTTTGATGCTGAAAAATGGGATACGTTTAAGAAAAATGCAGGAGAGTATCACTTATTAACCCTCCATAAGCAGCAACCCTATGCGGCGGGTGGCTATGATTGGCCGATTCCTTCGCTGGGCTTAAAGTTCACTGAGGACTTTCCGAAACGGGCAGAAAAATGGCCGATCAAGATCGCCAGCGCGTTTCCTCGGTTTAGGGACTTTTACGTTCAAGGTGGAAGCGAAAAGGGTTACCCCGAGATTCCGGACGACGACGGAAAAACCTTTCGGTGGACGCTTAACAAAGCGGTCGAAATGAATCCCGATGCAATCCAGATTGCGACATGGAACGACTGGCAAGAAGGCACACAGGTCGAGCCATCAAAAGAGTTTGGGAACCGAGACTTGGTGACTTTACAGAAGCTGAGAAAGAGACTCGAACCCAAGTTTCGGTTCACGGAGGAAGACTTAAAACTTCCGCTCAGATGGTTTCGGAACATGCGCCACATCCTTTATCCGGATGCCATGAAGGCGTTGAGCGAGGGCAATATTGCAAAGTATCGTGAGCTTTCGCAACGAATTCCTCGGATTAACCAGTAGTGCTTAGCAATGTTGCCGACCTCACTTCCTCCGCTGATTTTTGAAAAGTTCATTCCAGAGGGAGTGACAAAGCCGCCAGTGGTGATCGTGCTCCACGGAAGCGAGGGCACGCTCCGATTCTCAAAATTCACCGCTCAGGCACTGGCAAAAGAAGGGTTTGCCGCTTACGCGCTCCAGTATTTCGGAGGGAAAGACCAAAAAAAGCACTTGGTAAAAGCGCCGCTCGATCCGATTTCCGAACTCATTTCTAGACTGAAACAAGATCCTTCGGTTGACGGAAATAGAATCTATCTGCTCGGAGTATCGCGTGGGTCCGAAGCGGCGATGAGTGTCGCCGAACTCGACTCGCGAATATCGAAAGTAGTCGGGGTCGCGGTGTCTCCGGTGAGGTACCAGGGTTTTATCGACTTTGCCACCGAATGCAAAGACGCAGCCTTTTCCTACAAAGGAAAAGAGCTTCCGTATGCGCTGATAGATTTTCGTGATCTGAAGGTTCCTTTGCGGGACAAATATGTTTTGGCGATGCAGAAGCGGGCGGCCTGGGTCGATCCGAATCGGCTTAAAGCGAAAACGCTTTTGCTCACCGGAGGTAAAGACGTGCTGTGGCCTTGCGACCGAATTGTCGAAAAGTGGATCGCTGAAGCTAAGAATCCGAAGCAACACACTTGGGAAAACTATGCCAATGCCGGGCACGTCTTCTTCGGACCTCCGGGCGGAAATCCGGCGATGCTGACTTCTTACGGCGGGACCAAATTCGGATCGATTTTTGCGAATCAAGATAGCTGGAAGAAGACCTTGGCGTTCCTAAAAGAGTAGCTAGGAAGGAATCTTCAGCACTTTCGATCCAGCGATGACGTAGACGTCATCTTCCAGATCAGGTTCGATTTTGTAAAGTCCAGTGAAATCGCCAAAAGCGGGAATGGTCAACAGATCGGGCTTTACCCAAAAGCAGGGAAGGGTCTCGCTGCTGCGTCGGTTGGCTTCAAGTCGAAAGCCTGGGTGTAGGTGTCCGCAGATTGCTGGTTGTTCTGAGTCGTTTGGTTCATGCCTGAGCCACATGTTGCCAATCTGTATCGATCTGCAAGTTGTCACTGGCGCTTTCTCTTGAACGTCTTTCCCAACCCAACGATCATGGTTTCCCAGAATCCAAATCACATCAACCGGACGAATAGACTCAACCCAATTGGTAAAAATCTCTTGTTCAAAATGTCGCTTCGATTCGGATCCATGAAATAAATCGCCTAGAACATATACAGATCGTGGTTTTTGTTTTTCGATGAGGGTTGAAAGTTTGGCTAATGTTGAAGCTGAAGAACCATTCGGAATCGGGATGCCGCGGGCGCGAAAGGTAGCTTCTTTACCAAGATGAAGATCGGCAACGAGCAAAGCACCGACGGAGGGAACATACACTGCCTTCTCGGGCAGTAAGCAAAGCTCTAGGTCGGCCCAGATCACTTTCTCCATCGATCATCCACTATGACCGACGGGCGATGTCCTTCTCAATACTCGCGATCATCTTTTGAATTCGATCTTCAACTTCTTCGGAACTCAGCGTTTCCCGGAGGCGGCTAACCATGAGCGGAAAAGCAAACGGAGTGGGTTGAGCTGGTTCGCTAAATAGAAGTTGAGCTTTTTGCATTCGATCGAGGCATTGTTTGAGTCTCGACTCCTCGAGTTGTCGTTCCAGAACTTCACGTCCCGCCTGACCTATCAAGGGGTTATCCGGTTCGTATCGACTGAATACGTCGTAGAGCAATCCGCTTGAGACTTGCACCTGTTTCGTTGACTTTGGTGCACCTGGGAAGCCCTGGAAAACGAGTCCGGCAACCCGAGCGACTTCTCGAAATTGTCGCTTGGAGAGTTCTGCTGCGTTCATAGACGCGAGCAGTTCTTCGTAGAGCGATTCCGTGCTACAGAGATCGTAAACCATTTGGGAGTTGAACTCAAATGGATCGGCACTCAGCAACTCGAAGCCGTAATCATTAGCTGAATAGGTGAAGGTAAGTGGGGCAAGACGGCTTAACCGGTAACTGAACAGAGTTGCCATGCCTTCATGAACTTGCCGGCCCTCTAACGGGAATACGAACAGATGATGTCCCTCGCGAGTCTGAATCTTTTCGACCAAGAGCTGATTTTTGGCTGGAACCGCGCTCATCTGTTGTTGAAGCGAGAGTATCGGACCTGCGCGCTCCATCTCAACCCCTTCAAGAATGCCTGAAGAAGCCTCGTCGAGCTTTTGGCGCAGACCGTCAGAAAGCTCGATGCTCAGCGACATTTTGCTACCCGCCCAACGGACAATGCGCCCGGTTTTCGGAGTGATTTTTCGGACGTAGCAGGTGAGGTCCTTCATCATCACGAACTCTAGCGGTTTCCCGGCAAAGATGAATCGATCTCCACGCCGAAGTCGCCCTGCAAAAGACTCCTCAACGTTCCCTAAAGTCGGTCCTTTCATATAGGCAACTTTGACCATCGCATCGGAGACAATCGTACCGATGGACATTCGGTGTTGGGTTGCAATTCGACGATCATCGACAAAGTAATAGCCGTCGTGAACTTTCACTTTATGAAAGTCTGGGTAGGCCTTTAAGCAAGCTCCACCCTGGGTGATGAAGTCCAGACACCATTGCCAATCTTGTTCAGAAAGATCACGATATGAATAGCTTTTACGCACTTCATGATATAAATCTTCAGACTTAAAGCCCCCGCCAATCGCAATGGTTACAAGGTGTTGCACCAACACGTCTAGGGGTGCAGTCTGAGGAGCGCGTTCTTCGATATGCTTTGCCGCGACGGCTTCTTTGAGCGCGGCGATTTCCAGCAGCTCAAGTCCGTTGGTTGGGGCTACGGTGATGACACTCGGTTCTCCTGGTCGGTGCCCGCTCCGCCCGGCGCGCTGAATTAGGCGGGCTACCCCCTTGGGCGAGCCGACCTGGATGACTCGATCTACCGGAGCGAAGTCCACTCCTAAGTCGAGACTCGAAGTACAAACAACGACTTTAACGGACCCGTCTCGAAGACCTTCTTCTGCACGTTTTCGCTCTTCTTTTTCGATTGAGCCATGATGAAGCGCGATCTGTTCTCGATACTCCGGCATCAGCATCAAAAGCGACTGGTACCAGAGCTCACTCTGGGCCCGTGTATTGGTGAAAACCAGAGCCGAGTTCACTTTCTCCAGCTCCTCGGCAACCCTCGGCATCATTTGGACTCCAAGGTGACCCGCCCACGGGAATCGCTCCATTTTCTCGGGCAGAAGGGTTTCAACTCGAATCGTCTTGCCGATATCTCCACGAACGAGCCGTTGAACACCGAGTGCCTCGGCCGCTTGCTCCATGTTGCCAAGCGTTGCGCTGAGCCCCCAAACTCTCAAACTGGGATTCCAGTTTTGCAATCTGGCAAGGGCGAGCTCAACTTGGGTTCCACGTTTACTAGACAACAGTTCGTGCCATTCGTCAACCACCACGAGTTCAAGATCTTGAAAGAATTTCGCCGAATCGGCTTGCGAAAGCAGAAGGCACAGCGTTTCGGGCGTGGTGACCAATCCTCCAGGCGGCTTTTTCATCTGCTTTGCTTTTGTGCCCGCTCCCGTATCGCCGGTTCTTTGCTCGACCTTCCATTCGACTCCGAGTTCTTCAAGCGGTCGGTTGAGTGCAAGGCAAGTGTCTTCTGCGAGTGCTTTCAGCGGTGTGATCCAAAGTGCCTTCAGGCCGTCTCCCGTGGGAGGGTGCTCCAATAATCCCATCCAGGCTGCGTAGGTTTTTCCGGTTCCAGTTGAAGAGTGTATGAGCCCCGATTCACCATTGAGGAAAGCGCTCCAGACTTCCTTTTGAAAGTCGAGCGGTTTCCATCCCCTCTTTTCGAACCACTGCTCGATCCTCTTCAATTCCGAGCCTCCAGCAGTGCTTTGACCCGCTCCAATGTGTCGGCATCAGTAGGAGTTTTGTCTTGTCGCCACCTCAGAATTCGGGGAAAACGCACCGCGATTCCCGACTTATGACGGGTTGAGAGTTGAATTCCTTCGAACGCGATTTCGAAGACGAGTTCTGGATTGACAGTTCGGACCGGACCGAATTTCTCTTTGATATTGTTCCGGATAAATCGATCTACTTGGGCGATTTCGGCATCGGTCAAACCGCTGTACGCTTTGGCAAACGGAACGAGATTGCCTTCTGACCAGATTCCAAAGGTGTAGTCGGTGTAGAGATTTGCTCGCTTTCCGGTGCCGCGTTGAGCGTAGATGAGAACGGCGTCCACGGTAAATGGAGCGAGCTTCCATTTCCACCAGATTCCTTTCTTTCGGCCACCCTCGTAAGTTGAATCGAGCCGCTTCAACATCAGTCCTTCGCTTTGGAAGTCTCTGGCCGCTTCTCTCGCTTTGCTAATATCATCCCAGTTTTCGCCGGTCACTCGGGGAGATGATTTTATGGCTAAACGTTCTAACCTCTCCCGCCTTTCAGAGAGGGGTTTTGGCCTTAGATCTTGACCATCGAATTCTAAACAATCAAACGCAACGAACTGGCAGGGAACCTCGGCCAACAGTTTTTTGCCAACCGTTTTTCGCCCGAGCCGCCGCTGCAGTTCCGAAAATGGAGCCGGATTATCGCCTGCCCATGCGAGAATTTCACCGTCAAGAACGGTTCCATCTGGGAGGTGATCGCCAATGGCAATGATCTCCGGAAAGCTTTGTTCGATCATATCCTCGCCGCGTGACCAGAGGTAAGTTTTGCCTTCTCGGCGGATAAGCTGAGCCCTTATCCCGTCCCACTTGTATTCAATGAGCCAATCTTGAACCGGACCTAGAGTCTCGATCTCAGATTCGAGGGGATGCGCTAGGCAAAACGGATATGGCTGACTGGAAAGACGAACTTGCTTGTCGGCCGGTTCGGTGAGTTGAAGATAGAACTCAGTCGTCGGCTCCCAATTTCCCATGAGTCGATGGGCAAGAACAGCCGATGGTATTCCTGTTGCTTTCGACAGCCCACGGACGACAAGTTCTCTCGAAGCTCCGACTCGAAAAGCTCCACCGATAAGTTTGTGCAGAATGAATCGTCCTTGTTGATCGAGGGTTTTCCAGGCTTCTACCAAGCGTTCGCGTTTGACTTCATCATTTTGCAGCGCCAGATCGGACGCCCAATCCATCCAATCGGCGAGTCCACGTTCCGATGTTCCCCCAGAATGCGGGATGAGTAGCGAAATGGTCTCGGAGAAATCTCCGACGGCGCCATAACTTTCCTCGAATAGCCAATCTTCCAGCCCTGCTTCTTCGCAAGCCCACTGCCGAATGAGGTTCCGTTTAACCGGGATTGGGGGGCGCTTTCCGGTGAGGAGTGCAATTGCCCAGATTGAATCTTGCGGCGTTGCGACGCGAAAGAATTCAGTGATGATCGCCACTTTCTCGGTGGTTTTGGTGGTGCCGTCGAGTCCGTTCCAGAGATCAAGAAAGTGTTTCAACGGTTTCCTCCTCTTCTTCTTCACCGAACTTTGTTGACAGAGGATATGAATCGAGACCGACTGACCGGAAGTAGCGGGAAGAAGCGTCGGAATAGCCGTGAGTGGTGAGTACCCGCTCGGCTCCCGTCTCCTTTACGGCAGTCAAAAGGGAAGGCCAATCGACGTGGTCGCTGAGGGCGAATCCTTGTTCGATCCCGCGTCGCCGCTTGTTCCCTCGTACCGTCATCCAGCCACTTGCAAACGCGGTCGAAACTTCGCCAAAACGACGAAGCCAGGGAGTGCCTTGTACGCTGGGAGGAGCAACGATGATCGCTTTTGTGAAGTCAAAATCCTTTCCTACAGAGTGCGGTTGGAGCGTTTGCGGAAGATTTATTCCGGCGCGGCGATAGATATCGTTCAGAGTAACGCAGCTTCCGTGGACAAATATGGGACCGATTTCTGGATCGACGCCTGAAAGGAGCCTTTGGGCCTTTCCAAGCGAGTAACCGAGCAGAAGAGATGCTTTTCCTTTGTCTTGATTTGAACGCCACCAGGCGTTTACCTCTTCGAAAATCAGCGATTCCGGCTTCCAATGGTAGATCGGTAAGCCGAAGGTCGTTTCGGTGATGAAAGTGTGGCAACGTACCGTTTCGTAAGGTTCGCTCGTTTGGTCCGCCTCAGTTTTGTAGTCTCCGGTGAAGACCCAAACCTCGCCATCGACTTCCACTCGCACCTGCGCAGAACCCAGAATATGCCCGGCCGGATGCAGAGAGACCGTTGCACTGCCGATGGTGATTGGCTCACCGAAAGGTTGGGTTTGAACGCTGATTTCGGCTCCGAGTCTCGCCTTTAAAATCGGCTTTGAATTAGGGGAGCAGAGATAGCTACGGTGCCCCCATCGTGCGTGGTCACTGTGTCCGTGAGTGACGATAGCCCGGTCAACGGGATGCCACGGATCGATGAAAAAGTCGCCCGCCTCACAATACAGGCCCTGCGGCTTCAGTTCCAAAACCGGGGCGCGACTCACTTTGATGTTCTACGAACCATAATCATTCTGTGATCCATCGAAATCAACCGGCTTTGGTGTTGGCTCCGATGGACGGAGTGACGGACTCTGCGATGCGCGCGCTGCAGGGGGCGATTGGTGCGTTTTCATACTCAGTCACCGAGTTCCTGCGGGTGAGTGCTCAAGAGTTACCGGTAAAGGTCTTTCGGCGAGAAGTGCCAGAGCTTGCTCACGGATGCCTAACCCCGAATCAGTTGCACGTTCAGGTGCAGATCCTCGGTGGAGATGCTGAGCTGATGGCGAAATCCGCGATGAATGCCGTAAGAGCCGGGGCGAACAGCATTGATATTAATTTTGGATGCCCAGCACCGACGGTGAACAAGAATGACGGTGGCGCGACACTGCTGAAGTATCCGCACCGGATCGAGGAGATTGTTCGCGCCGTTCGGTTGGCGGTGCCGACCGAGATTCCGGTCTCGGCCAAGATGCGGTTGGGCTGGG
The DNA here is from genome assembly GCA_037367405.1 of Ottelia alismoides. Classification (NCBI taxonomy): domain Eukaryota; kingdom Viridiplantae; phylum Streptophyta; class Magnoliopsida; order Alismatales; family Hydrocharitaceae; genus Ottelia; species Ottelia alismoides. The sequence goes on from JAZKJV010011644.1 coordinate 238,176, forward strand.
AGAACATTGACGATGTTTTCGAGAACGCTGCGCGAGCCGAAGCGGGTGGAGCTTCTTGGGTGACTGTTCATGCCCGCACCCGGGTGCAGAGCTACCAGCCCCCGGTTTTCTGGAAGCACGTCGGCCGTGTACGAGAGCAACTCAAGGTTCCGGTGGTTGCCAACGGCGACATCTGGAATCTTGAAGACTTTAAGCGTTGCAAAGATGAAACCGGTTGCCAGCACTTCATGATCGGGCGGTCATCGCTGGCGAACCCGGTGCTTTCTCATCAGATTGCCGCCGAACTCGGGTTGCCGCACCGTCTCGGCTCTCGATTCGACCTGATCGAGGGACTGGAGAAGCTACGCGAGTGGAACCGGTTTTATGAGCAAAGCGACAAAAAAGTGATTTTGCGGATGAAACAGTGGCTCCAGATGATGCGTCGCCATGGCGATTTTCTTTACTTCGATGAGGTTAAACTCGCTCAAACCCCGGATGAGATGTTGAGCCTACTGGCATCAACAACCGCGTGCAGAGTCTAGAATGAACGGCATGAGCGATATTCGCGCTGAGTTTCAGGAGAAGGGCTACTACGTTGCCAAAGGCGTTTTTTCAAAAGAAGAGGTCTTTACTCTTGAGCAAGAATTCGACCGGATTGTCAACCAAGTTTTAGCCGCAAATGAGAGCACCAACGCGCGGTGGGGCGGTCCGGAGATGGAGCGACTGGGCGCCGAGCAAACCGTGGTGACGCATACCCACAACGTTCAGAACTACTCATCGGTTTGGCTACGGGCGTTTCTTCAGGATCGATTTTTGGAAGTTTCATCTGCGATTCTGGGGCCAGATATTGTGCTTCACCACAGCAAGTTGTTCCAAAAGCCAGCCGAAAACGGTGCTCCGTTCCCGATGCATCAGGACTGGGACTACTTTCCGACGGAGAAGGACACGATGATCGCCGGGATCATCCACGTCAGCCGGGCAACCGACGAGATGGGGTGCCTCCGGGTTTACCCTGGCTCGCACAAGCTTGGTCGGTTGGACCAAAGCAACGGGAACTACGAGAGCGTGATCACGCGTGAATATCCGATTGAGAACGCGACACCAGTCGAAGTCGAGCCTGGTGACGTGGTGTTCTTCCACTACTTCACCATTCACGGGTCGATGCCCAACCGCTCGAACGAGGTTCGCAAAACGGTTTTGGTCCAAATGCACTCGGGGGACGATAAGGTCGAGGACGGAATCACCCATCCAAACGCGCGGACGGTGTTGCAAGGTTTTAACCATCACGCAACGCGGTCAAGCGCGGGAATGGGATAGTTTGTACAAGTATTTGTACAAATTTTTTGTGAACTGGCATACAATTACAGTATGAGTCCGATTAGTTATTCTCTACTTCGCAAGAATCTGAAAGATACGATGGATCAGGTGTGCAACAACCGTGAGCCAATTGTTGTTACCCGTCAAGGTAGCGAATCTGTGGTTATGATCGCATTGGACGAGTATGAGTCGATGGTCGAAACGCTTTATTTGCTGAGGTCTCCAGCTAATGCAGCAAGACTCAATGAGGCAATCCAAAGAGCTGATTCGGCGCGCGGAGTTGAGTTTCAGTTACCTTGAAGATTGTGTTTGATGAAAATGCTTGGGAGGATTACCTCTATTGGCAATCAAACGATCCCAAAACGGTGAAAAGAATCAATAAATTGATCTCAGAGATAGTTCGTGAGCCATTCGCTGGAATCGGTAAGCCGGAGCCGCTTCGCCACTCTCTCAATGGCTATTGGTCTAGGCGGATTGATTCCGAGCACAGAATCGTATACCGGGTTGAACCAGATCGACTATTGATCATTCAGTGCAGATTTCACTATTCATGACAGTATTGGGGTGTTAAGCCCACAATAGTTTCGAGATAACCGGGAAAGTTCGAGTTTCGGATTGTCTGTCAGGCTGTCCACGCTTATGCTGAGCCTGGAAGATCGAATTTAACGGAAAACTACCGTTTAATCGTGCCACATATTGACACTCTTCTTACCCCGTCCACGAAAGTGGCTCGCCACTCACTGCATCTAGTCTTCAGGATCTAAGCTTGGTATAGCAGTGTTGTCTATAAGCTTTGCGAAGTCTGCAATGTCGCAAAGAGTAAGTCTTGCGCCGAATAACTGAACGACTTCTGCAATTAGAACCGGATGTGGTCGTCCTTTGGTGATCCAATCAGCCTTTTTTTCTTCAGTCAGCACGATCACATCTTTAACTTGCTGCCCATTGCCTAATTTATCCAGTACCCCTAGCAATCCATCTGCCCAAATGAAAAAATCTCCGTACGCATCATCTTTAAAGCCAGGGGGTGTTCGCGTAGACTTTCTTATCGCAGCTAGAGATGCAAATCGATGTCGATCAACAAAACGGATTGTAGCAAGCTGCTTCAAATCTATCAAATCCCGGTTGAGATTTTCGATCCACTTTTCGGCAAAAATTGAGCTATTCTGCGTGATAAACTCGTCAAACAGATTCTCAAGCTTTACGAGCAACTCACCACTTCCGATTTCCTTACGCACTTCTTCCCGAAAACTGCTGAACTTACTTTTGATCCTTTCGCCAGAGTTTTTTGACACACTTACATGATTGTTCCAGAGTTCCTGAAAAACCTGACCAGGAATGCTGATCGGTCCTTTGTGAGCAAGTTTAAGATAGTCCATCACCTGGTCGTGTTTACTATGAACAGGTAGCCGCAGCAAAACGTTTGCGTCACACAGGATGGCGGCAATTGTTAAATCGACAGGTTGCGTATATTCAAGTGCGTCCAAAGTACTAGACAACACATCTAAGTGGTCATTACGACTGAGAACATTCCACAACTTGTCTTCGTTGCTAATTGCACTCACCTTATGAGTACCAAAAGTTAGCCAACGTTTGCGCACTTTTTTCTCCTCTGCGTTCCACCGCACTTGCATTCCACAATTGCTCATTTAAACCTTCCGCATTTCCTTCGAAAAGACCGAGATTTTCAATCTCCTTTTTCCAATCCTCTCCCTGCAAATCGGATTCGTCAGGTAACAAAATAGTGTTACCGATTGTTCTTTCCCAATACATCGCGTCAGGCTCGGTAAAGCCGTTGTTGCCAAGATTCACCGAAATAAAATTCAATCTTTCACTCGAAGTTGGAGTAACGGACTGCTGCTTGAGAGAGCGCGCAAGAAATTCTAATACTCGGTTGCTGTACTGTCGTTTTCGAACTTGTTCAATGAAGTCACTTCTGGTTGGTTCAAGATCTTTGAGATCATTGAGCGGCCTGCGCCATTCACCACTTACCGCAATTCGATGTGCCGCCTCGCTAAATCTCCTCTCCACGTTTCCAGTTCCTAGACTGCCAACTACGACTCGTTTTACAACGAGCTTGAGAATTGCATACATTCCCTCGTGTCCATCTTCCAAACGATGTAGAGCCAACAAAATCGGTCTGACTGCAATGACGTTTAGATCATTTAAAGCTTGAAAAATCCGTAAAGCTTCGACTGAAACAGTATCTGACTTAATTGGCTCAATCATTTGAAGATACACATCTAGATGCTCTTCCAGTTTCGCCAGCAGTTGCATGGGCGCAGGCGGCTCTCTATCGGTGCTTGATCGCTGCGATGTTTCACTTCGACTTGCCAAAAATCCGTATAGATATTTGGGCAATACATGCCCGCTTTCTAAGGTCACGACGTGGCGTATATATTGTACGAACGCATTTGACCCCTCCACTTGAAAACTCTTTGCTACTAGTTGCCATCTCTTATAGATTGTTTTCTGCTGTTCGGGAGCAACCTGACTAAGCAGATAATTCTTTAAGAGATCTGCTGTTGTCAAGTCCTTCCCTCGTGTGTTGATTACTTCAAAAACTTGGTATGCCGAGTTGGAATCTGGATGAACAAACGTTGCAAAGTATAAGTTGTTTGTCAGAAATTCCGCCCATCTTCCTAGCCTCTTGAAAGGGTCCGCTTTAATATCGCTTTTTATAAACTTTTGCACTTGACCAAACGCATTTAAGAGCATCTCAGAGGGCTGGTCCTCGGATGTCGAATTGTGATCAGTCGCTTCAAGCAATTGGGCGTATGCAAGCTCGTCTTGTTCGTCAGTGAATATCAGTCTTGACTTAGAGGCATCAGTTTCGTAGTCAATAAATTTCAAGAACGTACTTTCTATACTTCTTGAGAGCGCATCGCGCCCAAAGCGCCGAGCTTCTCGTTGCAGGGCGATTGCAATCAAGCTCAGAGTGATGAGCCTCTGCTGTCCATCAACCACAAGCATTGCTGAATCCCGCTGAACTAAAATGACTAGACCCAAAAAATACGAGTCGTTTTTAAGGCTGTTTTGAAGATCTTGACAAAGTTCGAGTACTTCATCCTTACCCCAAGAGTATTCACGCTGAAATGGTGGAATTTGAAATGCCGAGCTCGAAAGAAGTGAGCCCGCTGTACTCGTTTGCGCATTAAGTGGAGATGACATTTTTTATAATATTCCAGTATATATCAGATTGAGTATTGACACCTCATTGATTTTGATCCGGCGAGCCACTTCCGCGGACGGGGCAAGTACTGCAATGACGTGTGGCACTGTCAAGCGATTCAATACGACTTACTCCTAAATTCTGCAAGACCAGCTTGTCGGTGTACAGTCTTGTAGCTTTTCTACCAACTCCCAACATCGTCAATCTCTCCTTGCTCCCCGAGAACCAGTGCCCGCTTCGACGATCATCTGCACTTCATTATGTCGGCAGAAGTCTCTTTTTGACCTAAGCGCCTGAGAACCCCATGTTCTAAACGCAAGGACGCTGCAAGACTCTCTAGGTATGGGTTTCTCATTTGGTTCCAACCACTGAAATGAGGCACTCCACGATCGTCTGTCCACTGACAAGCTTTTTGGTCGGAATGTAGTAGTCAGTCGAGTTAAGTCGCTTGACAGTGCCACACCTGTTTCTATTTGCTTACCCTGCCCACGAAGTGGCTAGCCTAAAAGAATGCTCAGAAGGTCATACGATTTCTGACCCACATCTTCATAGCGATGGGGAATACAGCATCGAAGTGGTTTTACGAAAGCCCTGACGCCCTTTGTGCTGTTGTGCGACTCATGAACGAGCGCTTCTCGGCTGTTGAGATACGAGCCGGCTGCGCTCATACTTACTAATCGGCACTTTGATTTTGGAATAGAAATTGAGCATAAGGGAATCGGAATCAACTATCGCAATCCCCGACTTTGGGACAAACATTATGTCCGTCAAAGGAGAGTTTGCAAAGGTGCGGTACAGCGCAAATTCGTTCCTTTCAAACATAACTGAGTCTCTTCTAATGCTCAGTTTTCTAGCAGGATCGAAGCCCAAATTCCAAAGAAACTTGTACAGCGTACCTTTAGAGGGAGCTGGTTGATCCTTGTCCCTGACCGACAGGTAAATTTTGGTGGCTTTTTGCCATGTCTTTCCGCTGCGCCGCATATACGTTAAGACTCCATGCTCACCTCTAAAGTTGATGCAGACCCGCTCATCTGAGACTGTAACTGGAAACAGAGTCCAGTTATTCCAGTTCATGGTTTCGGGACCCCATATTGGAGTTCTGTCTTTATCAAAAGTTAGTGGCGGATAAGGGGATCTACCTCGTTCAACAGACAAGTACTCCACCCAATCTGCGCTCCCATGGCGTAGTTGGGATGGAAACCCTGCCTCAGTCAAACTTGAGTGCGGCAACAAAACGGTCAAGAACATGATCACGCGACTACTCCCATAGCTATTTCTGAGGAAATTGACATTTTTTGCAACAAATCTTCTTTTCAGCTGCCGAGGAACAAGCTCTCGTCGAACTTCCCGGAGATCGGCGAGCCACTTGCGTGGACGGGATAAGCAAGAGAAAGACGTGTGGCACTGTCAAGCGATTCAACACGATTTACTTCTCAATTCTGCAAGACCAGCTTGTCAGTGTACAGCCTTGTATCTTTCTACCAACTTCCAGCAACGTCAACCCCTCTTCTCTTCCAGAGTACGAGCGCCCGAGTTGACGATCGTCTGCACTTCACTATAGCGGCAGAAGCCTCCTTTTGAACCAAGAGCCGGACATCCTGATATTCTGCACGCAAGGACGCAGCAAGGCTCTGTAGGTGTGGGTTTCTCATTTGGTTTCACCCACCCAAGAGTGGAACTCTTCGATCGTCTGTCCATTGGTAAGCTGAGATTTAAGCTGCCACGTGCTCTCGGTTACCATTGCTTACCAGTGCCACACCTTGCTAGGCATTAACCGCATCCACAAAGTAGTCCGCCGACATAAACTATTTTAGGTTAAGTTTCAACAAAGACGACGTCATGTAAGTCGTTATAACCTTACTTGTTGCCAAGTGACTGCTTTGCAACAAAATCCTTTTCATATTGAGTTATTGGCATCCACTTAGCTGCCCAAACGACTTCGTCTTCGGCGTAGAAGCCTGTATTCTCTTTTGGTTTACCATCAACACCAATAACGCCTACTTCAGTTTGGTGTGCATTCGAGACTGACGTATACATCGCATATTCCTTTTCTGCCTCAAGCAGCGCACGGGCTTCTTTTGAAACAACTCCGCTTACGCGGGACCCTAACCATTTAAGAAGAAGATTAATCGTCCCTTTCTTAGGAATTGCGTCTCTTTTAGTCCAGATCGGAACAAAATATACTTTAAATACCTTTTTATCACCTCGGGATGTTCTCCTCATACATGTAATTACCCCCCAGTCTCCTCTTGATCCACTATCCCCTCGAGTATTGATACAGTAGCGCTCGTTTGACACACCTAGCGGAAAGAGTGTGAGGTTTGTCCAGTTCACCGTTTCTGGACTCCAAATGGGCATATACGAACTATCTTTTTTGATTCTCGGATACTTGAACATCGCACGCTCTCTCGCAAGTTGAGAAGCACTTCGGGCAAAAATTACGTTTTGCTGACTCGCCGTTTGCAGATGAAACTTGGATGGTAATACGAAATACGCGAGACAAGCTGATACTATCATTTCAATTTGGCTCCACAAGGCGTACAACAGAGATTTTTTCTTTTGTCGTCTGAATCACATTTTCGCGTGGTCCTTGGGATAAATGCATCTATTATTTCAACGGGCTCGAACTTCTGATTTTGGTGGTTCATTATCCTGTAGATACACCTCCGTTTATCCGCTAAGAACCTTTACGAACACCACCAGACTCGTAGGCCATCATCTGTCCATTCACTGTGTAAAAACGCTTGCTTAATGCCATGAGAGTTCACCGAAGTAGTCCACTCCATCCCAGATCAATGTTGTCACAACACCATTCTTGATTTCACTGCGCTTTTGACCATCGCCATTTTAAGTATACGTGTGAATCACAGAATCCTCCATGAATGTCTTCAACCGATTTTCTTTGTCTTAGCTCATTGTCGACAACTGCCAAGGAAGCTACTGGCCGACCTGGTTGCCGTTCGCATCGTAAGAGAAGTTCGTTACGATATTGTTTCATTTAGCACCTCCGGATGACCGGGGGTTTTCGATAATCGTCAGAAACCTTCTATTACCATCAACGGTTGTAACAGTTCCAAAATTTCCGATCGTGAGGTGGTTGGTTTGAGTCGGTTTAGCCTTTCCACTTGCATCGACTTCGCGCACTAGACCGTCGACTAGTTTGTACTTCACCGAGAACAATTCTGCTGGCAACTCGACAACGCCTTGCTCTACAACTCCAACAACATAGTCCTTCTGACTCAAGTGGATCCTATCATTTTCGTGAATGTAAGCACGTCCACGAAATCCTTCAGGAACGACTAAGTCAAGTCTGATCGTTCTCGCGATGAAACACGAAGAAAAAAGCGCGATACTTGTACACAACGCGCAACCGATTGCGATTGGCGTAGCTACTTTCGCTTGCAATTTGTTGGAGCATCTCCTGTGCCTTCCCAAAGCGGGCCTTCCGTGTGGTGTGCTAATCCACCGGCAGCGTATGCGAATTGAGTTTTCGCGATCTCATTGATAACAGTTTTGTTGCCCACCGTCGCTCTAATCTGAAAATCAGGGAAAGCAGTTCGATACTTGAAGTAAGTGGAAACACGGACCTTGCCGTTTTCAGCCCAAAAGCCAACCTGTATGTGCGATAGAATCGGTGGCAAAATAATGCTGCCTAGGTGCGCTGTAGCACTTTCAGATATCCTAACCTTAGAGTTACAGCTTTTGGAGCTGTGAGTTATTTCACGATCTATAATTGTGTGCAGTGGTTCTTCTGGAGGCAGCTCGTCTAACAGCCCAGTCTGTTTATTCCGTTTAGCAATATATACTTTAGAGAGTGACGCTTCAGTGACTGCGTTTGCATTTCCAATCTGACAAGAATCAATCTTAAACGTTCGATACAGTTTGCAGTCACTCCCGTTAAGACCTTTATTAACTCGCCCATAGAAGACTGTGATGCCGTCTGCCTTTGTCCAGCCGGGATAGTATGGATCTTGTAATCTCTCCGGGATAAATATACAAAGCTTTACGATCACCGGCACCATCCCGCTCGGATCGATCATGGTGCGCGCCCTTCCTTTGACCTACCCATATGCACTTTCTCTCGGCCAGAGTGGATCGACTGTGCTCCAGTTTCCAGAAATCATGGAGTAGTGCCTTGCTCTGACGTAGTGAGACATGCGGGAAAGTCCTGTCTTCCTATAACCTACAGAACCAATCCAGCCGAAACCACAACCTGAACCTGTGATCGAAGTCGGTCGGCCATACGCAGAGTAGCGAGCGTCGTAGGTACGAACTAGATTCTGGTCAATCTCAGCTGTAATCGAACCGAGGTGATCCGATAAGAACTCTTTAGGAACACCACCAGACTCGTAGGCCATCATCTGACCGTTTACTGTGTAAAGGCGCTTCGTTAATGCCATTAGAGTTCACCGAAATAGTCTGTCCCATACTACTTAAATTCAAAATCTCTTAACAGTGTAGACTTGCTTTCCTCCAACGAACCGGTCCTCGCTCACAAGCACTGCTGAGACCTTGTCGCCGGGTTGAATTTTTTCGATAAGGTTCCCGTTTGAATCTAGCCTAAGTAAAGTGATTTGTCTTGCGGACTTTGTGAAATACGTAGGAATAAATCCATAGTATGTCATCTCGTCTATTGACCCTTTTTTCATGTTCCCGATACCATTGCGAATCTCGATAAGACATTCTACGGTGGGAACGAGTATTGTTTGTCCGGTGTCGTCAAACACAAACTCTGCGGGCAAGTCTCCATAAAGATGGATCACGAGTTTCGTCTTTCCCATGAAGAAAAGCGGTCCGAGTAGAAGAAAAAGAAAGTAAACAGCAAAAGTGCTTAACACAGTATTCTTGACTACACGCTTCAATAGTCTATTTTCTGTAGTGTCTATTTTCCGTCGCAACAAGCCCTACACCTCTTCGGTATCCAATGGGGTATTTCGGCGAAACCCTTTGTATGTAGCGTCACATGCAGTATCCCTAAGTTGTCAATCCCTGGCGAGCCACTTCCTTGGACGGGGTAAGGAAGACAATGACGTGTGGCACTGTCAAGCGATTCAACACGACTTACTTTTAAATTCTGAAAGACCAGCTTGTCAGTGTACAGCCTTGTAGCATTTCTACCAACTCCCAGCAACGTCAACCCCTCCTCTCTCCCCGAGTACGAGCGCCCGCTTCGACGATCATCTGTACTTTATTATATCGGTACAAAGCTCATTTCAAGCCAAGTTCAAGCGGAACTGAATGGGAATCAAATCCAGGGGTCAAACATTCTTGGCCGATCAAAATGCGCGGGTGATGAATGCGCCTCACCAGGTAAAAGAACGATGCTCTCGGAAAACTCGCTGTGGAACACGACCATTCGAGGGTGAGTCATATGGGTCGTCAATCCAAACCAATGAAGGTCTTGTTTATTTCGGCAGAGGTTGCTCCTTTTGCTAAGGTTGGTGGGCTTGCGGATGTTGCCGCTGGTCTACCGAAGGCGCTTGTTCAGGCCGGAAACGATTGTCGGGTGATCATGCCCGCGTATCAGATGATTCTGGATGATCCGCGTTGGAAGGTCGAGCGAGTCATCGAAGACTTTCGCGTGCGAATGAACGATCACACCGTGCGCAAGGCCTACCTCAGCAAGATTGAGCATGACGGAGTCATCAATTACCTGATCGGTACCGACGATTGGTTTATTCATTCGGTGGATAGCGGATCGCTTTACCAGCCGGGTGGAGAGCTTCATCAATTCTTTGCCGCTGCCGTTTTCGAGGCGATGCAGCTTCTGGGCTGGATTCCTGATGTTCTGCATGCAAACGATTGGCATACTGGCTTTGTTCCGGTTCTGCTGAAGGAAAAAGCGGGAGCGGTTTGGAAGAATACGGCGAGCGTTTTCACGATCCATAACCTGGCGTATCAGGGAGAATTCGGGCTGGAGGCCCTCGACTGGCTTGGACTCTCGCACTGGCTGTATAACTACGAGCAGGTCGAGGCATGGGGCCGAGTCAACTTTTTGAAAGCTGGGATGGCGTTCGCGGACAGGGTCAATACCGTTAGTCCGACCTATGCGGAACAGATCCAGACCGCTGAGTATGGTTGCGGGCTAGAGGGTCTGACTCGATTCTTGTACGAAAACAGACGGCTTTCCGGCATCCTCAACGGGATTGACACCGATATTTGGAACCCGGCGACTGATCCGGTTTTGAGTACGCATTTCGATGCAAAAAACCTCAAGGGCAAGGCGACAAACCGGGCCGAACTGTTGAAACGAGTTGGACTTCAGCCGATTGAAGGCGTCCCGGTTTTCGGGATGGTGAGTCGACTTTCATCTCAGAAGGGTTTTGATTTGGTTCTCAATGCCGCGCGGGAGCTTTTCGAGATGCCGATCCAATTGGTGGTTCAGGGATTGGGCGACGAGCACTTGGTCAGCGGCTTCAAAGAGCTGGAAGCGGCGTATCCGTACCATTTCCGTCTGATGAACGTTTTTGATGCCGACCTAGCGCAGCTGATTTACGCAGGTTCGGACGGGTTCTTGATGCCTTCATCCTTCGAGCCGTGCGGCCTCGGGCAACTGATCGCGATGCGCTACGGAACTGTGCCGGTTGTTCGGGCGACAGGCGGGCTGAAGGATACGGTCATCGACACTGTGAATGGATTCTCATTCGAGCCACGCTCAACAGACGAGTTGATTCAATCGGTGAATCGAGCCGTTTTAACATTCAAGCAACCCAAGAAATGGGCAAAGCTGGTTCAAAACGGCATGACCGCCGACTGGGGTTGGGAGCAAAGCGCTAACGCTTACATGGATTTGTATCGTCAGGCGTTGGTGGCTCGTAAGGGTGTGCAGATGGTCTCCGAAAGTGTTGCTTAACCTCGTCCGGTAAACTAACCGGGTTCGATGTATCCCACCCTGTTTCAAATCGGCTCTTTCAAGCTTGCGAGCTTCGGGGTGGCGATGGTGTTCGCGTTCTTGCTCTCTTTGGCGTTCGCGAGGGCCCGCGCTGCAAAGTATGGTCTTTTGCCGGATCAGGTTTCGGATGTTTCTTTTTATGCGATCATTGGCGGAATCCTGGGTGCGCGCGCGTTTTTCATTCTCCAAGATCTGCCGTACTACCTTAAGAACCTTGATAAGCTTTTTGCGATTCAGTTTCAGGGTTTGACGAGTTTTGGTGGGTTCATTGTTGGCGGAATCGTGGCTTACATCGTTTGCCGAAAGAAGAAGATTTCGCCGGTTGCATTTCTAGATCTCGCCGCGCCTGCATTCCTGATCGGGCACATCATCGGCAGAATTGGTTGCTTGTTAAACGGCTGTTGCCATGGACGACCTTCTGATCATGCGTTTCCGTTTGCGGCATACAGCAGCGAGAACCACATGCACAATGTTCCTGCCCAGCTATACGATTCAGTAATGAATCTGGTCGCGTTCTTCGTTGTTCTGAAGTTGACCAAAGGAGACCGTAAACCGGGTTACGCGCTTGCGATCACTTTTATTCTTCACGGCATCACGCGTTTCATTTATGAATTCTTCCGGGCTGGGAGTTCTTCAACCACCATCGGAAATCTGCCGTTTACTGAGGGGCATGTCTTCGCGATGTTGGTATCTTTAGCAGGAGTTTTCATCTTGCTTAAACCGATTAAGCAACCCGTGGTGACCCAATGACAGGCGCGCAGTACCTTTCAAAGTTTTCGGATGTCCGAGTTTTAGTTGTCGGCGATTTGATGCTCGACGAATACATCTTTGGGCGTGCAACCCGGATTAGCCAAGAGGCACCGGTTTTGGTCGTCAAGCGCCAGCGTGTGACAAGTGTGCCTGGTGGTGCAGCAAACGTTGCGATGAATATCATGGCGATGGGAGCGAACACCGGAATCGTTGGTGCTATTGGAACGGATTCTAGCGGTGATGACCTGATTTATTCGTTGAATCTGAGTGGAATCTCGCCGATTGATGTATTTCGTGACTCAACCCGTCCAACAACGAAGAAAACCCGGGTTGTGGCGAACCACTCCCACCAGGTCTTGCGAATTGACGTTGAAGAGGAGTCTCCGATTTCGAACGAATTGCAAGAGAAGCTTATTGCCAAGGTTCGTGAGCGTGCAAGCGATTCTCAAGTCATTCTTCTTAGCGATTACCAAAAAGGTGCAATTCCGGGACCAGTGATCCAAAAGACGGTGGCTTTGGGAAGGGAACTCGGGATTCCAGTTGTGGCTAATGCGAAACCGGGTACGGTGCCGTTTTATGCAGGCGCGAGTGCTGTGAGCCTTAATCGATTCGAAGCAAGCTCTGCGCTCGGACATTTGATTCCGATTACGGACGAAATGGCACCCGATGTCGCTAAGGAGCTTCGCGATAAGTTCGAGATTGAATCTCTCATCGTGACTCTCGGGGGTAGCGGAATGGTGAGTGCGTCTAGCGCGGGAGTGGCAAAAGCTCCGGCGGTTAAGGTCGAGGTTTATGATGAAGCTGGTGCTGGCGATACGGTGATCGCGACGCTTGCGCTTTGCGCCGCTTTTGGTTCGATCGATGAGACTTGTTTACGACTAGCGACCCATACGGCGGCTTCGGTTGTGAGAAAGGTGGGTGTCGCGGTTCCGACGGCGGAAGACCTACAGCAAATCTCCCAGGCTCTGCGCTAATTTTTTCGTGGTATCCTATAAGTTCATCAGGTTTTATCAACAATGAGAGTCCGAAATAAAGAACTGAGAGCTCGACGACACCGCAAAGAGCAAACCATTAAAGAAGCGATCCGACAAGCTAAGGCAGCCGCTGCCGGTGGAGCAAAGAAAGAAAAGAAAGCCGCTGCTCCAAAGCCAGCCGCAAAGAAGGCAGCTAAGAAAGTCGAAGAATCTGCTGAATAAGTTTCGAAACCATCAAAATTTAGAAGGTGCGGCAAAGCGTTTGCCGCACCTTTTCGTTTATCCTATACAGACCCTATGATTCCGTTCCTCGCTGCTGTGTTCTTTGCTCCTTCGGAGATTGTTTTGCAAAGGGGGAACCAACTACCGACGGTTCAAACGGAATACTGGGATGTGCAGGAAGCGGAGATTGATTCTGCCGCACCAAATCTCCCGATTCCGACGATGTTTGCCTTGACTGGGGATAGGGGGCGGAATATCTTGATACGTTTCGGCAGTCTGGACCTCGCCACCGGCAATGGGTTGAAGATTGTTGGCGGAACCGTAGAACTGACCTTAGTTGATGCAGAAAAGGCATTCCTGAAGTCAGTGCGCGTTCTCAACCGAGGTTGGGCGACTCCTGGAATCAACGTCTTTGCAAAACGGCTAAAGCCAAAGCCTGATGCCACAACCGCGCCTATTTTTTCGCCGGGAGCCACTTGGAGCCAAGCGGGCGGGGATGTCTCGAAGTGGCAAGCTGGTGGAGCGTTGGGCGCAAACGACTCTTCATTGATTGCTGAAAAGTTCAACATTAGTGGCGACAAGGTCAGCTTTGACCTTCCTGCGGAGACGCTTGAGAATTGGCGGCTCCATGAAGGCTCAAACCATGGTCTGCTGCTTGAGTTTTCAGCCCAGACTGCGATTTGGAGCTCAATTTCACCAGAAACTCGTCCCAAAGTTGACTCTTCGAGTAGCACCATCGGAAACCCGATCCGGAGAAGCGGGATTAGCGACCGATAGTAAGACGTTCTCTGTTGTTCCCAAAGACTCGATCCGGGAAATTGAAGTTTGGAACAGTTTTCAGTTGGTTTACACCGGCGAACCCAAGCCCATCGAAATCCGCAAGCCACGTTCCCAGGATCCTAGAAATCGACTTTACAAAGTCATCGTTCGGTTCCAGAATCCACAGCTAACCGATCAAGTTTTGACCTTCGACCCAGAAGGGAAGGAGTATCAGATGACAGCGACTGAAGCGCGTATCTGGAACCACTGGTCGATTGATCAGTCTGCTTATTCGTTCGCTCCATTCGGAGCGATGAAGTACGTCAATGCTCAAGTCGTCTATGGTGAGTCATTTAGTAAAGCAAGGCTGTTTCCGGTCCAGCCATGGGGAGATCGGCGCTCCGATGCCCAGCTTTTGAGCGCATTAGTGCCACCGGTTCGATCCACCAATGATCCCTTGTTTAATCAGATCGCTCGGCCGATTGCGGGTCCGCTGAGTCTTTCCGAAGTCAGTTACCTTGCGAGTGGAAAAGTTGAATTTCCGACCGTTCTCATCGCAAAGTTGATCACTCCTGATGGAGTTATTCTGGAAAAAACGAAGTTCAAGATCGATGGGACCGAGTATTCAAGCGATGACCAAGGTCTATCGATTCTCGCAAAATTCTCGTCTGGCACCGTTAAAAACCTAATAATGACTGCCGAAAGAAATGGCGTAACGGATTCTTTCGAGTGTCCCTCTTATCGCTTTAGCGACCTTCACGCACGGGGTAACACGCAAGGGATCAGCATTCAGATTCCGTTCCATCTTCCTCTCCTCCCAATCAATCGGGAATCTAATTTGGTTTTCCGAAAGCCTACTTCGGATGCGGCTAAGTCTTTTCCAGCCCAGTTAATCGGATTGACTGACGATAATCCTGGAACAACGTATCGGTTGGCTCCAGGCGCTTGGGTTCAGATTGATCTGGGGCGAGATCGCCTGTTGGGTGAACTGACTGCGAATCTTTTGGCGAATCAACCTTTTACTGTTAAGGTTTTTCAAACTGGTGAGAACGCAGAGAGCGCCGTAACTTGGTTAAATACCGTTCAATATGGCGAGTATGTTGACCAGTCGAAAGCGACTGCAACTTACTATCCGACACCGACATTGGCTCGGTTTATACGAATCTTAAATCCAGGAAAAAGCGAAATCATTTTTAACGATCTCGCTATTTTTGCTGCGAAACGAAGTTAACTCTTGGAGAGTTGCTCTTGGATTTTTTTTGATTCTGGTGTACCGGGTTCAACGACCTTGACTGGCGGAGCGGCAATACTTGGCGAAAGCTCTTTATCGGTTACCGGCGTTGTACTCTTCGCCCATTCAATTTTAGAGGCAATTTGTGTGAGTTTTTTGCCTTGACCCGTTTGAGTTTGAATCGAAACCGGAAGACTCATCTGGTTCGAAAGGACAATTTCGATTTTTTGATTTTTGTTCTTCGGATTTTCGAATAAGACCCTTTCGAACGTCCCAAAGTCATATTTCTTGACCTCTAGACTTGTTTTCCAGCCGGCAGCTTTTGCTGCATTTGCAAGTTGAGTGAAGGGCAAGATCGGGGTTCCGATCGCGCTCGCTACATAGTGAGAGTGGTCTTGAACAAATTTGTCGAGAATGTTTCCGGTCGGAGCGATCCTTTTTGGAACGAAATTTTTGCCAACAAGCGTTTGAATTTTCCCGTCAATCTTCGCGACCGTAAACGTTTCGTAGCGAGGCGCCGTCTGGCTTCCATTCCAGGTCGCATATCGAAGTAAGTAATTTGATTTTTGATCGCGAATGACGCTGTCAAGGTCATTAAAGCCCGAACCCACGGGAGTTCGAACATCGCTAAATATTTTGAATTTAACGTTCGTGAGTCCCTTTAGCTCCTTATCAACTTGGGCTAATCGTGTTTCGATTGGTGTCGGCTTTGGTGTTGGCTTCCAGCCTCCTTTTCCGGCAGACTCCACTTGGGGAATCGGTGGAACTTCTGTAGTGGTGCCGGGCGTTTTTGGAGCAGGTGCAGGAGGGGGAGTGGAAGTACTCGTCTTTGGAGGCTCACTGATTTTCTCGGAGGCTGGAGCGTTCTCCTTGAGTTTCGTTACAGACTCACTGGAAACCTTTGGTGCCTGGTTGCAACCAACCAGAGATACAACACCAACGACATAAGGGACTAATCTACGTTTCATAGTAGTTCACCCGTTTCCGGGTTGAGAGCCCACAGGCTAACATCCAGATCTTGGAACGGGGCGTCTTTGATTTGACAATCTTTTAGGAAATCTCGTTCCTCGTCGTTCATTTCTCCGCCAAGATGAACTTTTTCCGCGATGACGTAGAGTCTTTGGAATCGGTCGCAGTGATCTTGGAATCGGATTTCAGAGTAGTCTTTGGCGGCAAAAGTTGAGATTAAGAACTGCCAATCGCTCGCTTCGACAAGGAGTAATTCTCGTCCGGCTTGTTGAATGATTTCTAAGGCAGGACCGTTTCTCCATTCACGGCTCATTTTGCGCATTTTTCGCTGACAATCGTAGAGCTTTTCCCAGGTCCAAACGTTTTCATTATTGAGCCAGATGTAGTGGTATCCACCTTCTCCCCAAGAGCCTTCTGGCAAGGTGATCACGTGCTCAGCAGGAGCACTATCAAGAACGTCTCCACCGCTGACCATCTCAACATGTCCATCGGCGTGCATCCGCTTAGCCAGTTCAAATAGGAATTCAGGTCCCTCCCACCACCAGTGACCAAACAACTCAGTATCGTACATCGCCACGACGCAGCCATCTCGATTTGCCTGACCTCGATAGGTTGCTAGCGTCTCCTTGATCACTTCAACCATGTCTTGCGCGTGGTTCTGAATGGCCTCGAAGGCTTCCATCGGGTTGTATGGCTGCTTCTGTCCGAGATCGGCTTTGTTTTCGCTGATTCGCCAATACTTGTGTCGACCGGGATACAACTGCTTATGAAATTCAAGATATTGCGGATCGCCGGGGTAGCCGACATCACCAGACCAGACTTTGACCGTGGTTTTGGGGTCGCGAGCAAAGCAAACAACGCCGTTTGGCAACATGTAATGTTCGTACTCGCTTCTCCATTCAGGGGATGGGGTGAAGAATTTGCTTGACCGAGCAAACATCTCGGCAAGTTGAGGAAACTTGGTGCCATAGGTGCCAAGTGGATGACCTCCCCGAATCATGTGCGAGTCGACGAAGAAGTATTCGATTCCTTCATCTTTCAGAATCTCTTCGGTGCCCATACGTTGCCAGGCGACCTCATTCTCTCCTACTGGTGACCGCCAATCGTAGCGTGGACGATAGGCACACTCTGGTAGCCAGATGCCTCTTGGCTGGCGTCCGTTAAAGTGCTTCTTGTAGGTTTCGACCCCGAGGCGCACCTGAGCTTTACAACTCTCGTCGGTTCCGAGAAGCGGTTGATATCCATGAGTGGCACCACTGGTGATCACTTCTATCGAGCCGATCTCTTGAAAATGCCGAAATCCGGCGATGATGGATCGATCCCATCGCTCTCGAAACTGGTCGAGTCCCTTTTGGTATTGGCTAATCCAGAAATGGGAAAGACCTTCCATCCACATCGGACCATGTTGCTTGAAGTTCTTTGAATCTTCGATTGCAGCGTCGATTTTCTCTTGGCAGTACTCTTCAAATCCGGCTTTGAATGCAGGGTCTTCAAGTTGCTCTGCGAGAATCGGGGTCATGTTGACCGTCCATCGAGGATGAATCCCAATTTGGTCTAGGCGGTAGAGCGCATCGAGCAACGGCAAGTAGCACTCGATGGCAGCCTCGTTAATCCAGTCGGTTCCGTGGGGGCTTTTGCCGTGGCTCAACACGTAAGGCATGTGAGAGTGGAAGCACAGCAAAAACCGTCCCAGTGGCATGATTCAATTATGACCCCGGCTAAGGGGTCAAATATCTATTTGTTCATTCAATCAGATCTAAGACTCATTGATGCGACTCTAAGAGACTCGCTTCTTTCTTCGAGCCAAACCTAGAATTCCGATTCCAATTGCAGCGATGGAGGTTGGTTCCGGCACTAATGCCGCGAAACCGCTAGGACTCGTTGGAAGAGTGCCAAGAGTGATGGTTCTTTCAATTCCAAATGCAGAGTCCATAACATAGACATTATTTGTTCCAAACCCTCGGACATAAAACTTGCCTTCTACAAATTCTGCATCGGCCATCGATCCGAAAACGCTGCGTTGGTAAGTTGCGACGAGGTTTGTCGGAACCGAACTACCCGTGTAGAGTCGATTAACCCCTGTTGCTGCGTCTCCAGCAACATCAATAGAAAGATGAAGGGTCGGTGAACTCGCCGCTCCCTCAAATTCAACCGTTGGAGAGACTGAGTCTCCGATAAAACTCACTACCCCAGAATTCAAATCTAGTGAACCCCACTTATTCGTCACAACTGAGCCTCCAACGCCTTCTCCGTACCCGACGAAAACTTGGTTTCCTCGAACTGTCAATGCCTTGGCTACTGCAGGGTTGCCATTTGGTAGCTTTAAGGTCGAAAGTTGTGAAAACTGACCAGTCGAAATATTTATTTCACCAATAACGGTACCTGTTGGGTTGAAGCCATAAGCTATAAGACGATTTCCAAGAAAAGCAAGCTCAGAGATGACTTCTCCCGTTGCACCGCCAGTTGGACCAACAACGTTAACTGACCCGTTTTCCTCATAACGAATCAAGTTTCTGTTTGTGTTGTCCACTGAGTAAAACTGCAGTGCAGTTGCGACGTTGGGCAAAACAGCCCCTAAAAGACACGAAAAACCAAGAAGTCCCCTCATCCCAATCAGGTTAAAGCATCAGCTAGAACTTAGGCAACTAGATACTGCTGATACAAATACCAGGATTGAAGGCAATAAAAGAATTTTAACAAAAACTTAATCTATTTCTGGGGGCGACAGGCTACGTTTGTCCAAAAAGACCTTGGATCATCTTGTGGGAGATTTTGCTTCCTGGACAGGATTTCTTCGTTTTGGGATCATCACGATGGAATTTAAGTGTGTTGTGGTTGATATTCAGGAAATCATGCATCGCCCGGAGACAACCCATTGTCGTATTCATAACCTTTGCACCTCGATCTGAGTTTGGATCCTCCACATCAAAATTTCCAAGCATCTCAACTCCCCATGAATTTGCATTGAAAGAGGCGGCATGAACACCTCGGCGATCTAGTCTTTGGAAAACGATGATTCCTTTTTCTTGATCATCTATGAAGATGTGTGGTGCTCCGGACCAGCCTTTTTCTATCTGATAAAAGTGAAGCAGGTTTTGCAAGTGTTGGTTGGAGAATCCTTGGGGTCTTTGGGCTAGAGAAGGGGTTCCGGTGTGGTGAAGCACGACGAATTGGGGTCGAAACTTGCCAAACTTGATTGACTTTAAGTAGGTTCGAAATTCTGGGAGAGAGAATCTTCTCCCAACAAAAGGAATAGCCATTCACTTTTTAGTCGATGGCGAATTGGGATTGTCAACCAAAAGAACAAAAATCCCCGGTTCCAAACGAATCTCCAACGTCTGGAACAGGGGAGCGGATCGTCAGCTTTTCTTCGCAAGAACTTCGACTTTTGCCCGGAGTTCTTTACCAGCAAAGTCGAAAATCAGTTCATATTCACCGGGTTCTGCAACAACGCCCTGGATTCGACAGTTCCATGTGAACCGATTGATTCCCTTCGCTTTTGGTGCTCCGCCAAAAGTTTGAACGGAATATTCTTGGCCGGCCTTATTTCGAACCCTGATTGTGATTTCCTTAGATGCGTCAATCGCTTCGGGCAGGTAATAGAAAACCTTCGCCGATGGCTGCGTGTTTGGAACGTAATAATCCTGGTTTCCATCCAACGGGTTGCCGCCAGCGACTGTCATTGAGATTCCAGGGGCCGTAGCAACGACCTTCATCTCGGTGGGCATTCCGCTCGTCATGCCCTCAAGAATGGCAATCTCTGCCGTCCAGATAGAGCGACCATGAGTTCCAATAACGAGTTCTTTGAAGGTTGGGTTAACACGAATGTCGTGGACTGCTACCGTTGGGAACTTTCCTCGGAATCGGCTCCAAGACTTACCGAGATCATTGCTTACTCTCAGCGTCATTTCCGAGCCCAAGAAGAGCAGGTTAGGGTTGTATTCTCCTTCACGAATGGCATACAACGAGTCGTAGTCTGGAAGGGCGGCGGCCAGTGACTTGAAGGTCTTACCCGCATCTTCTGAGACGAACAAATAGGGCTTGAAGTCATTGTTTCGGTGACCGTCAAGCGTCACGTAAAGTCGATCTTTCTTCCACTTAGACCATAGAACACGACTGACCCAGGTATTCGCAGGAACTCCGGGCAGGTTTGCTGTAATGTCTGTCCAAGACTTACCACCATCTAACGTGATGTTGACCAAGCCGTCATCGGATCCTGTCGCGATGCGACCGGCTTCGAGTCGAGACTCGTCGATTGTGACGATGGTGCAGTGGTTTTCGGCACCGGTTGATTCTTCAAACAAACTGATCTTTCTTGCCAAGAGCGCTGTTGATTTCTTCAAAGGACTCATGGTCGTCAGATCAGTTGAAATAGGCTTCCAGGTCGTTCCTCGGTCGGTCGACTTCATGAGCCGGTTACTGCCAACATAGATTGTTTTAGGATCGTGAGGGCTGATGTGGATTGGAGTATTCCAGTTAAATCGGAGTCGTTCGTCGGGGAGGCTTGGACGTATGGAGCGTCGCTCTCCAGTTCGCCGATTGATTCTTCCAACCGCACCACCTTGACTTTCGGAATAAACCCATTCTGGTTCTACGGGGTCTACTTCGACATAGAAGCCGTCTCCGCCGCCAACGTTGATCGCATCGGCGGCAAGGATGCCACCACGAGGATGTTGGGTCGGGATTGTCCAGCTTCCGTTATCTTGCAGGCCGCCGTAAACCGAATACGGCACGTTGGTGTCGAAAGTGACCGCATAGAACTGCCCGATTGGTAACTTATTATCGTGTCGGAACTTCTGTCCTTGGTCCATTGAAACGTATACACCACCGTCGCACCCGGTCATGATGTGGTTTGGGTTTTTGGGATTTGCCCAAAGAACGTGGTGGTCGGCATGGGTCTGTTCGCCGATCGTGTTCCAGCTTTTCCCGCCGTCTTTGCTCTGGTGAAGCGCCATGCCGGCAACGTACATAACATTCGGATTGACTGGGTCGATCATTGGTGTCGAGAAGTAGAACGGTCTCGGGTTGATGTACTTCACCAGGGTCCAGCTATCTCCGCCGTCTCGGCTGATAAAGGTGCCGCCACGGTTAAATTGTGAGTCCTCTGGGATTCCCTTATAAGGATCGTTACGAAGCTCTTCAATAGTGGTTAGGTATTTCGCCCGCGCAGCTTCAATGTCCTTCTTATCCTTTGCTGCGGTTTCAATCGCATTCGTATAATTTCTTTCTTCACGTTCGCTCAAGATTCCTTCCAGCTCCTTGATCTTGCGCTTGCTGAGATGAGTGTATGGGAATAGCTCTTCATTTCTTGCTTTGGTGAGTCCATCAATGAACTTGGTCCTTGCAACTGCACCATCTGCATTGGCTTTCTTTGCTTCCTCCCAGGCTTTCTTTTCGGCGTCGTTCAGCTTTCCAAGAACACGTTCGAAGACTTTCGGATCTTTAATTGCGGCCTTGGCAGTATCCGAACGAATGATTGCCGCTTCATTTCGGCGAGGAGATGAACCGTCTGAACCAGGGAGACGGTATTCCACCGTTGCCATGATGATCTTAGGATTGGATTTATGAATATCCAGTCCGATTCGACCGACTTCGGTTGGCAGACCTTTACTAAGCTTTGTCCAGTTCTCGCCGCCATCGGTTGACTTGTAGATTCCGCCACTCTGTCCGCCGCTTTGGAAAACGTATGGGCGTCGTAGTCGGTCCCACATTGCAACGTACAGGGTATTTGGATTTTTTGGATCAACGTCGAGGTCAATGGCGCCGAATTCTGGTCCTTGAGTGAGAACTAGCTTCCAACTCTTACCGCCGTCCGTAGATTTGTAGAGTCCGCGCTCGGCATTACGACCCCAAAGTCGCCCAACGGCCGCAACGTAAACGATGTCGGGATTTTTCGGATGAACGAAGACCTTTGAAATATGTCTTGTTTCCGTCAATCCGACGTGTTTCCAGGTTTTTCCTCCATCAATTGATTTGTATACTCCGTCTCCCCACGCGACCGAGTTGCGGCTAGATTGCTCTCCAGTACCCACATAAACAACGTCTGGCTTACTTTGGCAAAGACCAACTGCCCCCATGCTTACCGAATTTCCGTAGTCGAAAACACAATCGTAGGTAGTGCCACCGTTAGTTGTTTTCCAGAGTCCTCCTGAGGCAGTGGCAACATAGAAAAGCGAAGGGTCTTTCTCATAGACGGCAAAGTCCATGATTCGACCGCTCATGTTCACAGGACCAAGTTGCCGCAGGGTCAGTTGATCGAGAATTGATCCCAAGGGACCTTCGGAGGAGGGAGCTTGCGCAGCAGAAATCCCGCTTAATAGAATCAAACCAAATGCCAGATTACGAATCATCTTCACAGTGCTTTTACCTGTTCAGTCTGAAAGATCACCGGAAATTTTTGTCTAATTTGTGGTCGTAACCTAAAAAACCTCAAGCAATCATTCAACAATTCAATTTGGAGAGGAATTTATCTCGATGTCGCTACTGGAACAACTTACGGTTTTGCCTTCTGTACTCGCAGGTGCGGGTATCGCTACCTTGATCAACATTCTATTGGATGGTCGATTCAACAAGGGTAAGCGTGCTGAAGCTGCTTCCTTTGCCGGGGAGGATCAAGCGACGATAAGCCTGTTGCGTCAACAACTCGCAACCGCCCAAGAACAGGGCGATAAGCTTGCGGAAGTTCATGCCTATTCGCGACAGTTGGAAGCAAAGATAAAATCTCTCGAGGCTAATGCGGGTGCACCCGTCAGTGGTGACTCTGATCTTCGAGTTAAAGTGCTCGAAGAGCAACTCGCTGATAAGGCTGACTTAGAAGGGAAGCTTGCCGTTGCCCTCCAACAGCTGAATGATTACAAAGCAAAGGCCGAAATGTTTGATTCCGTTGTCGGCAATGATGTTGTTCCTCCAGCAACCCCGCGAGAAGAAGCGCCAAAACTTGTTGAACCTGTGCAAGTAGCTGCACCGGTCATTGACGTTGCTCCCGTGGCTATTCCTGAACCTGTTGCCGCTCCAGAAGTTGCTATAGAATCGCCGAAAGTAGAAATCGTTACTCCAGAGCCTGTCGTTCCTGCTGAAGAAGCTCCGGTTGAAGCGGTTGCTTCCGCTCCGAAGATTGAGATTATCGAAAACTCTGTCCCTGGAGCTACCTCTACGAGCGGATCGAGTGCCTTGAATCCAGAAGTGGCAACTCCTGCACTCCGGGTTGAGACAGGTACGCAGCCTGCCCAGAGCTTTACGAACAAGGATCCATTGGAGAAGATCGATGGAATTGGGCAAGTTTATCAGCAAAAGCTATACGAAGCTGGAATTCAGACTTTTGCACAACTCGCGGCTGCATCGCCAAGTCGAATCACTGAAATCATTGAGCCTCAAAACTGGCAAACTATCGACGTGATGAAATGGCGACGGGAAGCAGCTCTGTTTGCTGCCGGAGAGAGACTTTAAGGATCCACAGAAATGCCTGAAATTAGTCTGAGCAAAAAGATCAAAGGATTACTCTGTTTGACCTATCTGGGTGGCGCATTTGCTGTTGCTTCGCTGGGGATGGAGAATCTGGATGAAGTTGTAAAGAAGGCCGAAAAGGTAAAGGTTGGATCAACTAAAATCGTGATGATTGATCCTGCCGATCCAGAATTTTTCGGAGTCGGCGAATACAAGATCGGAGGGGTTACACAGCCCAATGCAAAACTGTCGGTTTATCTGGATAAGCAGCCTCCGATTGAGATTTCTGCGGATAAGTCTGGCGAGTACATCGCTGAACTAACAATTAAAGAAGTCGGGAAGCACGTTATCGCGGTGAAGCTCAAAGACAAAAACGGTAAAGAGCAAACTTATAAGTACGAGTTCAAGAACGCGAAGTTTAACAACGGTTCGAAAGATGCTGACGTTTCGGAGGCGATCAAGAAGTCAGTTGAAAAAGAAGGTCTCGAAAATGCTCCCGTCAACCTTTTACCGAATGATGACGATTCAGACGTCAAATATTCTGGTGATTCATCGGATTCCTCGGATTTGA
This sequence comes from Ottelia alismoides, assembly GCA_037367405.1. Taxonomy (NCBI): domain Eukaryota; kingdom Viridiplantae; phylum Streptophyta; class Magnoliopsida; order Alismatales; family Hydrocharitaceae; genus Ottelia; species Ottelia alismoides. Next base: position 262,452 of record JAZKJV010011644.1, read on the forward strand.
AGAGCAAAAAGCCGGCTCCAAAACCCAATCCAACTGCAAAACCAACTGCAAAACCAACTGCAAAGCCGACCATCAAAGGTGTTCCGTTTGTGATCAGTAGTCATTCGAACTTCAACACGGTGAAACCCGGCATTATCAATGTTGGCGGAAAGGGAAATACTGGCGACAAGATTATGCTTTTGGTCGATGGAAAGCCATCGATGAAGGGCACGATTAAGCCAAACGGACGATGGACGTTCCCGGTAAAAGTGAACTCAGCAGGCAAGCGAGTGTTCACGGCTCAGAACTTGAAGACGAAGAAGATCGCTAAAGTTATCTTGTTCATCAAGTAAAGTCAAATACAAAAAAGCGCTCGCGAAATTTGCGAGCGCTTTTTTTGTTGCCAGAGTTACTTTTCTTCTTTGAATTCCGCGTCGATTACGTCGTCGCCAGCGGTTTCTCCGCCGCCTTGGACTTGTTGATCTCCGGATGATGCTGCGTACAGCTTCTCAGCAATCGCATGGCTCAGTTGTTCGAGGTCGGCAAAAGTGGACTTGATGTCATCTTCGAATCCACTGGTGACTGCCTTTCGAACCGCTTCAATCTTTTCGGTTGCTTCAGATCGAGTTGCTTCGTCGATCTTGTCGCCCGCATCCTTCAGGGTCTTTTCCGTTTGGTAAGCCAACTGGTCAGCCTTGTTCTTAAGCTCAGCAAGTTCTTGGAACTTACGGTCAGCATCGGCGTTTGCTTCTGCTTCTCGAACCATTCTTTCGATGTCGTCCTTGTTCAGGTTGCCCGAGCCGGTGATCGTGATGCTTTGCTTCGCTCCGGTGCCTTTCTCCTGCGCGCTAACGTGCAGGATTCCGTTCGCATCGATGTCGAAGGTGACCTCGATCTGCGGGACTCTAGCCGGAGCTGGCGGGATTCCGGCGAGGTGGAACCGACCGAGAGACTTGTTGTCTCGCGCCATTGGCCGCTCGCCTTGCAGAATGTGAATCTCAACTTCAGGCTGATTGTCGGTTGCCGTTGTATAGATTCGGCTCTTCTTGGTCGGAATCGTCGTATTTCGGTCGATCAATTTGTCGAAGATCGCGCCTTGAGTTTCGACTCCGAGTGAGAGCGGAGTGACGTCGAGGAGAACGATGTTCTTTACTTCGCCACCGAGAACGCCAGCTTGAATCGCCGCTCCGATAGCAACAACTTCGTCTGGGTTAACCGATCGGTTTGGCTCTTTGCCGGTGAGCTGCTTGACCAGGTCTTGAACCTGTGGCATTCGCGAAGAACCGCCGACCATGATGATTTCGTCGACTTCGCTTGCCTTCATCTTTGCGTCTTCCAGAACTTGGAAAAACGGCTTCTTGATCCGGTCCATCAGATCGGCAGTGAGTTCTTGGAACTTTGCTCGGGTGAGGTTGAGGTCGAGGTGCTTCGGCTCGTTGTCTACTGCCGTGATATACGGCAGGTTGATTTGGGTAGACATCTGGCTGGAGAGTTCGATTTTTGCTCGTTCAGAGGCTTCTCGGAGTCGCTGGACGGCGGCTCGGTCTTTCAGAAGGTCCACGCCCTGCTCTTTCTTGAACTCAGCCGCGAGCCAGTCAACGATCTTGTTGTCAAAGTCGTCTCCACCGAGGTGGCTATCGCCGCTAGTGGATCGCACTTCAAAAACGCCTTCGCCGACGTCGAGGATGGAGACGTCAAATGTTCCGCCACCAAGGTCGAAGACGAGGATCGTCTCGTTCGCCTTCTTATCGAGTCCATAAGCGAGTGATGCTGCAGTGGGCTCGTTGATGATTCGGAGAACCTTGAGACCCGCGATTTCTCCCGCGTTCTTGGTCGCAGTTCGCTGGGCATCGTTGAAGTAAGCCGGAACAGTGATGACCGCTTGGTCAACTGTCTCGCCGAGGTAAGCCTCTGCGTCGGCTTTCAACTTTTGAAGAACCATTGCGCTGACTTCTTCAGGGCTTAGGTCTTTATCCAAAGCTGGAACGTAGGCTACAGTTTGCCCGTTCTTCCCGGCTTTGATCTTGTACGAGATTCGGCTTTGTTCGTTGGAAACTTCGCTGAACTGGTGTCCCATGAACCGCTTAATCGAATAAATCGTGTTATCCGGGTTGACGACCGATTGTCTTTTTGCAGTGATCCCGACAAGCCGCTCGCCATCCTTTTTGAATGCAACAACGCTAGGGCAAGTGCGTGATCCCTCAGCGGTGCTGATGACCACGGGTTCGCCGCCTTCCATTACGGCAACCACGCTGTTGGTGGTTCCCAAGTCAATTCCTACAGTTTTTCCCATTGGTTTTGGTCTCTACTTAATATGATGGCATTAAACCATTTGAGTCTTAGGGACTCAATATAGAACACGTATAGGATACCCGAGGCGTTGCATTTAGCGAAGTTTTTTGGAAACGGGCTCCATTCTTTCCGAGACCAGCCGGGTACGAGTTACCATTTCAAAACAGAATTCTGGGGACACGCTCACATTGCACCGGGTCACCATCGTAGAGCCCATCTCTACACCGTCGGTTCTTCGATACGTGAATGTTCGAACCTGCTGAACATTACCAGAAGCCTTTTTATCATCTCTATAAAAATTTATCCCAACGTTGTAAGATGCCTCGATCGTCACTTCCGTAGCTGTTATTTCAGAAACTCGGTATTGTGCCATTGCTTTTCCGAAATCAAAAAAGACATTTTCTATCTGCTCATTGTCGGACTCAAAGGCCTGCTCAAATCGGGACGCTTCAATCGGAACGAAGATTTTTTGACCGACTCTAAAGACATAGTCCGGCCGCCAATCCTTGAGGACTGGAAATATTACGCCAATAGTTTCAAAACTACTCTTCATTCGCTCCGCCGGCTTAACTGTTGGATCGCCCACTGCAAGTTCAGTCCATTCATAGCGAGAAGTTACTGGTTCTTTGGCCTGTTCTTTTACAACGCTAGTACAGTGAGTTGCATATTTTGTCCCTATTCGGTTCTTGTAGCGGATTTCGTCGGTGGCACTGAACATTTGTTTAGATCTCTTTTTTGACTTTGTATCCAAATAAGAGATCATGGTTTCAGATTCGTAAACGCAGACCTGTCCCGGTTCAACTCTAAGCTCACATGAACTAGTCGGAGTTGAAACAGGTTGTGATTGAAGCAATATTGATGCGAAGATGAGAGGTGTCATAAGAGTTTTTAGGGGCGGATAGCTCGCGTTTTAAAGTTCCGGCATGAACAAAAAGTTACCGATTTAGATTTTCAGACTCTTTTCAAGAGAAATCTTTATAAATTTCTCCTTATAGTCGCGTTTTTTCGACTCAAAGCCTCCTTCAATGCGTTGAGATTCGCTGACAACAACTCCATCTGAGGTTCTAAATGACGTTGTTCGCACATCGTTGAAAACCATTGCCAAGTCTTCTTTGTCCGCATTCACGCCGAGTCGAATTGTATATTCAGACTCAATAGTTACTTGGCTAGGTTCAATCGCGATCACTCGGTAATTTACTTTAAGATTTGGGACATTGAACTTGATCTCTTGTTCGTTAGACTCTCCAACAATTGCTTTTGTCGAGAACGAGAAGCCTTTAGCATTTATCGAGAAAGATTGACCTACTTGCTTTACTGATTCTGGTCTCCAGTACCCAATAATAGGGATCCTAATAACTTTTTCTATTGGGCTTCCATTGTCTCGGTGATAAAACTTGACTATTGGTCGTCCCTTCAGGTTCTCCTTTACAATCTGAGATTTCACGGTGTTATCAGCCGTATTTTTGTTGTTAGACCGCACCTCAATTTCGTTACCGTTCCTCGCTCCAAAGGTTACATCGCTGATCCAACTGTGTTCTGACAAGCTTCGTTGGTTTGTGTCGATGTCAATACGCTCAGCTTTCATTTTTACGAAGTACGAGCAAGAAAATCCGGGCTGGACCTTGAGTTCGCAACTGGGGAACCCACTTTGTTGAACTGAGTTGAGTGTTGAAATTGCAAAGAGGGTGATCAGTCCCATAGTATTATGTTACGAGGGATTACGAGAAAAATGTAAACAAAAATCGCCCAGCACGAACGAGGTGCTGGGCGGGATAAAGGTTTATAGTCCAGCCAAAACTTCTTGAATCTTCGCGAAGTTAGGCAGTTCGAGTGGGGTTGGGGTTTCTTCGGAGTACTTCACTTCGCCGTCCTTTCCGATAACCACCGCCGCTCGCTTTGCCGCAGGTCCAAGGCCGACGAGGTCGGGCAGCACCACATCGTACGCTTCGGCGACTTCGTTCTTGTAGTCGCTCAGAAGGGTCACGCCAATCTTGTTTGCGTTCGCCCAGGCTTCTTGGGCAAACGGTGAGTCGTGCGAGATGCCGTAAACCTTGGCACCAGGAAGAGGATGAACACCGCCGGTTACGTCGCACATTTCTTGGGTGCAAACACCGGTAAAAGCGGCAGGGAAGAACAGCAGGACAACGTTTTCTTTCCCAGCGGAATCTGCGAGAGAGACATCATGAAGACCCTCGGCATTCTTTGTTTTCAAAGTAAAGTTTGGAGCGGTTGAACCGATTGCAATAGCCATCGCCCGATTCTACGCCAAGACCGATTCGGATTGTTGCCGAAATCCGTTAACTTTTGGCGTTTGTTTTACAGCGCTCACATACAAACGAAAAAAGCTTGAATCCGTTTGCAAATTGAAATTCGTAACTAGTTCGCTTTTGCTTTAACTCAACACCATCGGGAACCTGAATGGATTGTGGTGTAGTCTCGAAAAAGTCGACTCGAAACCCAATTGGGAGGACATGGAATGATTCGGGGTTTGCCCTCATTCGCGTCATTTTTGAAAGGTCAACATTGTTCGACTTTTTGGTTTTGCGCTTTAAGTTTATGCGTAGGCCCTGTTGTTCGGGTTGATCAACCTTCGTGTACTCAATTTCAAGATCGGGCGGTAGCACCCCGCAAAGCGGAAGATCCGTAGCAGGTAGAGTCAGAACATCTCCTGCTCGAATCGATTTTTCGCGACCGATTTCGGCGTAGTGCAACGTGTACTCTCCCATTTTGGGAACGTAAACGGCACCGTATCCACTGAGAATCGTGGTCGCCAACAATACAGTCATAGACTATATTTTCGTGACTCACAACCTTGAATCTCAGGTTAAAGTCTGAAAATACTCCGAGTTTATTTCTCGGCCAGTAGCTGTCGGACGAGCTTGGCAATTTCATCTTCGCCACGCTGTCCGTTAAAGTTCAACTCACCGATCCAGCCGCCGCGTAAAACGCCCCTTTTGTCGACAACAAAAAGCGTTGGCCACGCGGTGACTTTCCAGGCATTCCAGTTCTTGTATTCTCCATCGATCAGGTTGGGATATTCGATGTTGTACTTTTTGATATGTGCTTTAACTTGCTCTGGGTCCTTCTCAATTTTAATCTCAGGGGTATGAATTCCGATGGTGACGACACCGTCTTCCTTGAATTTCTCGGTGAGTCTTTTGATCGCAGGGAGATTGTTTTTGCAGTTGTAGCAAGCAAATGTCCAGAAGTGAACGAATGTCACCTTGCCCTTTCGGTCAGCCAGCTTAATCGCCTCTTTGGAGTTCACCCACTCGCCGCTCGCAAGCTCTGGAACCCGTGTGTTCATTGGATGTTGAAGCATAAGAGCGGCGGCTAATAGTGTTGTCATGGTTGGTTGATGCTTTCGTCCTTCAATTCGTTCCCACTTTTTGGCTTTGGAAAAAGAAGTTTCTTGAAGAGTAGGCCCAAGACTGCGAGGATAATGAGCCAAGGGCCAACACCGACCACGAATAGGACCAGTGCTTCTCCCGTATTCTTGATGGCCTCTAGAGAGCCTGAGAATCGGCGTGAGATCTTGGTGGCAAAAGTAGGAGGACCCTGTGGCTTGAAGTCCTTAACCTCACGAATCATGATCGTGATGGTTGAAAGATCAGTCTGATTGTTCAGGAATCTGAGTCGACCTTCGATCTGCTCGATTTCTTCTCGAACTCGGCTCAGCTCTTTCTCGACGGTCAGCACCTCGCTCAGTTTTCCAGTTGCTTTTTGCAAAAGTTCGATCAGGCGCTGTTCTTCAACTTTCTTGTTCTTGAGTCGGGCGGCAACGTCGTAGAACTCTTCGCTGACATCTTGAGCGGTTCTGCTCACGCTCTCAAGTTCTCCGAGTTGGGAGACGGCTTTCAAAAATGAGTCGAAACTTGTGGAAGGAATTCTGATTGTCCAACTCGCGGTTCTCACCTGGTCTCGGGTTCCAGTTTTGCTTGCATCGCCGATGTATCCACCAAACTGTTTCACCCGTTGCTCTAATGCATCGCCAGCTTTATCTAAGTTTTCTGCTACAAGTGATACATTTCCGGTGTAAATGATCTTCTTAGGAATCGTGGCAGCCGCTTTCTCCGACGATTCATTTTTTGCATAAGAGACATCTCCCGTGATCGGTGCCGAGGCAGGAGAAAAAGACTGCTCGCTCGAAGCTGCAGAATTTTGCGGACTTCCTCCGCTGCAACCTTGCAGAATCAGAAAACAGATGGCCAAAAGAACCCATAGGTGTTTCATAAAGAATTGCCTTATAGACGGAACCACTTGGCGGGGCGTTTTGGTTTCCTAGTTTTTTTGCCGACGGCATCGGTCGCTGCAATATTTGACGTTTTCCCAATCCCGCTCCCACTTTTTGCGCCAAGCAAAGGGACGCCCGCAAGCGGCACAGAGCTTTGATGGCAGATGCGAGTTATTTCTTAGCTTTTTTCTTTCCACTGGTCTGCTCCAGTGCTTCTCTACGTGCTTTTTCCGCATCCATTGCGTTGTTCAAGAATGCAAATCCGAGGCTGAGGAAAAGCAGAATTGCGATGACAAGGACCGAGTTACCTTGGTTAAAACCTTTCAGTATCTCCTTTCCTTTCTCGTTTTGTTGAGCGAAGTAAAGGAGCGTGAACGTCCCGGCGCCCAGGAGTGAGAAGACAAGGAGAAAGGTCTTGGCGATTTTCAAGCGAGTTCTAGTTTACTGTTTGGATCGTTTTTGGAGGGCTTTTTTAAGTTTCACTAGATCGAACTTGTCGATTTCACGCCCAGAAGCTTGCTTTGCAAGAATTAACTGCTCCAAGCCAATAAATCGAGCTTTAATTCCATCTAAATCTAGAACTTCTTGCGACTGCCAAGCTTCTTCAAAGCTGACTCCTTTAATCTGATTGAGAATATCAATTCGGTTAGGAGGAGATCCCAGAATAATCATCCGATTCTCCTTTTTTAGCTCCGCAAGTTGCTCCACCGTCAGCGAATACCCGAATTCAGCGAGGGCTTTACCAAAACGGTCTACATTTTCTGCTCTTTCGCTGAGAAAAATGTCGATGTCATTTGTATATCTTGGCTCAGCGTAAAACATGACAGCATAGCCGCCAACTACCAGATACTCAACTTGGTATTTCTCCAATTCTGAAAGCAGATCTTTGAAGTCTGAGTTCATCTAGGGTGCCTCCTTTGATGGTATGGCTAAGGACTGCCAGTTCCCACGCAGCTTTGAACTTCGTCTCTGCCGATTGTGCACTCCAAAACTCAGAATCGAATTCCTCGGTCGAGGAGTCCGCTGAAGTGACTTGAATCCACTGATTTCCTAGCTTTTCAATCACACCTTTATTTTACAACAGACTAGAACGCTTTACCTTTTTGTCGGGCTAAATCGAAGGTGGCAGTATCCGCAATTGCCATCACGGCCATCACCCCAGCCTGAACAGGGTCGCTGATGACTAGGTCGGCGGCTTCTTTCACGCTTCCAACCATGTTGAGGCTGATCACCGGAATTGCAAGTTCTCGGACAGCTTCGGTTACATCGCCACCCATGAGGCTGCCGGCCAAGACGAGCACTTTTGCCCGAGGTAACCGAGCGACGGCCCGAACAGCCTCCGCGAGTTTTGCTTCACCGGTAAGCGGAATCGTGTCCACACTGATTCGTTCCCCTCGAATGTTGTGCCGGTCCGCCTCGGTTACCGCGCCAAGGACCACTTGAGCTACCTGTGCTCCGCCGCCGATCACGATGACCCGCTTGCCGAAAATGGCACTTGCTCCGTCGATCTCTTTCACTTCAGAAACGGCGTCGACGGTTTCCAAAAGCCTGACCAAGCCGGAATGAGCCGGTTCGAACTCGATCACCAGTTCGACTTTCTCGCCCGAACTCACGCGGACATCGGAGATGTTGCATCCGTTTTCGGCAAAGATAGCCGCGACGTCGCTGAGAAGCCCAGTTCGGTCGGAGGCGAGAATCTGGATGGCGGGCATTTCTTTGATAGTTTAACGGATGACTGGATTCTGTATGAGTTGATCTTTGGGATAGGGATGAACATCGAGCGTCACTTTATCTTCACCAAAGGTGTCAATCCATGCGCTTCCATCGAAAAAGTAAAGATGGAGTCGTTCTGGCTTGTTTACCGTTACTCGGTGCTTGTCAATGTTTTTCAGGGCTGTAACTCTAATGTCTCCGAATGGCGTATGGGTACGAGTAGTGAGCGTCTCTAGAGCGCCTAATTGAGGATCGATGACCCAATTGCCGTTTCGGTCTTGTCCGATCCCGGCGAAAACGGTGTGCATGTCAATAGTTGGAATCACTCCACAGTGGCTCATCATCGAAGTGGTTCCTGGCGTCACATCCCACATTTCTTGGATCGTGCCGTTATTCACGACTGAATACATGTTTGCCCATCGCGTTCGGAGTTCGTCCAGAATCAGGTCAGGCCGCCCCACCCGCGCCCAGGCCCAGTGGCGCCAAACCGAGTTGACCGGATATCCAATTCCCATTGAAGCAGGAGCGGTGGTCAAAATTTCGATGGTTTTGTCTAAGTTTTCTAGCAATGGGTACCCATTTGCGTGGAGCCAAAGAAGGTGGTGAATCGATCGGTCGCAGAACCTGGGCTGGGCCTCGCCAGGGTTATTGACGAGGACACCGAGTTTAGAGTCATAAAACTCTCGCAGAATCGCGGCGTACGACCAATCCAGGTTAGCTTCTTCACCCCGAATCCAGCCGAGCATCACTTTCATTTGCAGGTGATACAGGTTTAGAGCGAGCTTTTTGTGGCTTTGGTTTTGATACGCATCGTGGTCGATCCAGACGGCCTCGGTGCCGATGTCCTCTACTTTCAGTAAACCGTTGAGATCGGTGATCGTGAAAAGATAGTCCTCAAACCGCCGGATTTTGGATTCGTTTTCTTCGTATGGTGTTCGGTCGCCCGTTTGGAGCCAGTGATGAATATGCTCCATCACAAATCCGATGCTGTGGTCCACCAGTGGTCCCCAGCCGGTGGCGTCGATGTGTCTTTGCCCAAGTCGGGCGTATTGGTCGAATGCAGGCCATGAATCGAACCAGATTCCGTGCTTCATCTGCCCATGCCCAAATTGGCGCAAAAACCTTTTTGAAACATCGTATCGGCCATGACCGAGACGGACGGCGTGAAGCTGAGTCGCGCCGTCGCCGGCGTACTGCTGTCGCTCCCTAGCCATACCATCTACCACGATGTCTTGGGCGGAATTTTGAAGGGTTCGGAAGCTGGCTTCGAGCAGGGTGTCTAGACCGTTCGCAAAACAACTTTGATCTTCTTTTTGCATCAAAAGTCGTTGTCTGAATCTAATTGTCGGAATGAATGCCCATCCGTCAATTGGAATATCGATATGCAATTGAATGTATTTAGCGCACTCATAATCAAAAGTCTCCAACTCTTGTTCCCCACCACTACAGATAAATCTCGACCATGAAAAAAAGTGGGTGTCCAAGAACACCTGGTTCTCCGGCAAGCTCTCTTGAACCATGAGTTCCACAACTACATTTGAGCTGCAATTCATTGACACAATAGGAAATCCGACCATCTCGTGAGGAAGCTGATAAGTAACTAAATAACTACCGGGCGAGAGCAACTCGATATGGGCAAATCTCAATGGCGTGATTTTTTCAAAGGGGTCTGGGACTCGGAAATCGAACCAGTCGTTCGGGTTGATCCTCCATATGACAGAAAAAGCGTTGATTTGCTCCGCTTGGAAGATCTCTTCGGTCATCATTGGGATGGAACGTGGACGAAGACTGCTTGTTCGGGAGACCATCCCAATGTCGTCGTTGTAGCTGCGATACGAACCCATGATCGGTGTCTGATCGGGATCGGCGTCGAGCACCATTGCTTTGTACCAATATGGACTTTTTACAAACAGCTCAGCAGTCCAGCCCCGCTCGCTTAAACTGAATTGCACTTCTTCCTGCAGTGCTCGTAAAAACCACCGTTTGTGGCGTCCTGGCTTACGCGAACGATCGACGCAACAAACCCAAGTCTCATCGCTGGCGATCACTTCTTTTCCAAGATTCAATCGAAATAGCAGTCCGGGTTTGCCTGTAACCCAAGTGCCATCTCCCTGGCCAAAAAACAAAACGTGGACGGCGATGATGTTATTGCCGATCTCTAGGTAATCGGCAAGGTCAACGGGGTCGGCCTCGGCGTGCCGAGGGTCGCTGGGCGCAGGTCCAAACTGAACGTATTTGTTGTTAACATACAGCTTGTAGCGGCTATCCGCCGCAATCCAGCCCCGGGCGATTTTCGGAATTTTGTCGAGCACAAACTCCTTTCGGAAAAGGACAAACGTGTTCGGCAGCGTCCGCTCGGAAGGAAGCCAAATCCACTTTGCAGGAGCAATCTTAAACTCACTTTCTTTACCATCGGGATCGTAGCCTTGTCTCACCGGGTTCGTGAGGTATTCCTCTTCGGTTTCCCAAGTTGTGAGGGACGGATTTAGCATCGCTCCTATCTTATCGCTGATTTACTGATAATGAAAGAACTTCGTCCGACTTTCGTAAGGTATTAAATGGATGTTAAGATTTTGGAAAGATTAGAGAAGGCAAAGACCGCGACTCCAACTTGGGATCCAGTTGCGGGAGGAAATCTCTCATGGATTCGGTTTGTCGATACAAAAACGGTCTTGCTTCCGAATCCGGAACGATTTGAGGCGATGTGCGACGAAATCTTGAACGGTCGATACTATCCCGCGGACGCGGTCGAGTTCTTTGCTGAAGAGCTTCCGCTGAGACCGGGAACCAGAATCGTGCAAAGAGCACCATTTCTGTTTCTGAGACTCTGGAGTGTTGCTGAAATATTCATCGCTGATCGAAGTGCGCAAGCGCTGAAGTTTGGATACGTCACCACAAATCAACATCACGGTCGGGGAATTTGGCAGATCATTTTGACCAAGCAACAGGACAACATCAGACTCAAAATTGACAGCACAGTCACTCCTGGAAGCTTGTTGTTCTGGCTGGGTCTGCCGGTTGCGAGGTTTCTTCAGCTGAGAGCAAGAAGGCGCGGGATTGAGAACCTAGAAAGACTGGCCTTACTTCCAGCCGAGGTCTGATTTCAATGCTTCAATCAGCACATTAGCCATCTTTTGTTGGGTCACCGCATTTGGATGCCAAGAGCTGCCAATCCCATCTTTTTCATCTTGTTGGGCGAAGTCGATTCGCCGTAGCCATTTATCGCCGGATGTTGTAACGATTTCATCTAGGAAACCTTTTACAGTTGTCAAATGCTTCTGTTCTGGCGGCCAGGAGTCAGACATCATCGAGCCCGTTGCTAGATAGATGATTGCCTTGGGATAGTTCTTGTGGACTCGGCTTATGAACTTCTTGTACCCGCCAATCCAGCCTTCTTTGTCTGGAATTCCCTTCGAAAAGTCGTTGGTTGCAAGGTTGATCACGACTGCTTGAGGATGATTAAGGGGATTGGGTTTCCATGTGCCTTTCTGAACAGAAGGGAGCACAAAGTCGTAAATTTCTGGAATTGTGTTATCCGGCCACATTTTCTTGCCGGACCATGCAATCGTTGTGCAGTCGGCATCAAGCGCCCTGGCCGCGATCTGACCGTATGTGAGGTATGCGTTTGCGGTGTCGTAGCTATATTTTTCCTCTTTTGTTTTGCCGTCCACACCAAAACCCGCACTGATGGAGTCGCCGATGATTTCGATTCGTCGGTCTTTAAAGAGCTTTACATTCTTTTCCAATTTAGCTCGGTCGTAGCTAAAACCGATGTAAGACGTTGGCCCGGAAAACGCTTCTGTTCTGCGAATCAATCGCAGAGTTTTCTTCGCCGAACTTGCTTCGGGGATAGGGTAGTTTGCCTGGGTTGGGCTTAATGTTAATGTCCTGATCGGGACTCCATCGACCTCAATTTGCCACCGATCATTCGGCGACGATGGGTTCATGTTTACGGAGAAGTTCTTAGCTCCAGAGATGTTGAACTCAATCGCGCTTCCAGGCCATTCGCAAGCATAGCCCACTTGGGTATCAACAAACCTCCCGATAAATCGCGGCTGCTCGCCAACCAAGGGCAAAAACAAGTACATGAAAGTGGCAATCATTGAAGTTCCTGGTTCATCTGTTGAACCTTTTGTTTAAGGGTGTCTCGATAGTTTTCGAGTTTATCCGCCAAGTCAGCGTTCGACACAGAAAGAATTTGGACCGCAAGAAGCCCGGCGTTCGCAGCATTTCCGATTGCCATTGTTGCAACCGGGATTCCGGCTGGCATCTGAACGATGCTGTAGAGAGAGTCGAGTCCACTTAGAGCTTTGGTTTGGACCGGTACACCGATGACTGGAAGCGTGGTGAGGCTTGCCACCATGCCCGGGAGGTGAGCCGCGCCGCCGGCCCCGGCGATGATGACCGCAAGTCCGCGTTCGCGAGCGGTCTTTGCATATTCGAACATCCGTTCTGGCGTTCGATGGGCAGATACGACTTCGGTTTCGAATTCGACTCCGAAGTCGCTTAGCACTTCAGTTGCACCGCGCATGGTTTCCCAGTCGCTTTTACTGCCCATGATGACCCCGACTCGCATGGGCAGGAGTTTAACTCAAATGGAAGACGAAGCGAGCATTTCCGAGTGCGATTTCGGTTCCATCGGCAAGCTCGGCTTCTTCAACACGTTCGAAATCGTCCTTAAGAACGAAGGTTCCGTTGGACGAACCAAGATCGTGGATGGACCACACGCCGTCGGTTTGCGTGATTTTTGCGTGCTTTCGGCTTACGTAAACCCCTTCTGGCAAGTTTCCAAGATCAATATCTATAGGGCCGACCGAAGGATCGAATCGACCAATGACACTTGGATTCGTCACTACGAATGATTCTTCTGTCTCGACGCCACTTCGCTTTACAACTAGGGTCGCGTTTTGTGGAGCAACTTCAACCGGTTGACCGGTGGTTTCTGTGGCAGGTGCTTCTTCCACGACTTCGGCTAACGTTTCTTCGTTCATGGTCTGGGTACTGATATTATCAGACGCAATCCCAGAAAATTCACCAGTTTATGAGAATCTTTTAATACCAAGCGGGAGATTCGCGTTCGATGAAGAGGTAGCCAACTCCGGATTCAATTTCCACTGAGAGGGTTTCTTCCACGGCTTGGTTGGAAATACTGGTGAATCCAAGCGGATTCATGTCTTGGTTTTCGAACGACCATTTTGCTCCGCTCATGGATACGTTCGTACAATTTGTGATCGGGATAAGCGAGATTCGAGCTCCGATTGAGGTCTCAGATGAAAAACGTCGAGGTCCTTTGATAATCACTCCCACTCCTCGGTTGAGAGCGAATCTCACAAGCAGATTGGATCGTGCTGCCGCATGGATTGCATCAAGTTGATGATCCATAAGATCGCCTTCGGTGCAAATCAGGGTGATCCGTTCGTATCCCATTCCTTCAGCGTATCGAAGAAGCTTTGCACAGTCAGTATCGTCCTGTCCGCTGTCGTAATGCGAAACAAGAGCCGTTTCGGCAATCTCAGTTGGAATAGAGTCGAAATCTCCTACGGCAATGTCGGGAATGAACCCAGCCTCAAGCGTGCGCAAAAAGCCACTGTCGGCGGCGAGAATGACATCTGACTCTGTTGCCCACCGAACGATGGTTTGGGCTGTAGTGTATTGACCGCCGAGGACGCCGAGAACTTTCACTGTTATGCCGCGAGTGTACTAGAAATAAAAAAATCGAAAAAAATAGAACCAGTAGATGCTTGTCAGTTGAAATTTTAAAATGCAAGAAAACGAGAGAAAAATAGATATAAATTGCGAAAAAAGTGGAATCGGGGTTGCTATTTCCCCTAAAGGGATTTCTTTGTCTGAGAATTTTTGTGAATCCTTTTTGTGGGGTTGATTCGTCTTGAATCTTCTTGTATACTCCGTCCCTCAACGCACGCAAATCTACTCGCCATGAAGGACCAGTTTACGCTCGAAGACTCCGAACAAAGCATCTTGCTCAGTAGTGCCTGGGCAAACGTTGTGCAACGAATGTCGGGTGAGGTCCAAGACGCAATCATGGCTCGGTTTATTCGACCGTTAACCCCGCTTTCGTTCGATGGCAGTCATGTAAAGATCGCTGCTCCCGGTCGATTTCTTCAGGAATGGGTGCGAGAGAGATTCTCTGGGATGATTCAAAGCTACCTGAGCGATGAACTCGGTCAATCCATCTCGTTGGAAGTGACGGCAAAGCCGCGAGAAAAGACAGAGTCTTCGGTTCAATCTCATTCGGTCTCCGCACCGATCATCGAAAAGCCTGAGCGGTTTCAACCGAACGAAAAGTTTAAGTTTGATAATTTTGTGGTTGGACAAAGCAACCGACTGGCCGTTGCTGGAGCAAAAGCAGTTGCCAGTGACCCTGGGACGACATACAATCCATTATTTATCTACGGACCGAGCGGGTTAGGGAAGACTCACTTGCTTCACTCGATCGCTTCGGAGATTGTGAACAACCAGCCGAAGACTTCGATTGTTTACATGACGGCTCAACAATTTGCCGAAGACTTTATCAATGCACTTCAGTCAAACAAAGTTGAGCAGTTTCGAAGGCAGCATCGACATGTTTCGGTTTGGTTGCTAGACGATATTCAGTTCATTGCAAAGAAGGATAAGACCCAAGAAGAGGTTTTTCATACGTTTAACTACCTTCACTCGTTGGGTAAGCAAATTGTTGTGACTTCGGATCGGCCGCCGAAAGACCTCCATTTGTTTGATGAAAGACTTCGATCTCGGTTCGAAAGTGGATTGGTAGCCGATATTCAAATGCCAGATACCGAAACACGGTGTGCGATCATCCGGTCAAAGGCAGCGGCGATGAACGTAAATTTGAACCTAGCGGTCGCGGAGTATCTCGCGGAGTCCGTTCCCGGCAACATCAGAATCCTAGAAGGCGCAATCACAAAGATGGTGACGATTGCATCTCTTAACGAGCAAGAATTGAGCATTGATCTGGCGAAGTCACTGGTTGACCAATATTATCAACCTAGCTTTACGAAGCCCGGTTTCCCGCAAATCGTTGAGATTGTGAGTAAGCAGCTCAATATTTCAGTGGATGAAATCAAAGGACCATCCCGGAAGGCTCCTGTGGTTCATGCCCGACATATCACGATTTTTCTAACCCGAAGAATAACGGGCGATTCGTGGAAGCATATTGGATCGATGCTCGGCGATCGGGATCATACGTCGATCATGCATGGTTACCAAAAGATTGATGATCAGATGCATCACGACAACGAATTGCTCGGACAAGTGAAGGGTTTTATGCGATCATTGCAAAGCCATTGATCTCAGATCTTCCTATCAAAAACTGGCGCAAGACCCTATGCGGTGAAGTTTTATTCAATTGATCAGCGTTGATTTATTCGTTTAAGTCGCACCTTTCATAGGGTTTTGTCGATTGTCGTTTGTACAGAAAAACGATGACATCTTGGTTGATAGTCATTTACTTCGCAACGATTCTTTCATTTCAATTGATCAGTAGTGAGTGATGGAATATGCCTAAAATAGGCACATTCTTGTGGTTTTTGAATCTAATTGGCTAATATTTCCGGGCTGAAACGATGCGAGATTCCTGATGACTCTCTTGTCATACAATCTCATTACTTGCGAAGTTGTAGTGAGTCGATAAAAATCCCGGTATGCAGTTTCCAAACGCAGATCCGATTCCAATTCCGGCTCCGATTTGGTTAATGAAAGTGCTAGGGAATCTGACTCTAGCACTCCACTTTGTTGCCGTCCAAATGATAATTGGCAGCCTCTTCCTGATGATTTACTTCAACGCGAAGGGACGAGCCAACCAAAATTCAGAAGAACTCTCCACCTCGTTTATCGTGGCGCGGAGAATGCCGGTGATCATGACGTGGGTTGTTAACCTTGGTGTTCCGCCTCTCCTCTTTTCCCAAGTCATGTACGGACGCTTGTTCTACAGTAGCACGGTCATCACCGCCGCCACGTGGCTAAGTGTCATCGCCATGATTATGGGCGCCTACTGGTTGCTCTACCGCTCGGTTTACAACATTGAGCGGGGCAAAACCGCAGTCTGGACCGGACTCGGTTCGCTGCTGTTGGTCATCGGCGTTGGTCGAATCTATTCGATGATCATGACGTTGATGCTAAAGCCTGAGGTTTGGCAAGAGATGTACGCCAAGACTGATAGCGGATTGGCAGTTCCTCCTGCGGATCCTACTTTAGCACCGAGATGGTTATTCATCATGCTCGGCGGGCTGGTCTTTGGTGGATTATGGGCTCTAATCATTTCCAACAGCGCACACTTCGACGCGAAGATTAAAGCGATCTTGCGGCGAGCCGGTGGTTTCTCCGCAGCAATCGGATGCGTTGCTCAATTGTTCTTTGGCTACCAAGTATTCGCAACCCAAACACCAGAAATTCAAACGGCAACAATGGCGATGCCGTTGGTGAAGTACTCCGCATTCGCTTTTCTCGCAATGGCGGCATTAGCGGGAATTTTGGCGGCGGTTCAGGGCGCAAGCGCGCGCACTTCCGCCGTCACTTCTTCACTCAACTTCCTCCTCGCTTTCCTTGGCTTGGGTGGAGCGGTGATCTTCCGCGATGGTCTGCGAGATGCTACGTTGCTACCCAAAGGTTTCGACGTTTGGAACCGGGTTGAAGCGAGCAACTGGCAAGTCATTGGACTATTCCTGGTTCTGTTTGTTGCAGGTCTTGGCGTCGTAGGTTGGCTCCTTTCGGTGATGAAACGAGCGACCGCGGTTGATGAGAAAATCCAACAAGAATCTGGAAAGATGGTCTTCATTCCGAACCCACAATACAAGGGTTCAACAACTGAAATCGCACCTGAAGAGGTGAAGCAATGAGTTCTCAAACAACAAACCCCGCCGAGCTCCTGAAGCTCAAAAATGAGAGGGTCGAGACTGAGTTGAACGGTGATGTTTCACCAGAAAACACCGAAGAGGAATTCTCCCGACGCGGATTTGTGAAGTTCGCGGTGGGAGGCGTGTGCGCCGCATACGGCGTCGCCCTCGGGTACCCGGTCTACCGATACCTCAATTCTCCGGTCGAAAAGGCGTCAGCTGCGGCTGCCGTAAAGGAAGTTAACCTCAAGGATGCGGACAAACTTCCGGTCGGCACCGCACTGATGTTCAAATTCGGTGTGAGCCCAGCTCTGCTGATCCACCATGATGACGGTTCATTCGTTGCGTTGGATGCCGTCTGTACTCACCTTGGCTGTACGGTTCAGTTCGAGCCGTCGACGAAGAAGATCACTTGTGCCTGTCATGGCGGTCAGTTCGACGCGAAGACGGGCGAGAACATCGGTGGACCTCCGCCAAAGCCTCTGAAGAAGTACGAAACCATCGTTGCCGCAGGGCAAGTGACGGTGAAGAGGGCATAAGATCATGGCAACAAAACTCTTCAGTTATCTCAACACCCGCCTCGGGCTGGAAGAAGTCTTCTCGTTCGCGAAGAAGAAAACAGTTCCCGTTCATAAGCACACGTTCTGGTACTACTGGGGCGGAATCTCGCTGTTCTCGTTCATCATCCAGGTGATCACCGGGGTTCTCCTTTTGGTGTATTACCGACCCGGACCCGAGGCTTATGAATCGGTTCGACAGATCACTTACGACATCCATTTCGGATGGCTGATCCGGTCGGCACATAACTGGTCGGCAAGTATCTTCCTGGTTTCTTGCTTTGTCCACATGTTCAGCGTTTACTTTATGAAGGCTTACAAACAGCCTCGTGAGTTCGGCTGGTGGTCGGGCATGGTGCTCTTGCTTCTTGGAATGGTTTTCGGGTTCAGCGGCTACCTGCTCCCGATGGACGATTTGGCTTACTTCGCGACCAAAGTCGGTCTCGAAATCCCGAATTCGATTCCAATTATCGGACCTCCGATTGCGAACATGCTTCGCGGCGGCCTGGAAGTCACCGAGTTCACTGTTCAGCGGTTCTTCGCTCTCCACGTGGTTGTGATCCCGCTCCTGTTCTTGCCGTTCCTGATGCTTCACCTTTACTTGGTGCAAAAGCACGGAAACGCGCTTCCGGCAAGCGAAAACGACGTTCCGGTTGAAAAGCGAAAGACCATGCCGTTCTTCCCGAACTTCATTGCGAAGGACCTGGCGATGTGGCTCATCACGCTCAACGTGATTGCCCTCTTCGCTTCGCTCTTCCCTTGGCAACTCGGAAAACCGGCCGATCCGCTCGCTTCGGCTCCGAAGGGAATCCACCCGGAGTGGTACTTCATGAGCTCGTTCCAAACCCTCAAGATTGTTGGGAACATCATTCCTGGCTTCGCTGGTGAAGCGTTCGGAATGACCTTGTTCACCCTTGGTCTTGTAATGTGGTTCCTGATTCCGCTTTATGACAATGGAACGGATAAGGGGCGACGGGCAAAGAACGCGACCTACTTTGGAATCTTCGTCATCGGTGTCCTTTTGGTCACCACGATCTGGGGGTATGTAGCGGTTAGCTAAGGAGGTGATGTTATGAACTACCCAACTTGGAATGTCGGTGGCGTCGGGGGTCCCTGGGTCATCGGAATGATCTCCATCTTCCACGTCCTCATCGCATGGTTTGCGGTGGGCGGCGGACTCTATCTCCCTCTTGCCGAGGCGAAAGCCATCAAAGAGGGTCGGACGGAATGGTTCACCATTCTTAAGCGGCACTCGAAGTTCTTTTTGGTGCTTACGAGCGTGTTTGGCGCGGTCAGTGGCGTCGCCATCTGGTTCGCCATTGGCCTTGTTCAGCCCGAGGGGACCTCGACACTGATCCACAACTTCGTCTTCGGATGGGCGATGGAGTGGGTGCTCTTCGTGGTTGAGCTTGCGGCAGCGGCGGTGTATTACTACACCTGGGATCGGATTCCGCAGAAGCTCCACTTAAAGGTGGGCTACCTGTACGCGGCGTCGTCCTTCGGTACGTTGCTCATCATCAATGGGATTCTGAGCTTCATGCTCACCCCCGGCGATGCTTGGCTTTCGGTGGCTGGAACGGGCAAAGAAGCGACGATGTTCTGGAACGCGTTCTTTAACCCGAATTACTTCCCCAGCCTTATCATGCGGGCACTCGCTTGCGCGGCATTGGCCGGAATCTGGGCGATGATCACCGCTTCCCAGGTCCAGGAGCCTGAGCTTCAACGGGCAAAGGCTTACATGGTGAAGTGGAGTGCCAAGTGGCTCATGCCGATGTTCCTCCTGATGCCGTTCATTCTTCTTTGGAACATGTACACGGTTCCGGCGGAAAACCGAACGCTGATCCAGCTAGGAATCACGACAATTGGGAGCGGCCAGTTCACCCAGATCACCCGAATCGGGCTTCTGACGGTGATGACCTCGTTCACGATTGCTGGCGTGGTCTACTTCTTCGCCTATAGGTATCCGAGGGAGTTCAACTTCGGACACGCCGCATCGGTTCTGTTCCTCGCCGCACTTGCTACGAGCTCGACCGAGTACGCCCGAGAAGCGATTCGAAAGCCGTACGTGGTGGTGAACCACATGTATAGTAACGGACTGCGAAAGAGCGAGGTTGAGAAGTTCAACCGTGACGGTTACCTGACAAGCTCAATGTGGTTGGCGAAAAACGCTTCTACAATGGAGACCGGAAAGGCGATGTTCACCGGCCAATGCCTCTCTTGCCACACCGAAAAGGGCTACCGCTCGATGAAGAAGATGATCGGCGAACGCGACCATAAGTCCATCGTCGGACTACTCAAGATTCTTCATGAGAACAAGGTTGATTCGCCTTACCGAAAGTACATGCCACCTCTGGTAGGTACTGAAAGTGAGCGAGCCGCCCTCGCCGAATATCTCGGCACGCTCAACAGTAACGGCGCTGAACGAGTGGTCAAGAAATAGATTCATCAGGAATCCACGTTGTTTTCTACCCCTCTTCTAATGAAGAGGGGATTTTTTCTGATTTGTTGACAATATTTGGAGGTAGCGCCCTGAGTACTACTTGTTGAAGCAAACAGAAAGCACTTGTGAATTGTTCTAAACTTACGATGAAATTCATGAGTGAATACTTAAGACCGACCTACTTGACTCTCTTAAGCTTAGTAGCTACATTTTGCTCTTTCTTGCTTGTGGGAGGTCTTGATGTATTTTCAATTCTATGGAAGCTTCCTCTTTCGGAAGCGTTTCAGATACTATGGACTTACGTTTTAGCCGGTCTTCTAATGAGTCTATTCGGAGGATGCTTTGTCTGGATAATTGAAGGAATTGTGAATTATCGAGCCTTTACTAAAAAGCGAAAAAATGCGTTTCTCATAAACGAGTATCGGGATAGAAGTCTATTCGGAATACTATTGCTAGTATTTTCGGTGTGCTTGTTTTATTTTCCTCACTTCTCAATTGGTGCAGGATGTGCGGCTTCGATTCTAATTCGACAGTCAGTAACTAAGTCAACAAAATTTAATCCGATTGACCTTAGCTTTGTGCTCATTGTTGCACTTTTGTTCGCACTACGCTGAGGAGCGCAGGCTTCCAGCCTGCTTTCAGTTTTTTCTCCCTGTGACAATTCATTATCAGCCCTTGGGCGTCCAGTTTGGTTTGCACTCTGATAAAAGCCGGAAACCCCCCCACCGGTTCACTCCGTTCACCGACACTCCGAGGGTGTATCTTGTGCCGTCCTGAACGCCAAGTGAACCAAGCTCCACCCCTGGGGGTGGCAGATTTGGGAAGCGATTCATCGCAAACCCAAATCTGGGGGGTCTAATTAGGTTCGACCTCATAAATAAGCGGAAAAAACAGCCAGTTCACTCCGTCACCTAAATGTATTTCATGAGTTAAGTCTTAGGAGACCCTTTCACTGGCACGTAACGATAAGAAATCATAGTGAACTTGTCTTGATGTTTGCGGACCACAGTTGTGATGTCAAACATGCCTTTCTCGAATGTTGAACGATACTTTAAAGTGACAAACGTTCCGGCTTTGTTTTGGTCAGTGTTTGCTTTAGTGACATAGCCGGCAAACTTGGCTTCACCGCGAGTCACTATTTTGCCAAGATCCTTTCGCAATAAATCGGTCGCCTTCTTGTAGTCGAAGCCTTTCAGAAATGCCGGATCGAAGTAAGCCTCGGCAACTGACGGGCTGAACTCTTTCTCATATTCGGCAACGAACTTATTTGAGTAGTTCTCGGCTTCCGCATAGACCGCTTTGGACTGATTTAACCCCGAATATCCGAGCAATCCGCACATGCCGCAACATCCGAGAAAGAGGGCGATGACGATTCCTGCGATGACTTTTCCGCTCACTGAAAAAAGTTTACGCGAGAATATAAGTCGCTATTTGCATCATGCACTTACTTTTTCGGAGCAGGCTCCCAGAGCACTGAGTGGATTTTCCACGACTTGCCGTCGTACGCGAGTTGAATCGCGTTCACGCCTTTGTCGAATGGCTCCTTATCTTCCGGTTTCCAGCGAGACTCATAAGTGCTGAAAACTTGTACGATGTTCCCGTTGTGATGCACTTTGCGTCGCGTTTCCTTTTCGTAGAATCCACGCTCGGTGAGCAATTTGTCATTTCGGGAAATGTAGTCCTCGACGGTCATCGTGAACACTTTTTTGCCAGCCCCGGTTTCAACCAGGGCTGAGAGTGAACCTTTCTCTGTAAAGAGGTTTCGAAACCTCGCCCAATCTCGCTTTTGCCCAATCGGACCGGATATGACGGCGTACATCGCTTTGATGGCTGAGTCGATCGAGGCGTTATCAGGAGCGAAATTTTTGCTGGAGTATTACAAGTGGTAATAGAGCGTTCATGCGCCTATTCTATCTCAATAAAAAAACTTTCACACAATTTATAGAAATAGATTTATAATAGTAAATCTATAGGAATAAATGATGAAACTAGGACGAGAACAGCATCGAATCTTGGAGATCATTTGGGACGCACCCGGACTCACCGCGAAAGAAATCACGGATCGCGTGAACCTGCAAAAGCCCACCGCGCACAGCACTGTCCAAACCATTCTGAGACAGCTCATCCAAAAAGGGGCGGTTAAGTCCGACGCGGTTGGAAGAACATTTGTATTCACGGCAGAGATTCAACGCGAGGAAGCGACGAAGAGTGCTCTTCAGGAAGTGCTGGACCGGATGTTTGACGGTTCTGCCAGCCTTCTGGTCGCAAACCTAATCGACCGTAACGAGGTCTCCGCCAAAGAGATCGCCGAGATCAAAGAAATGATTCGCCGTTACGAGGAGGATGCGAAATGAACTTCCAAGAAACGATGCTTCTTGGCGGACGGCTGATGATCCTGACTACGGTTCTTTGGCTCATCACTTTCGTCTTTAATGCTCGCCCGAAGCTTCAGGTTTTGTTTATTCGAGGTGGAGTTGTTTTAACTGCTTTGGCTGCGATTGTTTCAGCGACCGATTTCTGGCGTCCAAGACCGGCGGTGATGATGCCATCGGTGCATGATTTTGCAATTGCGGCCACTCCGCTCCCGGCATACAAGGTTCGCGATGATGTTTTTACGGCTACGTCAATGGGATACACCGAAAGTGCTCCGCAGTTAAACGAGCATGAGATCACTATGCTGACAGGAGTCATTGCCTTTGCTCTGTTTTGCCGAGTTCTTATTGCATTGATCGGTGTGCATTTCCGGACTCGACGCGGACTCCCTCGTACTGCAGACCCAGCCGTAGTCGCTCAATGTCAGGAACTCGGCTTGCGATTTCCTCGCATAGTCACAGACGCTCGCTCATCAACACCATTTGTAGGCTGGTTCGGACGACCAATCGTGTTTTTGCCGACCATTGAAACTCCCGCAGTCGCGATTCGGCATGAACTGATTCATGTCAAGAATCGAGATGTTCAGTGGCTAATCTTTTGCCGAATGGTAACTGCTTGGTTGTGGCCCATTTTTCCGCTTCATTTGTTGGCGAAGAAGATGGTTCATGCGAGCGAAGTCGTGGCTGATTTGGAAGCGATGAACAACTTAGTGTCTCCGAGCGACTACGCAAAAATGCTTCTGAGCTATAAGGGATCTAAGCCCAAAGCTGCTTGGTTGTCGGTAGGAATCTTTAACCGAAAATCGGGTCTTAAAGCGAGAGTCAAGTCGGTGCTTACGAGAGACCCAATTCGAGCCACATGGACCCCTATTTGGCTGAAATGGTCGGCGACTTCCGGAGTCATCATTCTTGCGGTTTCATCCATCGCTTTTCTTGGTGCTCCTGGCTCAAAGCTCGAAGAGTATCCATCGGAAAAATTTCCTTATGTGGCTGGAAAGCGAAA
>JAZKJV010011645.1:0-138298 GCA_037367405.1 Ottelia alismoides
CCGGGTAATGGCCTTGTGGGCCCACTATCAAGAGGGAACTCGGCTCAGACCCCCAAACATAGTCCCACATCTGAAAATACACAAAGTGTGAGAGTGGGTTATAAGGTGGGAACTACTACTTGACAACTTGAGCTTAAGCATTTTGAGTGGTTGTCAACGGTTCCATTCGTTCGAACCAACAAGTCTGTCAGAGCCAGTTTTCCTCGATAACGGATCGGGAATCTAATATTAAATCAAAAAACACCCATTATTATAGCAAAATCTAAATTTATTGTATGCACATACTTAACATCTATCGCATGTATTTTTTCTTATTCTCAAAATCCATCATATATGCAAAAAAAATGTAAATGGGATAACAAAATTTATTTTGTTTATTTTTAATTTGAATATGCCATCTCACATTATTGTAATCCAAAGATATAAGTTCAAAGCACATTCATAAAAAGATGTAGAATTTTTAACCAAGTGATCAGGGGTTAAAAGAATTTCCAAAATTCATTGAATGCTTGAAAATAACAAAATTGAATGAAACATTATAAAAAACAACAGAAAAGGCTTTTGAATTTTTTTATGTAAAAGTAATGAAATCAAATAAAGGAAGAATGAGATAAAAATGTTTAGGTTCGTTCGGAGCTCATCGTGAGCTGAGATCATCCTCATGCGTTTTTTT
Source organism: Ottelia alismoides (assembly GCA_037367405.1). Lineage (NCBI taxonomy): Eukaryota > Viridiplantae > Streptophyta > Magnoliopsida > Alismatales > Hydrocharitaceae > Ottelia > Ottelia alismoides. Next base: position 674 of record JAZKJV010011645.1, read on the forward strand.
ACGAACTTGTTGGCTGCTACTCAGATTTGCTTTCAATGTCTTTAGAAGCATGATGGAAATGAATATGGATATATCTTGAATATCCATTAATTATATTCGAAAAAATACCGGATATGAATATTCGTATTCAAATACTAATCAAATACGATCGAATATGGATATAATTTGTAAAAAAATTAGTATGGATATGGTAACAAAAAAAAGTTTCGGGATTCGGATCTTAATATTCGAACACAAACTAATATATACATATGCATATACACATGCATGCATATATAAGATTTTATTTAGTAAACAACTAAGCTAAACCCACGTCCATACTTCCCCTCGATCTTTGACAACCACTACATCTCTTTACTTCGACAACTTCATAAGAATCATATATAGAAGATGCCTCAAGTAGGCTACAATGCCTTGACCACTATATATATAGAGCAACCCTTCTGCAATACCCACCCATTTGAGGACATCGAATAAAACGTCTCTAATGAGATCGTGTCTGTACTTCAACTGCGGGAGCTCCCTACAATGAATGACACGATCACCAAAATTATCCAAGCATGCCTTGCGATAGACTGGGACAAATCTCATCAGCAGGAAATAACGGAATCATGAGACGATATTTGAGGATACTGCGGTATTCCACCGATGACATGTGAAGTCCAAGTCCGTCAATAGGAAGGGTAAGGAGAAAATCTTGGGGCATGAACAGCTTGAAGACACTGAAAAACCGCCTTTTGTCTAACGGGCATGTTATAAACCACCTCTATATCCTCAATTATTTTGCTAAAAAATGCATCCACCAAAACATTCTGGGTCTTGGGGGGACGGTGTCCTTTTTAGAGAAACAACTGAGGTCGAATGGGGGAATCAAATCATGAAGTCTTTGAAGAGCATAGTCGAAGTCAGAGTCCATATTGCAAAATTTACTGTCACGCAGGATATGGTCCTGAAGTTCCCAAGATTGCACCATGGAAGCCACAAAAGCGTAGGAAGAAGCCTCCACCGCTGAAAGTAGTCCCAGACACCAAGTCGAATGGGCAAAGAAGCCACCCTCCATTGAAGATCTCCAAAAAAAGATCCTCCACAAACAACGATGTCCTCAATAGAACCTCGTAAGCCTCTGTCAAATAAAATTGCGGCCTCCTTCATGTATAAAGGTTGACAAGTCCTCAAACTGAATAAAAGTTTTGATAGGCCCATACAAGAACGAAGTAAGAGAAGCTCACTCTGGGGGTCCTTCAACTGAGGTAGAGGATGCATCAACTTCACCGCTTTAGCAGGCCCTCTCCAAAGCCAGGCTTTCAACAAAATTTTGATCCATACTAGCAGCCCCTCCAAGCAACTTCACACCTAATAAAGGTCTACCAATATCAGGCGCGAACAATCCTTTGCGAATTTCCTGGCATCACAAGTAGGCCAAAAGAGTTCTGTCTTATGAATATTTAAAACAAGACCCAAGTCTGGCTCACGTTGTTGGATGATATTTAAGACCTTGGCCACCTCGAAAGTATCTCCAATAACTGTACCATCATCAAGATACCATGCATGAAGAAGTAGTTTGCAATTATCCCAGATATAATGGATGAGTGGGTGTAGAGCGAGAGAAAATAGGTGCGGGCCTAGAGGATCACCCTGCTGCACTCCAACGGAAGACCAAATATGCCTATCTCCAAGGTACAACCTTGTTGCCTGCCCATATAAGAACTCCACCCATAAATATATAGAAGGGCATCTTTCTCTCACTTGCCGTAATAAGGCGGACCTATCAACCATATCGAAGGTATTAGAAAAATCCACAGTAAGTAAGGAAAGAGAGCCATCCGTATGACAATCATTCAACATTCCTATTAACACTGTGTAGAATAGCCTCACCAGAAACACCAACTCCAAACTGAAAGTCATTGAGATATTTGGCCATATCTTTACTAACACCTGCCATAGCCACTTTGGACACTAGCCGTCTCCAAATAGTACCAACTGCAATAGGTCGAATGCTATTATCTGGTTTGAGCAATGGTGTAAGCGATGCATACGCTATAAATTCTGACAAAGAAGTGGGGCACCTTCAATCCAGCTATAAATTAACCACACGAGTGATTGCGTATAAAAGGTCCATGGCCACAACATACCCCTCTCCACACATAGTACAAATAAATATTGATTAGTGATATTAATAATCATCAAGCTTATTCATCATGATTATGTAATGTTAATCACGAGTTAAAAATGTTAAATCACATTTAATAATAATTAATTATGATCAGTGATAATTAATCATGATTGGTACTAATGAAATGTCATTAGCGAAACCACAGACTTCGTGATAAGCGTGGACAAAACCTTAGGCAAAAATCATGGCTGCGAAACCACAGTACTGAAGGAAACCATAGTTTTGGACAAAACCATGTGTAAAAATCATGGATTCTAAAACTGTGATTTTCAATGGCTTGGGAGTCTATAAATGCCCAAACCCTATAACATTTCCATTTAGATCTATTTGGACCAACCAAGGTAAGAAGTACAAATGGCGGTAAGTTCTGTCTAGTAATTCGATGCTTCTCAAGATATGCTTGGTATTTTTCCTCCAAATCAAAGACCAAACCTTTGAGAATTCTATAAAACTATCTAAGCAAAATTCATAGATTGTCCAAATTCACACATATTATGGCGGTAAATTTGAAAATCATGATTTTTCGATCATTTACGAGAAGTATGGCTTGAAGTATGAATTTGCATTTCCTAAAATACGACTAAATTGCTGAGAGAAAGAACCACTCTGGAAGAGTGTGCTAGAACAAGACTTATAGAATCTGAACTCTCTAAGTATTTTATCTAAAGTTATCGACACAACTTGTTATGTTTTTATACATAATTTTAATAAGACTATTTACCACTAAAGCAAGCTATACAATATTTTAAAGGAAAACCTAAAATTAATTACTTTAGACTACTCGAAAGTAAATATTTCATCTGAAATACTAAAAATAATATTGATAAGTTGTGGCTAAAGGTCAGGAATGTATCTTTCTTGGTTACTTAACAATAAGTAAATCCGACAAAGTCTTCAACAAAGAAATTTGTCAAAATTGAAGAGATACTTCATGTTAACTTAATTGAAAATCACAAAATTAAATACTCAGGTATAAGCTATGAAGATAATAAACAAACACCTTTCATTGACCTAACAGATATAAATTATGCAAATATACAAAATTATTTAAAATTGGATTTACAATAAAGATTACTGCTAAGGAATAAAAAATAGTTAGATGCATTAGAAAGAGTTCAAAAAAGATTTCAATTGAAAATTAGCTTTATTTTAGATGCCTAAGTATCATAATATGAACTTAAAAATATCGATGAACCAATGAGGATTTATGTAACGTAAGAAATTAAACTAATTGACAGAAAGAAGATACATGATCTAGTTCCAAAACATGAAAATCATACTATAACACAAAATGGATTTTCAGAAACAATCTAATGAAGATAGAAATGTAGTAAGAAATAAAGAAATATCAATAACTTAAAAATATAATAAAAAATGAGGAATAGATTTTAATGAACATATGCATTTGAATCCATAAAAATGCTTTTAACATACATTTCATATAAAAATATAAAAATTTATCAAATGGATGAAAAAAAATACTTTTCTCAACGGACTATGTTAAACAACCCCATAATTTCATGCACAAAGGAAATCATGAACATATATACATATTATAACAAGCAGGTATAAAAGACTTTGAGACCAATTTGGCAGCTTAGAATTTAATAATAATAATAATAATAATAATAATAATAATAATAATAGAATGCGGCTGCATATTGTTATTGAAAAGACTTCATACATCATAGTAATGCAAATATTTGTTGATATAATTTTGAGATTTTATCGGTTGTGCCCTCCTTTGATAATGCAATATCAGTTATGTCCTCCCTTCTTTTGCAATATCATATACGCCCATGATTTTTTCTACAATGATCACTTGTGCCCCTCCGGTTAGTTCCATCCATCCTCATCCCAAACGGACGATAACTTTGGGGACACAAGGGGAATTAAATAATCAAGGTAGAAATATATTTTTCTTCTCCTTTTCTTATTCTTCCTTCCACTCTTCCTCCCCCTCTGGCCCTTCCTCCAATCGACTCCTCCTTCGCCCCTTCCCCACTAGCCCCCCCTCCTCCTCCTCTTCCTTCTACGACATCCTCCTCCTTCTCCACCCCTTTCCATCCCTTTCTCCTCCTCCTCCGACTACATCCTCCCCAGAAAAGTAGTGAGCACATCCAAGCCAAATAACATCGTGATCACAATCCCGAAGATTTGATCACCTGAACCATTGAGTACCTGTAGCCGATTGACGAAGCACCATTTTAGTGCACAAGATCAAACCCATTCTTTAATCGTCAATCTCTGACTTGAATCTTCATCATCGAAGATCAATAGACCTTCGCTCCTAGAGTCGAACGAATTGGGGAAGAACACATATTTCCCAAAGAACATATAGGTATTGTTGATCGACTTTGATCCAACATTTTAAACTAGTCAACATGGATGCACCAGAAGTGCACAATTCACGCCCATTGACTAATCTCCTCCTGCAGCCCCTCTTCATCCTTGTCCTCCTTCGCCCCTCTCCCTCCAGCCCCTCCTCCTCCTCCTCCTCCTCTGACAACCTCCTCCTCATCCTATGTCCCCTCTTACCACCTCCTCCTCAGACCACCTCCTCCCCTGCCCCTCCCCCTCCCGTCCAACCATGCATAATGACATAGACCCATAATTCTGCTTCTAAATCTCTGTGCATGTGGCAATGGACATGCTCATCTTGGCATTGAAGCACCTCGAGGAACTCGGCCTAAACCAACCCCATATCTCTGTGCAGGACACTTGCACTGACAGAGGAGGAGGTTTAGGTAGAGAAGTTGCGGAAGGAGGAAGAATGAGGGGTTATTGGAGGAGGATGAAAGGGGGGTTTGACCATTACCATACCCTTCTAACTGCACCATGGTTCAAACAAACCATGGTTTAGTTTAGCTTTTTGACGGCTAGTCTAATGGAAGGGCACAAGTGACCATTGTGGAAGAAGTTAGGGACACATCTATTGCAAAAAAGGAGGGCATATCTTATATTGCAACATTTAAGGAAGGCATACCTAATAAAATCCCTTTAACTTTTGGATCTATAAATGAAAAACGATGTCAAGAATTTGCACATATTGCGTAGAAGGAATTTAACCATGACTTTCACGGGAGAACTTAATTTTTCTTAGGATTGCAGATACAAAAATTGCAAAAATGGAATCTTTTTTTCTCAAATCAAGTATATCAAGGCATCTTAAGGAACTTAAGATGGTTGATGTCAAGGGGGGAAAACAACCTTTATGGCCACTCAAAACATTTCTTGATATAGATATATGTGGAAAAAGAAGTTGATGAAACAATATGTCATGGAACGATTGATTCACTGGTCTATCTAACAAATAATAGGTCTGGCATTATTTTTAGTACCTGATTATGGGCAAGGATTTAAGCTATACCTAAGGAGTCTCGTCTCACTACAATAGAAAGAATTCTTAAGTATGCAAAGGAAACTCATACTTTAGGTTTATTCTATCATAAAACACCAATATTAAACATGCTAGTCCACAATAATGTTGACCATGTTGGAAGTAGATTAGACAGAAAGACCTGATGAAGCATACTTTATCTGATCTAGAATTACGTTTTAACAAAATCATATTTTTTTGGATACAGAAGAACTATAAAACTATTCAAAAGATTGTACAATCATTCAATAACTAAGGACATTGGCGATACATAGTTGTCCATAATTGCCTTTTAAAGTTGACTATCAGCCGACTCATATGAGAAAGGAATAGAATGATTCTATGCTAGTTGACTAATCCATGAAATCATTCGACTATTTTTCTTCAACGAACCATTTTTAATCGTTTTTTTATGGTTGAACTCTTTTCCATTGGACAGAACTAAACTTTGGAAGGCGTTTTCTTTACCCTTTAATTATGGTATTGTATTTAGCTCTCTCTAAAGCACATATAAACCCTATTCACCTTCTCTTTTCCTCTCTCTATATAAACACCCTCACTCCCCCTCTTTCTCGCATCCCTACCCTCCTCTCTACTCTCCATTCTCGAGCTATATCGATCGCAATGAGTTTTAGCTGCCGCAACATTTGAGGTGGAAGCTTCGGCTCTCGGAGGACTTATAAACCCTTGCACAACACCATGGAGGGACACACCCTCACTCTCCAAGCATAAGAATGGTGGACCAAGTGCACTTTTGTTAAGGTTGCCATCGAACAAGTCGATACAGTAGGGGGAATTTGTGGATCTCATGCTTCTGCTCTGCCTCTTCTCCAAAGAAGTCGAATCTCGCTTCTACATCGACATATCCTTCTTCCTACCTTCAGGTCACCTGGGGTCTATCCTGACTTTGTGATGTTGTTCTACACGTATGCGATCAACGTACTCAATGAAGAAGGTAACATAAGCATTACATCCTCTGTCTAGAATAGACCAATATCCTTCACGTCTGCCAACATCTTTGAGATCCTCGACACACACGAGGACGGCATTACTCCCACCGGGCAATGCCACAAAGTCACCTATGATGATGTGAAGAAATCATAATCAAGCATGATTAGTATGGTTATCAACTCATCATCAAGCATGATTGGTATGGTTATCAACTCAAAGTACGCAACTATATATGTCCAATCCCTTGTAATCAATCTCGTATTCTTGGGTGGAACTTGTTTTCAAATATTAGAAGCAATATTTACACCCATAACCTTAAGTAGTTTCGTATTTAAGTACATGACCCTCAGTATTATGGGTGTGAGAGAGAGTGACTATTCGGAGTTTATCATGTAATTCATGTGGATTATGGGTGTGTATGCGAGGGCTTCCATCATATCTCTCAAACATTCTTAGTTTTTTAATTTGTTTTTAGTATTTGTTGCATGTCTTTCTTTTTGATTAGTAATCGACTTAATATGTGCATCAATCGATTATTGTGTGCTCTTAGCCAACTAATTCTCCTTGAGCTACAACGTCGCTTTCCCTCTTTATTGATCACATGACTATTTTTATCCGTTGATCGAATTGCACTTTAGTCGATTAATATTCGTTGATCGAATTGCACTTTAGTCGATTAATATCCACTTTTAGGCGACTAGTATATCCTCAATTTTGACTACTTTTTACATCAACCAAGTGAGGTACGGTGCCAAAATCGTATTCAAAGACGACACAAATTACAAATACACATGTATTTATTGATATACTAAAATCATTCAAGTTATAAAATCAATCAATATGGAGGGGGCACAAATTATCATATGATGTAATACGCGATTGGATATATAGTAATCGATTAATATGAGATGTACAATGACTAGCATAATATATATGACTAAATATGCAAACTACTAAATGTGCAAGGTAAAGATATGATTTTTTTACCAAATTTAAACTGCGAATTTCGACCTAGTTAACAAGGGTCATTAATACAAATTTTCTTATGTATATAGACAGCCGATGGAATACTTACTTATCCATAATACCATTTATTTTTTAGGCATCGAAACACATCTATCTTAAGCAAATAAAACACACGAGTTGTGTTTTTAGATGGATAGCATAATAAAATGAGAATGGAAAAAATACAACGTAATTGAAAATGTAGAGTCAAGCTTTAGTTAAATTCAAAAGTTGTAAGTAGAAAATTTTTAACTATAAATTGAGACATCGATTTAGAATATTAAGTTGTTTGAATAACATCAATAAATAACTAATGTCCCGGTCTTAGGTCTCCGGTCCGTTATCGAGGAAAACTGGTCCTGATAACTTGTTGGGTTCGGAATCAAATGGACCCATCGACAACCATCCAAAATGCTTAAGCTCAAGTTGTCAGGTAGTAATCCCCACCACTTATAGCACACTCTCATACTTTGAGAGTTTTAGATGTGAGACTATGTTTGGAGATATGTGTATTACAACATCCCCCATTTATATTCGCAACGTCCTCGTTGCGACATGACCCGTCACTTATTCCCACTGACAGTGGCAACTGCACGCTTTGAGTAGCCATTTCCTCCTATCTCTTTGCGTGGCTCCGCTTCTTGGGTAGTCCTTTCCACTGTCAGAGAGAACCTCTCTGATACCATTTGTAATGTCCTGAGCTTAGGTTCCTGATCCGTTATCGAGGAAAACTGACCCTAACAAATTATTGGGTACGGGTCCATATAGATCCATTAACAACCACCCAAAATGTTTAAGCCCAAGTTGCCAAGTAGTAATCCCCACCAGTTATAACCCACTCTCACACTTTGTGTGCTTTAGATGTGGGACTATGTTTGGGTTATGGGTGCTACAACTTCTTCCACTTATATTCGCAACGTCCTCGTTACGACATGGCCCATCACTTATTTCCAGTGATAGTGGCAGTTGCACGCTCCAGGTAGCCATTTCCTCATATTTCTTTGTAGTGGTGGCTCCACCTCTCGGGTAGCCCTTTCCACTATCAGAGAAACTTTGGCTCGGATACCATGTGTAATATTCCGGAGTTAGGTCCCCAGTCCATTATCGAGGAAAACTGATCCTGACAACTTGTTGGGTTCGAATTCAAATGGATCCATTGACAACTACTCAAAATGCTTAAGCTCAAGTTGTCAAGTAATATCCTCCATCACTTATAACCCACTCTCACACTTTGTGAGTTTTAGATGCGGGACTATATTTGAGGGTATGGTGTTACAACCTCCACCACTTATATTCACAACGTTCTCGTTGCGACATGGCTCATTACTTATTCCCAGTGATAGTGGCGGCTACATGCTCCGGGGTTAGGTCATTTCGGGTAGCCCTTTCCACTATCAGAAGGAACTCGCTCATACCCCCAAACATAGTCCCACATCTAAAATACACAAAGTGTGAGAGTGGGTTATAAGTGGTGGAGAATACTACTTGACAACTTGAACTTAAGCATTTTAGGTGGTTGTCAACGATTCCATTCGATCCGAACGCAACAAACTATTAGAGCCAATTTTCCTCGATAACGGATCGAGAATCTAATATTAAATCAAGAAACACCCATAATTATAACAAAATCTGCTAAATTTATTGTATGCACATACTTAACATCTATCTCATGTACTTTTTTTTATTCTCAAAATCCATCATATATGTAAAAAATGTAAATTAGATATCAGAATTTATTTTATTTTATTTTTAATTTGAATATGCCATCTCATATTATTGTAATTCCAAAGATATAAGTTCAAAGCACATTCATAAAAAGATGTAGAATTCTTAACCAAGAGATCAGGGGCTAAAATAAATTTCAAAAATTCATTGAATGTTTGAAAATGACAAAATTGAATGAAACATTATAAAAAAACAACAGAAAAGACTTTTGAATTTTTTTATTTAGAAGTAATGAAATCAAATAAAGGAAGAATGGGATAAAATGTTTTGGTTCGTTCGGAGCTCATCGTGAGCTGAGATCATCCTCATACGCTTTTTTACGAACTTGTTGACTGCTACTCAGATTTGCTTTCAATGTCTTTAGAAGCATGATGGAAATGAATATGGATATATCTTGAATATCCGTTAATTATATTCGGAAAAATATCGGATATGAATATTCGTATTCAAATATTAATCAAATACGATCGAATATGGATATAAGTTGTAAAAAAATTAGTATGAATATGGTAACAACAAAAAGATTTGGATTCGGATCTTAATATTCGAATAGAAACTAATATATACATATACATATACACATGCATGCATATATAAGATTTCATTTAGTAAACTAAGCTAAACCCACATCCATACTTCCCATCGATCTTTGGCAACCACTACATCTCTTTACTTCGACAACTTCATAAGAATCATAATAGAAGATGCCTCAAGTAGGCTACAACCCCTTGACCACTATATATATATATATATATATATATATATATATATATATATATATATATATATATATATATATATATATATATATATATGATTTAATGGGGCTGCCCCCTGGGGGCAGCCAACATGGCTGCCCCGCCCCATATTTCGGGCGTTTTTTTTATTTTTTTTGAAAAATAAAACCATGTATATTCATCCCTATATCCCTCCTACATGCCATTCGAATTTCGTCAGAAATAGAGACTCCTACGGCCTCCATCTTGATGGTGTCGATTTAAAAATTCCTGTTACCGTTAAAAAATGATTGTCTAGATGGAGGTCGTAGGAGTCTCTGTTTCCGACGAAATTCGAATGGCATGTAGGAGGGATATAGGGATGAATATACATGGTGACATTTTTTGAAAAAAAATAAAAAAAGCGCCGAAAATGGCGCGGGGGCAGCCATGTTGGCTACCCCCAGGGGGCAGCCCCATTAACCTCACACACACACACACACACACACACACACACACATATATATATATATATATATATATATATATATATATATATATATATATATATATAGGGAAAAATGGGGATGCCCCCTAGGGGCAGCCAACATGGCTGCCCCCACCCAATTTCTCGCAATTTTTTTTATTTTTTTGGAAAAATATCACCATGTATATTCATCTCTATATCTCTCCTATATGTCATTCGAATTTCGTGAGAAACAGATACTCTTACGGCCTCCATCCAGACGTTATTTTTTTAATGGTCGCAGGATTTTTTAAATCGAACATGTCTAGACGGAGGCCGTAGGAGTCTCTGTTTTCTGACGAAATTCGAATGGCATATATGAGGGAGATAGGGGTGAATATACATGGTGATATTTTTCAAAAGAAATAAAAAAAGATCCCAAAAATGGGACGGGGCAGCCATGTTGGCTGCCCCCAGGGGGCAGCCCCATCAACCCCATATATATATATATGTGAAAAATGGGGCTGCCCCCTAGGAGCAGCCAACATGGCTGCCCCACCTCATTTTTCACAAATTTCTTCTATTTTTTTGGAAAAATATCAACATGTATATCCATCCCTATATCCCTCCTATATGTCATTCGAATTTCGTCAGTTACAGAGACTCCTACGGCCTCCATCCAGATGTCATTTTTTTAACGGTCGCATGATTTTTTAAATCGACCCTGTCTAGATGGAGGCCGTAGGAGTCTCTGTTTCTGACGAAATTCGAATGGCATATAGAAGGGATATAGAGGTGAATATACATGGTGATGTTTTTCAAAAAAATAAAAAATTTGCCCAAAATGGGGCGGGGCAGCCATGCTGGGGGCAGTCCCATCAACCCCTATATATATAGGAAAGGGAGCCTACTTTGTGAAGTAGGTAACTTACCTACTTCACATTTCATTTTTTTGCAATTTTTTTTTTGAAAAATATCACCATAGATTTTCATAATTATATCCCTCTAATATGTCATTCAAATTTCATCAGAAACAGAGACTCCTACGGCCTCTATCTAGACAGTCATTTTTTAACGGTCATAGATTTGTTGTATTTTACTTGTTCTGGATGGAGGTCGTAGGAGTCTCTGTTTCTGACGAAATTTGAATGACGTATTAGAGGGATATAGTTATGAAAATCCACGGTGATATTTTTTCAAAAAATAAAAAATTTACAAAAATAGAATGTGAAGTAGGTAAGGTTACCCATTTCACAAAGTAGGCTCCCTTTCCTCATATATATATATATATATATATATATATATATATATGGTGAGACCCTGCCTCATTTGAAGTTTCTCTTATATATATATATATATAGGGAGCCCTTCTAATGAGGTGGGTCTTTCCTGAAATTCAGAAAGCCACTACCAAATTTGTAAATTACGTAACAATATTGTAAATTTGAACTACATATTGTAAAATAACGATGATAATACAGTTATGTAAAATATATCATCCATATTGTAACAAACATTTAATTTCAAATATATTAATATTTTCATAAATCTTTCATGATATACATATTATGTTAATATTTAGTATTAAATTTATGGAATTAGAATGTGTAAAATATATAGAATAAATGCTTAAATTGATGTGGCTTTCCATGCATCCAGGAAAGGTGCACCTCATTGGAAATATTTCCTATATATATATATATATATAGCAACCATTCTGCAGCTAAAACTTTATTGACTTGCCAATTATTTTTATTGTAGTATGTGTATTGCAATGATACCTTTTTTAAATCACTTCATATTTAGTACATATTTGAATTATATTCATTCTCTATTCGATCCATATTTGTATTCGATGTATATTTGATCGGAATTCATATCATATTATGTTAAGAATGGTCTCCTAAATTCATATCCGACTCATATCTGTATATGTATTCATATTCGATACATACGAAGAGAAAACAAAAATATAGAAATAGCCATATCAGATCCATATTCGGTTTGTTTTCATTCCTATCCAGAAGGACCTAAGAGTTGGAGCTTCTGCTTGCACATCAATGGCAAAATATCGGATTAGATAGAAGTTAGGTTTGGGTAAATTAAAAGACGATTATGCCTAAAAGACATTGAATTTAGTTTACCTCTCCGAGGTTGAAGATAACTAAAATGGTTGTCCTCAACCTAGATCTTGTTGCACATTGAAAAAAAGGAAATAATAAGGTAAGTGAAAGTGTCATATATGATTTTTTTCCGATTTGGCTTATTTTAAAAGATGTGAATTTTTACGTATTTTGTATTTATATTCTTTGACCTTATTTCCTCTATTTTTTTGATTTTTTTGAAATAAATCTTTGGAGGATTTACTTGGAAAATTAAGGGAACGTGTGTTTCAAATTTCATGTAAAACAAATATCCTTAACATATCTATATGAAGAGATCGATTTCATCAAATATACTACCGCTAAAATTTAACTATCGAATAAGTTAAAAATCTCGAATTAAGTTAAAATTTGAATGACGTCAAAATGATATATTATGATATAAATCTCCCATATCTAAAAATCCACACATCAAGTACTCAACAAAGGTAACCTAAATCAAGGAAGTAAGTATATACACACAACCACTTAACCAAATAATCGGTGGATCATATGTATCCTCCTATATTTAAATCTTTGGCGGGCAATGAGCTCTGCCATCGCTCGCGCTACTCCCTCCTCCCGGTTACCTCGAGGCTCAACGACCTCCTCCTCCGAGGATGCGGGAGCCTCGAGAAGCTCACCCTCCTGCACGGCCACCTCATACGCCTCGGCCTCCATCGCGACAGCTACCTCCTCAACATGCTCCTCAGGTCTTGCTTCGAGGTGGGTCGTCCCGATTACGCCCGATCTCTCTTCGACTCCCTTACCGATCCCAATGTCCACCTACGGAACATGATGATACGTGGGTTCACATCAATGGACTATTTCCAGGAGGTGGTCCGTTTATACGAAATCATGCGCATGGATGGCTTGTTTCCCGATGATTTCACCTTCCCTTTCGTGCTGAAGGTATGCGGGCGGCTTCTTGATGTCAGGATGGGAAAGAGGATCCATACCCATGTCACAAAATCTGGACTTGGAGGAAATGTCTTTATTGGTACTGGGTTGGTCTGTTTGTATGCAAAGTGTGGGTATGTGGGTGAAGCTCGGATGGTGTTCGATGAAATGCCTGTTAAAAACACAGTGAGCTGGACCGCGATTATCAGTGGGTATGGTAAATTTGGCGAAAGTGGTGAGGCTCTAAAGTTGTTTTGGATGTCTATTAAGATGGGCATAATACCTGATAGTTTCACTGTTGTACAGGTTCTCACTGCTTGCACTCAACTAGGGGATGTAAATAGTGGGAAGAAGGTGGAAAATTTAGTAGAGAAACATGGCATGGGTAGGAATGTTTTTGTAGCAACTGCCCTCATCGATATGTATGCCAAGTGTGGGAGCATGGAAGAAGCTCGCAGAGTTTTCAATGGTATGGGTGAGAAGGACGAGGTATCTTGGAACACAATCGTTTCAGGGTATTCGTCCAATGGTCTTCCTAAGGATGCCTTGTTGGTCTTCTCACTAATGCAGGAAGCAAATGTGAAACCTGATTGCTATACCTTGGTTGGGGTTCTTTCAGCTTGTGCTAAACTGGGAGCGCTGGAATATGGCAATTCAGTTTCTAGATTGGTTGACCAAAATGAATTCCTTCGCAACCCTGTTCTCGGTACCGCATTGATCGATATGTATACCAAGTGTGGTTGCATATCTCAAGCATGGGAAATTTTTCTGGCAATGAGAGAGAGGGACATCGTTGTTTGGAACTCGATGATCTCTGGGCTTGCAATGAGTGGCCACAGTCGGTTATCATTTGCACTCTTTGCTCAAGTGGAAAAGAGAGGAATGCGAGCAGGTGGAAACACTTTCATAGGTCTTCTGTGCAGCTGCACACATAGTGGTTTAGTTGATGATGGCCGTCGTTACTTTAATAACATGAGCCACATCTATAGGTTAAACCCTCGAATCGAGCACTACGGTTGCCTGGTTGATCTCCTAGGTCGTGCTGGACTGTTGGAAGAAGCCCATCAACTGATCGAAGGAATGCCAATGGAAGCAAACCCAGTTGTTTGGGGAGCTCTGTTGAATGGTTGCAGGATGCATCGTAATATTCATCTTGCAGAACTTGCATTGAGGCGACTTATTACATTGGAGCCTCACAATTCAGGGAATTATGTCCTCTTGTCAAACATCTACTCATCTCTTGGTAAATGGGAAGATGCTGCAAAGCTTAGACTGGTGATGAAAGATACTAGCATTCAAAAGATCCCAGGTTGCAGTTGGATTGAAGTTCATGGCGTGGTTCATGAGTTCCTAGTCGGAGATAAATTGCACCCAATGAGCAAAAAGATTTATTTGAAACTCAGGGAGCTTGGAAAGCAGCTAAGAGAATTAGGCTACACCCCAGCAACCGAGGTTGTACTTTTTGATGTCGAGGATGAAGAGAAGGAATATGCAGTTGGAGAACACAGTGAGAAGTTGGCTGTTGCTTTTGGTCTGATCAGCTTACCACCAGGAGAGGCCATTCGGATTGTGAAGAACCTCCGAGTTTGCAGAGACTGTCATTCTGCAATAAAACTCATTTCCAAGATTACCAGTCGAGAAATTATCCTTCGAGATACTAACAGGTTCCACAGTTTTATTGATGGCACATGTTCCTGTAATGATTATTGGTGATACTAAACTTCAAGATTCCAATTGAAATAAAACATAATTCAAATTCAAGGTAATGCTCATGCCTTGTACGTTGCAGAGTTCTCATAATGCATTTTAACAAGCTCTTGAATCATTCAGATATATTGTGTCCAACACAACCATCGAGATTGAAGCTCAAAGAAAAGGAACCAAAGCAAGGAAAAGACAAACAAGGATCTGCTTTAGGCGACCATTTTCATACATTCAGGTTCAGCAGTATGCTGCATATTACAGGTGATTACAATTCACCCCAGATTAAAGGTAACCACATCTAATGGTGCTCAATGGTGATAGAGGAACAATCGTCAATCCCAATTTTCACAGCTGCCTAGACATAATACATATGCAGGAAATCCATTGGTACATCCCGATTCAGAAATGGTAAAGCAATTTCTACTTTGCCATTTTCGTCCCAGGTTCAAAGGCAATGCCTCTTGTTTGCACTTTTTCACAATGTATTTTTATAATCTAAGCACCGTTGCGTCTATCTCGGCGCCAATCCCATGGTTTTTCAGGGTTTTTCAAAGCCCATAATCCACGCTTGGCAGCTCGGGCCTCTTCCTCCCACTGACATTATTGCAAATTAGGAATAACGCTCAATTTGATAGTAAAATGTATTTAGGACGAAATGGGCATGGCCATTTAAGTTTTACCTTCGCGAATTGTGGTCGTTTATCATAAGCAATGTAGTGCCAAGCACATCCTCTTTTCAGCATGACCTCCTGGAGAAGTTCCACCTTAATTAGGAGAATGCACTACTGGGGAAAAAAGCTAGACAATACATCACAGTGAAATTGGCTTCCAATTGAGAAACTTTTAACCTTCATTCATTAATGCAGCTCATATGGAGAAGTTCTATCTTAATAAATACAAATGCATTACAAAAGCTAGACCAAATATCATGTTATGTCATTCAGTCCATATAATACAACTAACTAGACTGGTTATGGATAACTTGCAGGTTAATTTTGCAATCATGCTATGTATACAACAAAGCTTTAATGTAAATTCTTTTTTTTAAAGAAAGCCCTTCAATTCTATCGGCATGGAAGTGTGCGTATGTGAAAAAAATCTGTAATCATGCTATGTACTGCTTTTTTAAATCTAACCTGCACAAAAATACCATTGCAGTAGAGATCTGCAACTGATCTACCATATCTGTCTTCATCGTAGACTTGAACCTTCAAGCGCTTCCCCTGAACCAGCTTAAGCAACTCTGCTTTCGCTTCTAGCCCGTAAGGCATTTTAGACTCTGGTGCATCGATTCCCCTGTTTCTCTTGCAAGAATATCGGAATGAGAATGCTCCATTATGAACTCATGTTTATTAAAACTATGCTTAAAGAGAAGATTGGAAGGCTACATTGCTTTAGATCAAGCAAAGGAAAACATTTCCAGGTTCCTTTTTGGACCTTTTTAATTAATACGCCAATGGAAATTCTGGCCCCTTAATTGGAGCAGAGAGTTTGTCGACACATTAGAGGGTTATGGAACCAATACACCCCCTACCTCCAGTAACACAAAGTTGGACCCGAGGTGAACATCTTGGCAAGCAAACACATACTCCATCAACCCCCAAACTAGGCCTTTCCAGAGCTTTTTTAGCCAAGTTCAAAGCTTTCTATACGGCTTTCCCCAACTGCTATTTCTACTCCCCAGAATTAAACTATCACGGTAAAAAAAATCAAGCTATGGGATGATGAGAAACTTTTGACAGATAAAAAGAGCTGTACTGATATTCACAAAAACATATTCCTTGTTTGTTAAAATGAATCGTGTGACACTAGTTGCCCAACAGCTTGGCAACTAGTACCTGAGTCGAATACGATCTAGGAAAGTAGTGGAAGTAAATACCTGAGTCGAATACGATATTTTCTGGCAAGTACCTCTTCATTGTTTTCGTCTTTGATGAACCTGTTCGAGAAGATTTGGGAGGGCATGACAATGCCTATATATCGAACACTGTATCTAAATCGGCATGCAATTGACAAAAAAACTAACCTGTATCCTGCATCAATGATTATCTGGTGGGAGGCATCTGCCATGTCGAACTTTCTCTTAGCACGAGCATTCTCTCGCTCCATGGCTGCCCTTTGCACTTCATGAGGGACACAACCAGACTCCCTTGGGTCGGCAGTATCCACATACACAGTGACAGTATCTCCATCTGCTACGGCCTTTGCATCTACCTATCATTTGCACGAAGTTATATCAAGTCTTGTTTTATCAACTACTCATCTTCAAGTATTCCAAAATTATACTTGTTGACTGCAAAAATTGTATATCTCACGGGAAGCGTGTCGAATTGGAACTTAACACCTTCAGGCCATGAAGAAGGAATATCTCCAGATACTGCCACAAGGCCATCCAGGTAAGGAAGACCGTAGAATCGCAGGAGACCCTGGTAAACATGTCAGTCATTATCATATTGATAACAGCAGCAACAACTATGTAAATAATATTCATATTTAATCCTGGAATCAGTCGTCTACCTATTATGTTTAGTAGATGCACGATACGAATGGTGGAATCTGAGTTCTGAGGAAAGGGTAGTTAGAACCTTATGGGAGAAGGGTTGCCATATTACAATGAATGTTGTCCTATGACACAGCCCCACACATTGAGTTGCGCTAAAATTTCTTAACTCTGACAGAAATAGATCCAACAGGAGAGAAAGTTTTACAACTGCACACTTAATTCTACAATATATATAGTCACAGAGTACCGGTATCCCCCTGTTCTTAAAGATCCATTTCTTCTCTAATTAGTTATCCCAGTTCTGAAAAAGAGGGAATAAGTCCATTTGTTTGTTCTCGCAGATTTCCTTGTTTTGGCAACCACGTAGGACTTAAAAAGCTTAAAAGAAGCAGCCTCAGATTTGATGCTTTGGTGTGCACAGTACCTCAACATCAGCCTTCCTATGCCCCTTCAAGGTAAGAATTACAAGCCTCGCTGCATCCTCGGGATCTCTCGGCGGCGGCTTTGCCTCCTTCCATGCGGCCGACAATTTCCTATACCTGCCATCAAGCTCGAAGAACAGCAGTTAAAGATCACCACTTAATCACATGTTACAGCAGTTAGCTTACCAGTTAGTCTGCGCCTTCTTGGAGGAGACGACGAAGAGACCAAGCCTATCCGGCACCTTAATTTTGATCGAGAACCCACATAACAGACATCATCAAAATTCGATTTTTAGCCGTGTATCTGCAAGATCAGAGGTGTTCGGGAGTTACCTGAGAGGTGACGTCGAAATGGAGGATGTCCTGGGCGAGGGCGGAGACGCCGACGGTGGATGAGGTGACGCCGTGGGGGCCCAAGTACTGGGGAGGGGACTCGTCCGCCTGCGGTTTGCAGCATTTGCCGTAGAGGAACCGGAGGGCGTTACCCATGAGGTGCTCTTCTTCCCCTCAGCTATTCGAGGTTCTTGGAGCTGCTGTTGCTCGTTGCAGCCGCCGGCGCGGCACGGAGAGGAGCAGGAAGAGGAAAGGGAAAGGGGAAGGGGGGAGGTGAGTGTGACAAGAAGACTTTGGAGAAGGGGAAATTGGAGGAGTTGCCACGTGGAGTTTCATGATTGGAGCTTGACCAACTGTAGAAGGCTGGCTTACAGCCCTGGTGAAGGGATCGCCAAGGATTGGGTAAAATGTGAACTGCTCCCGCAAGATAGTGCATTTATTCCATGTGGATCCCACAGCAGGGGACCCCACCCAATCAATGGATGGATATTTTCCCTTTTTTGGACCGTTTTAGCTCTAATTTTTTTTACTACTACTGCAATTTTTATATTTTACTTACCCAAGCTTTGTGTAATTTTATTATGTGATATCACCCCATATTTTATTCAAATTCTGTCGCTTAGTTTTAGATGCACTTCATTGTTTATTTTATAATTTAATCTGATTGCATCACTAATTTACCTGCAAAATACACAAATATTAGAATGCAATCCAATGATTGGAATCCACGTCTTATATAGACAAGTGATGCCTATAGGAGAATTTATAACCAGTAGGACTTTCTGAAAATTCTCAAGTTCGACATTGGCTCAGGTTCGACTCGTTAAAAGTTCGATTCAGATTCGATTCGAAAATAAACGAACTGAACCTGAACACGAGTTTGAGCTCGATTAAATAAACAAACTGAACCTCAACAATATAGGTTCGCTCAGGTTCAGTTTGTTAAAAGTTCGATTATATATACGCACATACATAAAAGTATATGTACATACATATTGTATATATAAGGAATAAATGCATTCTATATTAACATAATGGTTATTTGCTTATTTCCCCAAATCCATCCGGTCATTCACGTCCAAGTCTCTATTCCATATTCCTGAAACCCCACAAAATCCTCCCATGCGGTTGCATTTTTCCCTTTGAACAGAAACACATGCACAACATTTATTCTTAAAGGAACCTTTAACGATCTGAATCGAACCTTTATGAACCTTATTCGAGCTGAACCGAACCTGATTACAATTTTCATTTTATCGAGCCGAACCGAACCCGAGCATGAAAGTAAGCTAAACGAACCGAACCGAGCTTGGGTTGGTTCGCTCAAGTTCGGCTCGTTTACACCCCTAATAACCAGAGAATTGAACATTGAATAGATCATCAAATTTTTCTTTAAACTTACATTATGTAACGGATTAATCAAGTAGCCTATTTTTTCCGTTGACTGGAATGGAGCTTGTTCAACTTATCAGTAGTGTTTTTTTCGGGAATTTTCTTTATTTTCTAGGGGGAATTACAATACATTATTGGAAAATTTCATTGCTTTGTATGAGTTTATGAATGACGTTTTACATCTGATTTGGCTCATACCTACAAAAGCAGACCAACTTCAATACCTTGTAATTTACATGTCGATATAATTTTATTGGATATTCTTCATAATCAAATCTAATGCTAACAATATGATTTTCATACGAGCAACTGTGATCGTAAGTATAAACCCTATCCAAAGACCATTAGAATGAGGGATTTTTACCCGACAGACCCTATAAAATTTGCCAATTACCTCTACAACCTTTTGCACAATGTAATTACCCCATCGACCTTGTAAATTACCCCAAGAACCCTCATAGACTTCAAACAGATTAATCGGAGGGTTCATGGGGTAAGAGTTGGCAGGTTTACTGGGTCAAGGAGGGAATTAGGTTGTTTCAAAGGTCGTGGAGGTAATTGGCAAAGTTTATAGGGTCTGTCGGGTAAAAATCCCTTAGAATGAAAGTTCTCTTTCAAATTGAATAAGGATCACTCTCAACCCTGATGTGCTTGCAATATACAACAAGTACAACCATCTACAACCTCGATATGAAATATGCAAATTAATAAATGGCGAGACCAAAAGTATTAATGTGAAATATTACGAGTAGATATGCTTTTCACACTTTGATAATGATGAATAGATATACTTCTCAAACCTTTTCTTTGCAGTAAAGTAATGCAAGAAAATACATGAAGGAAGTTACAATGTATATGAAGATAAAATCTCTGACGAAAGATGAAACGAAGAACACACACAACACACACTTCAGTTTTATTCTAATAACTACTAAAATTCATTGTGGGGTGAAAAAAAATCAAGAACTTCACAATAATAATGTTCTTGTTATGCTATATTTCATTTTTATTAACTAAGTTAAAAGGGTTTAGTACCTTAATTAGATTATGAGATATTTAATAGTCTTATTGTAAAGAGAGAGAATTTCTAATAGTTAAAAATAATTGAGAGCTATTCGGGGTTTTTTGTACATATTTTTTTAAGGGATGTCAAAATACTTTAGTGGAGTTGAGGCCTAAGGACTACCGACTCACTAAAGAAGAAAGTGGACCCCTATCTCTCTCATGGTGGTTGAGATATCACTTCTCTCTCGGGTGTCATGCCCTCAAATCCCTCGTGGGCTTATCGAGTTTTTTTTCTTGACTAGGCATTTTAATCACGGAAATGCCTCGTGAGGACATTTGACCTCAACAATTCTTAGTCAGAGCATCGATCGACGAATCAATGATATTCTTAAAACTTTTCAATTTTATATTATAAAAAATAATATATAATAATATTTGGAATTGAGAATCGGCAAACTATTTGTCGATTCTCAATTCCAAATATTATTATATATTATTTTTTATAATATAAAATTGAAAAAATTTCCGAAATAATATTATATATTATTTTTACGTATTGATCGGCAAACGGTTTGCCGATCGGCGAACCGTTCGCCGATCGATAACTTGACTGGGAATTGTTGAGGTCAGATACCCTGACACAAGATATTTCCGTGATTGAAATGCATAGTCAGGGAAAAAACTCTCGACACCCTGGCTCCTATCACGGACCTGCTGCACCCCTGCCTCCCTCTCGGACACATCGTGCCCCCAACTCCCTATTGTACCACGTCTCGATCACACGCTCCAAGCCTCCAATCCAAGCACAAGTAATAACATCTCTGCATAGAAGATGAAAATCAAAACATTTCAATGTCACTTAGATTAGTTATATGACATATGCACATTATCCACTATAGTTTATCAATATGATTTCATTAGATGAACATCTTATAATTTTACATAATAAATATGCTGAAAAGAGCCACAATTGTAGGTCTATCTATTTAAGTATGTATTTTTTGTGGTATCTTATTAATTCTTTTCCTACTTTGATGGTTTCGATTTACTTTTTAAAAAGGTAAATACAAGGTAACAAAATTGGTTGAAGATTCGGCACACAATCATTTACACGTAATAACTTTCCCCAGAATTAGGAACATTGCTCTTTAACCTTAAGTATTTACATGTAATAACATTCTCATGGATTGGATTGTTTATAGTTCCCCAATCACTACTTATTTTCAATGAAATCAAAGAGCATTTTCAAAGCCTTCAAGTTAAGTGCTGACAATTATATTCCTACAATCATATCAACTTCTAGCTTTACTATACACATAAAAAATTGTGATGGATTTTCCAGACATGAACATGCACACCAATCTTCATGACATCATAAACATTATTATTGATTTAAGTTCCAACACAATTTAGATAATTTTTTATGATGGTTTTGTATCTATTTAATAAAATATTTTGTATTACATTTAAGTATTTTTTACAATAACATTAATTTAGATGTTTTATGTAACATGTAAATGGATTTTTTTTATAAAGGTCTTCATCTCAACATATCAATTTCTAGTAGTTTGATCTAATTTCCTCAAATGAAGTAATTATGTGATACATAACAACAACAACAAAACCTTCTCCCACTTTAAGTAAGGTCGGCTACACGGATTCTTTTCTTTCATTTAGATCTATCTAGGTCATTCTCAGACCTAGATCCAAGTAAATAAGATCATTGGATATTCTTCTTCCAACACTTCTTGGGTATAAAGAATCAAGTACAAAGCAATGTCGTGTTGATGTGAATGCCTCAAAGTTGCCTTCTGATCTTGGATTTCGTATTTCGATATCAACTTATCATCCTAATATTTGATGTTGAAAGAGGATATATGCAAATGAAGCTATCTCAACAAATTAATGATGCATTTCTATTTAAGAAAATTGGGAAGAAAAAATAAGATTCAATCTAGCATGGTTACAAATGTATTCATATTGGTCGGAATATTGCATGGCAAATGGTGTAACGTTTTGCTATTATTGTTGTTTACTTAAGAAAAATTGCACAAGTAAAGATGGTAGTGATGCATTTATATCTTAAGGATGGAATAATTGGAAGCATAAAAATGAGCATGATAAACTTGTTGAAAGTCCTAATAGTGCTCATAATTTAGCTCATGAAAAATGTGAGAATTTAATGAACTATACTCAACATATTGAGACAACATTGGATATGCATGATGACTGTACTTTCAACACGTTTTTTGCAACTATCAATGCTATTCAAGTTTTAATTCTCACGATTTTTGGGGACATGATGAATTTGAAAAGTCTTCTAACAAAGGTAATATCTCGACAATACTTAAGATTTTTCAAAAGTTAGCTTTGATGTGAATATTACTATACATAAAAGTGTTCATGAATAAACAATATCATTTCTTCTAAGATACAAAAGGATGTAACGAGGATTTGTGCTATCGAAATAAGGAATATCATTCTTAAAGACCTTGAAGATTCTTTTCTCTCTCTTGCTTGGTGAATCAAATACTTGTTCTATTCTTTTCTTTCTCAAGACGTATCAAATAAAGAACACGTCTATTATTTTAAGGTATGCAAATTGTAAGGGGTCAATTAGTTGAGAGATTTTATCGAACTAATATATGTTCATGAAATTATTATTAATGGAACTCAAAAAGGCAGCCGATAATTGCAAGATATAGTTTAAGTGTATCAAGACTTCGCAGTTAAAGTTATGATGGAGCATGCAAGTTGCAACATGTATTGCGACTTCATTGGTTTAAAAGGTATTATTTTAAAAGAGAATTGTTCTGCTTATTATATTCATTATTTCACACATGAACTTAAATTAGAAATGGTTGCAGTTGCCATAAATAGTGATCTTGATATTTTTTAACCAATATATCAAGAGTGTAAAGTTTACTACTACTTTAAGTAAGAAGATTGAATTACTTTGAGAAGTGAAAACAATCAGAATTGTTGAACTACTTGATTTGGATGAACTTGAAACATGAACATAAGTAAAACAATGGAAGAATTTCTATACCTTAGTTACATACGTTGTGCTTCCTGATAGAAGTGTTTAATATATTTGATCGACTTATTCCTATCCATGGTTACATGTTAGAGTTTTTGAGAGAAAATAAGAATTGGGTAAACATGGATAGCCACTTGAATATTATCGTAAGTTACAAGATTTTGAACATATTTTCTACTTATACTTAATGGTTGATATTTTGAGTGTTACATATGGACTTTCACAGCCATTTCAGATGAAAGATCATGATATTATTAATATATAGAGTGTATGTAGCAAAACAATGTTAGTAAAAGATAAGAAATGATGGATGAACTTTATTAATGGAAAGAGTTTCTTTCTTTTGAAGAAAAATAATGTTGATATTTCAAGTGAAGATAACTCATATATAGCTACACGACGATCAATGCATAAGCTGGTAATGCAACAGTTTGCATGATTATCATATTCAATTTTTATACTGTCATTTAACATGCAAGTTCAAAAGTTGAATGGTCGCTTCACTGAAGCTAACCTAGAACTTCTTCTTTCCGGAATGTTTAAGTGAGAAATTCATTTACAACATATGATATTTATAAACTTATCCATTTTGTCTAGTTATACCCGATGGATTTCTCTTCAATAAATTTATTGATCCTTCGAAATGAAATGCAGGCTTATATTAAAATGCAAAGTGGGATACATAGCTCTTAATATTAATTTTTTGGTAGAACTTCCAGAAAAATGGGGAAAATTCAAAAGGATCGTTCTTATTCACTAATGTATATATTTATTATATTGACATTGGCTCTACCAGTTGTACCCACTTAGATGGTCTAGTGATAGTGCAGTGTATCTACCACTCAAAAGACCATGGGTTGACCCCCCCCCCCCCCCCCCCCTTCTTGTATAGGGGTTGCGTTAGGTAGTCGACAAACATCGTAAACAGTAGTCGAATACTTCAACATGGATTTGAGCAAGAATCCATGTAGCCGACTCTGCTTATAGTGGGGGAAGGCTTTGCCATTTTTATTGATTCTACGAGTTGCAACAACAAGTGTTCAAAGAAGCATTTTCAACAATGACTATTGTTAATAATCGATTGCACAATCGAATGAGAGATGAATGGATGAATGATACTTTCATTATACACATCGAAAGTGAGATATTTGATTCTATAATTGATAATGATATTACGAATTATTTTCAAAGTGTGATAACTAGACACAATGAACTTTAACTAGATTACATTGATTGTTTAAATTTGTTTTCATAAGCAAAACATCTCTTTATATATATTTATGTACATGGATGCTATGATGATTTATTTTTTTCAATATTGCAATCTTATTAATTATTATCATTTTTGTGGACGTGTCTTGCCCAGCATGCAATCTTGAGTGAACCACTGGGACGAGCTAAGGAGTCGTAAAAATGGACAGAACAAGTATCCCAAAAAGGGGTAAACCCAAGCAAAAATAAAGTAAAAAACAAAAGAAACCCCGGTTTGGTTGCCAGGTTACCGAGATAACTTGATTTAGCCCTCTGCATTCCTGAGTTGAAATTCCATCACAAATCAACGTGACACCATATCACATAATCCTCATTCCAACCCTCATAATCATTCAAACAACTATTATTCACACCACGTTACTCCAACCCAACTCAACCCAGTTACCAACCAAGAACCAAGTATTTTCATAGATAACTTTCCGTGAAAGCCTGGAGAAAAAATACATCAGGCTTTCCATGAAATTATCCGCGGAGATGAAGGTGAACATGCGGATATATACATTTGGGGGTAGGGAGGAGGTCGATTGAAGATGGAGGTCTATTGGTGAGCACCTGGAGGCTCTATACTAATAATTCTCATCGAATAATCCATAAGAAAATGGGTCACATGCATCATGATGAGTACACAAGTATCAGACGTAATCGTGTAATATATTAATGGGAAAACGCCGGAGCAACGGAACTAAAAAAAGGGTGGTTATGCCAATATTGAAAATCCAACGCACCACATGGAGCTACAAGAAGAGGAGGCGTCCGGATGTAGCGCACCACATCGAGCATGATCAAGCAGCTGTGGTGCGCTACAGCACCACATCACCACAGCAGAGAACCCACTCCTGGAAGAGGAGGGTCCATATGTAAAAAGCCGCCAAGATTTGGCTTCTTCTTCTTCGCATCTACTCATCTTACTCCCCAGGGAAGGGACGTGACGACATCCAAGTCATGGTTCATGTTTTCATGCATCTCACGGCCACCCTCCGTGCCTTGGAGCCCACTTCTTCTCCATTACGAAACTCCTGCCTCCTCCGCGAGCCTCCACCTGCTCCCCTTTCGCAGCTCGACCCGCAGCCTACCTCAACCTCCACGAGCCCCTGCCCACATCCACATCCCGCGAGCCCTTTTAGGCGTAGAGAGATATGGAGGGGGAGCGGCAGCACTTCGGAGCCGCTGATCCTCAACAGCTATGGTCGGTCTCACTCCTCTACGCTCTTAAGCTTCCATGTATGTCAGCCATTTCCTGGCGAGCGAGATGAGGCGCAAGGTGCTCACTTTCGATGTTTCTTGTCTCTAACAACAGACATGGGCTTCAGTTTTAGTGAGTATTTTTATCTTCACTTTTTGATCAATAGAGTTGAACGTGGGGGCAAAACTGCTCGACATTTGTTTGGTTGCAGGGTTGGGCAGGGTTGGTCCAACCCTGGTTACTATTCACAAGGGTACTTCCTCCTCACAGATTACTATTCACCCACCCTAACCCAGCCCAACCCAACCTAGTCCAACCCAGCAACCAATCATAGAGTCAAGTAGCCTGGACTACTACTAGTCAACCTGAATTTAAGCATTTTGGCAGCAGTTAAGTGATCCAATTAGGGCTGCTAATTGAACCGAACATATTCGTATTCGATTAGAGTTCGTTCGATAATAGTTTGGAAAATGTTCATTCACTTCTAAACGAACTGAACATGAACTTCAAGTTTTAGTTCGATAGCTTAACGAACCGAACATGAACATAACATATGTTCGTTCGATAAAAGTTCGAGTTCGATAGGCGTATATGTATGTGTATTTGTGTGAGTAATTTTATATTTATACAAATGATAAATTTTGAGGTCAAAGAGATTGTGGCATTTATTGGGCTTTGTAACATTTTAATTTAAATAATTTCTTATTTGTACTGCATATCGAACTTTATTATCGAACTTCAGTTTCGAACTTGTTCGTATAAATAAGTTTTAGTTAAGTTAAATCGTTAACGAACTATTATCGAACCGAACTCGAACGTTCGTTTTCTAAACGAACTCGAACTCGAACATGTCCTATCGAACATTTATCGTACCGAACCTCGAACATAGGTATGTTCGTTACAGTTCAGTTTGATTAACAGCCCTAGATCCAATTGGACCTAAGGGCTAAGGCTAACAAGTTGTTTGAACCTGTAAATTCCGGATAGCAGACCAGGGCCTAGTGCCCAGTATGTTATATTATATCTTGGCTTCTCTAATACTGGCTAACTTTTCTAATTACATAAGAGGTATCAGACCTAATGTCTATAAGATAAGAAAAGTTTTCGTAGTAGATTTCGTAAAAAGATATTAATGAGTTGTTTATTTCAGAGGCCAAAGCTTCTTTATATATAGAAGAGACCTTAAGAGGGTAAAATAAAAAAAAGGTATACATAACTGGAAATAACATATGACGTAAAAAATATCTTGTATAACACTACCCCCTCAAGATGGACTATAGATGTGTATCATGCTCATCTTAGAAGAATACTTCTATAGTGGCAATTCACCTCAATGTATTTAGTTCTCTCATGGAATGCTAAACTATTGACAATAAATAATGCTGCTTTATTGTCGTATAACAACTGCATAGGAAGAGGTGCGCCAATGGCTTCGTCATCAGAACAAACGTGACACGCATCATCTCAACAACCACTTAACCTAACAAACATCTTGTTTCTTTATTTACAATGAGACTAGTAAGCTTCCAATGAACATTGTGAATCCAAATGTTGACTTTCTATCTTTAGGATTCCATGCATAATTAGCATTAGCATAGGTTGAAATCTCAATCTTCTATATTGGCACTCATAGCCATTGAAGCAGACACCTAGTGTGACCAATCATATTGAGTAAAGTGATCAATCAAAAGCATCAGACTGATCGCTCACTTCACAAGGTGACTAATAAGAGGATTGACATAAGCTTAGAATGATCAATCATGTTGGTTTGGCTAATTGATCATGATTTTGTAGCAACAACAAGTCTAACGACTGAACCATAGACCGGTCGATCAATAGAGGAACAATGATTTATCACCAACCGTTGGGGGGGAATGGGATGTGCAATCAACTACCATGGAAACACGTGAAGAAGAAGACACGTGATATAATGGTGGTCGGTCATGTCTCATGAGTCATGATCATCGAAGAAGAAACATCACTAAGAAACCATGTGTAACTCTTTACATTCCTTGCTCTTTTTGTTTCTTCTCTTTCTTGCTACCGCATTGAGGTGGTGAATAGCCCCACCCATCCCTTCAGTTTTATAGGTCAAATGCAATATCAGATTAATTGTAATAATCAAACTCAATCAATCAAATCCTTGACAATCTCAATCAATCAAGATCCTAATGAGATTTGTTTTACATCTAAGCAAATCTCTTTCAAAGATTGCATGGAATCCAACTCTACCATATTAGGATTCTAATATAACTAATCACAATCCTACGTACGACTTGCTCTAGTTTTTCACAAAACCCTTGACTGATCAATCACTCCAGAGAGGATGATCGACCACAACACCAAAATGAAAAAGGAGCCTTGATATAGACAACACTTTGATTAATCGATCATGCTAGGCGGCGACACCAACTTGAGGTGAATAGATTCTCGATGAAGCATCACGAGGTATATAAGATCATGTTTTTTTCGCAAAACCTTAGATTAGTTCTGTGTGGTATTCCTCTTCACATGCACATAAGACTTACATGCCAATATGTACCAAATACAGGAAAAAGCTATTATGTGGAGTGCAACAAGACAAACATGCACACATGACAAATGATTTACGTGGAAACCTTCCTACATGTTGGAAAACCATGGAAACATGGCGGCCTTACACGGACAGCTAGGTTTATCTATCTGTTCTCAAACAAAGGATATGAATACAAGGATTAAATGGATCATTACCAAAATCCATTTAAACCTATTACAATATTTAAACAGAAGTCAAACAGAAAAAAATAAACGTGATCATCCAAGATCCATTTACCCAAATACAACTCAACAATAGAGATGTATGCTGCCTTATGCAGCAGTTTTACGAATCAATTCGTTGGAAGATTAACAGAATAGAAACACAGGACTTCGCCAAAGACAGATCATAAATCGAAGGGAAACCTGCTACAAATTTGATAAGGTAGGAAGATTCCACTTTGGTGCAAAACTCTTGAACTTCGTTTTCATCTTTTATTTCTTGTGGTGGCCAGTTGTCCACCTTTTTTCTCTTTAGGAAAGACATTAGACAAGTGACTCCATTTACAAGAAAGGAATCAAAGTGATCTATTTAAACAGCCTGTTAAATTTTGGACAACAATCTTCACCTTTACTTAAATTACTGCATCACCTTTCTGTGATCTAAGCTCGTCCTCGACCACAATGGCTGTAAGTGCTTCCCTTTTCTCGATCTTTCAGCTCAACATGTCTTCTTTCTCATCACCACCTTAGTTCATTCGGGCCAGAATACTGTTGAGACTTGTTTTGTTTGATAAGTTGAACTGGAGGAGGGTCTATGTTGTTCAATTTGGACATGATAACGACGACTACGGGATTCCACTATCCTGTTGATCATCTATTGAGTTTAGTACGACTGACGATCTAGTTTGCAAATTCCAGGTAGTGGAGTTGAAGGTAGGCTTGCACTGTGAGAAGTGCATCAGGACAATTAAGAAGGCTATCAAAAAGATCGAAGGTAAGTCGCTTTGGCATTGCGTGTGGTGTAGCGTGATGCTGGTTCCATTGATAGTCCAGCAGGTTTTTATTTCATCATTTACATTGCCACCTTTTTTGTGTATGTTATAAGCAGTCATTAGGCCGAGGCTAATAACCTTGCACAGCATCTTACTGACATACCCTTATACGGCTTGTTCGCAGACATCGAAACATACAAGGTTGATATCCAACTGAACAAGATCACGGTCACCGGCAATGTTACGTCTGAAGAAGTCCTGAGGAAATTGCAGAAAATAGGGAAGATTGCTACATATTGGAGTGAGGGTCAGGAAGGACTGGATCCTTCAGCAGCAGCAGCCGCAGCAGGAGCTGCACCAACAGCTAATGGGAACTTGGAGAATTAGATTTTGCATGTTGTATGAGATGTCTAATGTTTTTTTTTTGCTTAGCAACCAGCAAGCCTCTGGATGGAAGTATCTTGTGAAATTCCTACTGTACTTTTACAAGTCTGCAGTTCTTCCTAGCTTAAAGTAAACTGTTATAAATTGGATTTTATCAGTTGTGTCCTTCTTAGATATTGCAATATCAGTTGTGCCAATGACTTCTTTCACAATGATCACGATGCCCATTGGGTTAGTTGCCGTCCATCACCAACGCAAACATACGTTAATTTTGGAGACACAATGGGAATTAGATAAAAAGAATTTAAAAGGTCTTCCCCCTCCTCCGTCCCAGCCTCCACCCCTCCTCCAACTTGCAAGAACTCTGACACTCCCCTTTTCTTTTTCCCTCATCTTCATTGTTTTGATTGTTTCCCTTCTTCTTGTTCTGCAAGCTTTTAATCTCCCCCAAAATCTTTTCCTTCTTTCTATCCGATCCAAAGAAGCTCCGGCCACGAGCATCCCTCTCAGCCAGCGAAATCAGCGTATCCCAGCTCCGAGCATCTTCTCGGTTGTACACGATCGAAGGAGGGATCCACGATGGTGCCCTCGATCTAATCTGACATGCACCGCATAGGAGCGATCGACCTTCACAGAACTTCATGCCTTCAACAACATTGCCATCCAACAGAGCTCACAATAGCTGCCTTTGAAGTTTGTCTTCTACAGAACCCATCAAGCAACAGAACCACTTGGAGTCACACATCAGCTCTTTGCTGGACTTCTTTCTAACAGGTTGAAGCTTCATTTGTCGGAGACCCATTGAGTGCCAGAACCGAAGGAAAGGGGGAAGAACAAGGATCATCTGATCTCTTCTACCGCTCAATTGCACCAATGGATCGAAGAGAGGTGCTCACTGCTTGATCCCCTCCATCAAAACCACCTGAAGTGGTCATGTCTCTCCATCCAAGCCGACTGAGTTCTTGAAGAACACGGGTGTTCATCGAATCCAAGAGAGGTTTTCGGGGCTGCATCAGTGCATCTTTTGCAGGTGCCTCCGCTTAGACCTCTAATGAAGGGGTTGGGGAGGAGGAGGTCAGCGGAGGAGGAGGAGCTCATGGGAGAAGGGGTTGGAGGAGGATGAGGTTGTGGGTGGAGGGGGGGGGAGGGATGGTTTACCGTTATGTCCCTTTTAACCACACCATGGTTTGAAAAAAACCATGGATAAGTTCAACTCATTGACGGTTAAAGTCACGGAAGGGTACAAGTAATAGAACGATAAGAAGTCTGGTGCACAACTGATATTCCAAAAGAGTGAGTGGCATAACTGATATTGCAATATCTCAGAGAGGAACAACTGACAAAAACTTTTATAAATTTTTATTGATGTTACTGAAAATATTTTTTAGGATTTTGATGAAGAATCGAAGTAGACAGTCCTCCGAAAAGAGGCACACGAGGATCAAACATACAGTACATGTCTTAAAATCGATTTTTAAAAATAAAAAAGTGAGTTTCTTATTGGACTTCGACCAAATTGCTTCGCTTGTTGATGACATGTTGTATTCTTTCAAGTGTATTATAGATTTAATCGCTCTGTATAAAAAAACATTCTGTTGGTTGTTATAGGAGGAGGTACAAAGCATCATGTAAACATTTGTTGATAAATGAGTGTCCATTATTTTAATGCTTGGGCTGCCAATTATAAGGATGCTTAATTTTATATATTTCAATTTATTTTTAAACAAATACATGAAAATTGCAACATAGAGTTGGCGGTCTGTATTTGGGTGACTAATTGGAAATACTAGGTTATGTGTTTTAAATTATTTCAAGCATACATATTATTATGACTAATGCAGAAATTCTTATATATTTATGCACGTATAGTCATAAATTAAGAAGATAAAATTACGAGCAATGATTTTTTTAGAAAAAAACATACATTTTTGTGTGTATTTACATACATTATTAATCAGAAACGTCTTAATATAGTTTTCTTAAGTAGTAGCAATCTAGGATTAGTAATTTTCTGTAGGCGAATTTCTCAATGAGGTGCAACATTTTTCTAAAAAAACCCACTCATCGGGTCCTATTTACACCCTAAACCCCTGCATTTATTTTAATTTGTAAATAAGTGACAAAATGGCACGTGTCGTGCCAATAATGTGTGAATAATTGCATTATTGTCCTTTTTGTTTGTTTGGTTTGCATTATAGTCCTTTTTGTGTGTATAAACGTGCTCTGCACGTGACACTTGGGATATTTGCAATGTAAATCCAACGATTTGTTTGTTACTGTTAGTCCCTTAGTTTTAAAATAATCCCATAAAGGTTCATGCCAGCGCACCTCACGTGCGTCAGCACGCCCTATATTGGGTAAATTGTGGGGTGAACCCCTATATTTCCTGTTTTGTTATTTCTTCGGTTCATTAAATAAAATCACTTGCACAAATGCCTCTGAATCCGTTTTTAATTTTGTTCATTAATTTGGTTTAATAAATTGCAAAGTACCTCTAAAAATTCTTAAAGAAATGCCATAAGCTCGTGTTAAGGAGTATTAACTAAAGTAATTTTTGTTTGGGTTTTTAAATAGTTTTATTATTTTGAAAAAATAAAAAACACTGTGTTTTTCTCCTGTGTAAAGAAAATAATTCATTAAAAATAGCAAAACATATTGAAAAATTCTAAAAAATTTGTGGTTATCTTTATTTGTTTGAATTTATGTATAATTTCATTATTATATTCCTTATAAAACCCGTAAAAATTACAAAAATACTAAAACACATAAAAATTGATATAAAATCACAGAAAATCCCCAAAAATCCATAAAATCCCTTTTTGGAAATCTAAAATATTTCCTCTATTTCTGTATATTTTACATATTTTTGCTTTTATTCTATATTTTTAAAAATACAAAAACATTTGCATTGTTCATTGTTTGCCATTTTCTCTGTTTTTTAATTGTTTTAAAAATCCTAAAAAATATAAAATACTTTAAAAAACATAAAAACATTTAAAAACATCCAGAAAAATAAAAATATTTTTAGTTTAATTTTCTGTGCATTTTTGAATTGATTGAAAAATACAAAAGTTTGCTTGTTTTCATTTATTTTTATTTTTTTTACCTTGTTTTTGTTTTATTTTATTTTAAAAAAATTAAAAAAACATTTTAATAAATTTAATTTGTAATGAGAACTCATAATTTGTAAAATCAAAATTTTATATTGTTTTTGCATAAATTAAGGTACATGTGCAACGAAGTGTAACTAAATATTGCTTGTAAGGAGAAAAGGGCACATGTCAAGATTTTATATGAAAAATGAGAAGGGAAATGGGGCCGTCCGATTTCAGAGAGGGAGAGATGACACGAAATTGGGGATATGAATCTGTAAGGGTGATCTTTCATATAATCATATTTGTTAATAAAGAGAAATAAACACATCAAATTTCATATGAGTCAAACATTTCTAACCCCTGATTCACAATGATGCCTAAGGAGGGTTTGGGAATATCAGATTGAAGTGATGTCATTGCATTAAAAGCTTTTGTTCAACTAGATATGAGCAATATTTTTCTATTCGAGAATGGATTCTAGTAAAATTTAGGGGATTTTTCCAGTGAACTGCAACTTTCTTTTATCTTAAAAGAAGTACTCATCTTGATCGTTAATTTGACGTGAATTACATTGAGAAAATACAAACTGAATGTTATATGCATACATTCCAGGATTAATCCAAGAATTAAGTGAGGATCATAAGCAACCATAAACGAAATCGTTATATTACTTATATTCATATGTATCATACATCTCATTATTTTTAAAAAATAACTCGCATTTTCTTAATAAATCGGATATGATGTAAAAGGAGAGAAGAGAATTAAGATGTAAATGGAGAAGGAAAGCAAATATGGAAGAAATTTGGTGATGGAATAATACAAAAACTAGCACTGTTCATCTAAGTGATGAATATTACCTGCTTATGTCTAAGAAATTCCAGGGAAAAGCTCAAAAATCTAGAAAACTTCCACCAAAAGAGCTGAATAAACTGCAAGCACTCCCAACTTTTGAATGTCTATTGGATCAAGAAGAAGCATGCTACAACTAGGGATGAACATGGGCCGGACTGCGCCGGGCTTTGAAAGGCCCAAGCCTAAGCCCGTTTAAAAAAATTCAAGCCTTGGACCGGGCTTAGGCCCGTAATTTTTTTTTGTTCGGCCCAAGCCCAATTCCTTTGGGTCGGGCTGCCCCATCTCCACCAATTAGATATTATTAACTTTGAGTCTTTTATTTCAAGTTAATCTCAACTCAAGTTACACAAGTCAAAATTGTTTAAAACATGTACCATTATACTTGTGAAACAACTGAAATTCAGTTCTACCAAATCTGAAGATTTCTCATTTTAAACACATGCACTCATTGCTAGATACCATGAATATCTCTCATGTATATAAATTGAAAGAGTGAAACAAACTAAACCAGTTAACAACAATAGGTGCACAAGACCCTACATGTTAAAAATGGGCATAATGCCCATATTGGGCAAAGGTACACTAATAGAAAATGTTCTGATTGAAAAAAATAAAATCTAACAAATTCAGGAATAACCAACAGAATCTATCAAAGAGTAATTAAGAAAATTTAATTCTTAATTGTAATACAATGATCGTCACTCATGTCACATGCCTTCCTTTCTTGATTTACAACCATTGTATGAAGACATGATACAAGAAGAGAGTGCACATGAAATAGGTGGGAGTTTTCATGTATGTAGGATGTGGAAAAGGATTCGGGTCCTCTTCGGACCGGGCCCTTGGGCCGGGTCGGGCTGGGCCGAGCCAAGCCCCGAGCCGGCCCAAAAAAATTTTGGGCATAAATTTTGGGCCCAAGCCCGGCCCAACATTCATTTGGGCCTGGGCCGGACCGTGCTTTTTAGGCTGGACTTCAGGCTGGGCCGGGCCAGCCCAACCCAGTGCTCATCCCTAGCTACAACATCACCTTTTAGCACACTATTATAGACCACCAAATATGAATTGAAGGGCACGAAAAAGGGCTCTATGTTGTAAAAGAGGTTGTGATGCCAAAGGTACCAAAGAAAATACGTACAAGGTGTATTCCCCAGAATAAAAAAAGTGCACACAGTTAGAACTCCTTGATGAACACGCGTGTGTTTTGGTGCATGTTCATTGTCCAATGAGAAGAGAGAAGGACATGCCTATCTACTCATTCCATTACTAACCTTTCATGCTCACATTTTTTTAGAGTTTGACAATTAAAGATGGCAGTGGATTGAGTTGAGACTTGGCTTTGAAACTAGAGTTGATGATTGGATTTTAAATAGCGTCGTATCCCATGACCTTAAAATAGAATACTAATTGTACATTTGCTAACGTAATTAACACTAAGCTATATCCGTTACTTATATTGTAGAACAAGAAAGTTTGAAAACCGGACATTTTGACTTCCTTTGAGTTAGTGTTGAGAGGGACTTGACCTTGATGAGTTCTCGAAATTTGAACCATGATCAATGAGTCTTGTTATCACTTTCACAGTTAGGAATGCAACCCGTAACTTCTTACTTTCGCTTATTCTTCATTAAGTGTTTGCTAATGACTAGAAAAGTCTAAGTATATTAGGGGGTGATGAATATGTGTAACACCCCAACCCCAAACATAGTGTCATACCTTAAACTCACAAAGTGTGGGTGTGGTTTATAAAGTGATGGGGATTACTACTTGACATTTGGGCTTAAGCATTTTGGGTGGGTTGTCAACGGGTCCATTTGGGCCCGAACCCAAACAAGTTGTCAGAGCCAGTTTTCCTCGATAACGGACTGGGGACCTAAGCCCGTGACGTTACAAATGGTATCAGAGCCAAATTCTCTCTGATAGTGGAAAGGGCTACCCGAGAGGTGGAGCCACCCCTACAAAGAGGTTGGAGGAAATGGCTACCCGGAGCGTGCAGCCGCCACTATTACTGGGAAGAAGTGATGGACCATGTCGCAACGAGGACGTTGCGAATATAAGTGGGGAGGTTCTAACACCCCAACCCCAAACATAGTGCCATACCTTAAACTCACAAAGTGTGGGTGTGGTTTATAAGTGATGGGGATTACTACTTGACAACTTGGGCTTAAGCATTTTGGGTGGTTGTCAACGGGTCCATTTGGGCCTGAACCCAACAAGTTGTCAGGGTCAGTTTTCCTCGATAACGGATCGGGTAGTGCCATACCTAAAACTCACAAAGTGTGGGTGTGGTTTATAAGTGGTGGGGATTACTACTTGACAACTTGGGCTTAAGCATTTTGGGTGGTTGCCAACGGGTCCATTTGGTCTCGTACCCAACAAGTTGTCAGGGTCAGTTTTCCTCGATAACGGACTGGGGACCTAAGCCCGGGACGTTACAAATGGTATCGGAGCCAAATTCTCTCTGATAGTGGAAAGGGCTACCCGAGAGGTGGAGCCGCCCCTACAAAGAGGTTGGAGGAAATGGCTACCCGAAGCGTGCAGCCGCCACTGTCACTGAGAATAAGTGATGGGCCGTGTCCGCAACGAGGACGTTGCGAATATAAGTGGGGGAGGTTGTAACACCCCAACCCCAAACATAGTGCCATACCTAAAACTCACAAAGTGTGGGTGTGGTTTATAAGTGGTGGGGATTACTACTTGACAACTTGGGCTTAAGCATTTTGGGTGGTTGCCAACGGGTCCATTTGGGCTCGTACCCAACAAGTTGTCAGGGTCAGTTTTCCTCGATAACGGACTGGGGACCTAAGCCCGGGACGTTACAATATGTGATTATTCTACTTAATACTATAGTTTTGGCTAGAAATCCTAAATAAATACCAATAAATAACTCCAAATAAGTTCAAGAAATAATTCAGAAAAAAAGAGTTAAAAATAAGGAGTTGAATATGTGTAACTATTTTATCTGCATAAAGTACAATATTCAACCATTTGTAATAAATTCACTTGTTAAGTCTAAACGGCATGAAATCAACATGATTGTGTACATATCACTGTTTTCAAAATCAATCAAAAATGCTAAAATAATATTAACTTGCATATATGGAAAATAAACCTAAATTTTAGTTTAAGAACTAAAAAACCGTAAAGCTGAATTTCTCTTCCACGCAGTCTCCTATGAACTTAACTCGCCTTTAAATTAGTATATAGAAGTATTTCTACAATACAAGATCAAATTCAAAGGAATCATAGTTCAAGTGTGAATTTGAATTTTTGGACTAAATCGTATATGTATTGCATATATTTTTAAAATTTAGTCTATTATTTTATATACATAATTAACTCTTTTTAATTCATTCCCTTTTTATTTCATTCTTTTGTTGTGTTTTAAATAATAGAAAATTAGAATAAAAAAAAAGACAAAAAAACCAAAGAAAAGAACTCTCCTAGGCAATTACACGCTGGCTCTTGTGTTCATAATATTTATTCCAGAAACCATATAATCTCTCTCTCTCTCTATAACACCACAATCTCCGCTCTCAAATTAACTCTTCTTGAGTTAAGTTGCTTGAATTAAAGTTGAGTTAATCATGATACAACAAAATCCAACGGTCGATTTTCCTCCCCTCTCTCCCCTTCCTTTTCATATTTCCCTTCTTCCTCTACTTCTCCATCCCAGGCAACCAAATTTCGACACCACTACCAAGAGCAATGCCGCCACACCCTTCCCCTCAAGTCCCTCATCATTGCAAGCGAGACACTCCATGGCATCTTCCTCCTCAACTCCTTCCCGGCCCTTGTCGAGATCGCATGCCTCTTCGACTACAACTTCGTGGCGATTGGCATGGAGAACGATTCCGGCAACATATCGTCCATTCTCCCTTGCCTTTGAGCTCTCTCCTCCACCTTGACTCCCTCCATTCTCAGCCTCACTGACACCTCTCCCCTCAACCAAAGGATTAAGATCTAGACATTATACCCAACGAGCAATCAAATCATACTGATCAGTTCCAAAGTATGCACATTGCAAAACCTTGATTAATTAACCCTTAAAATCTCCAACCCTAAATCACATCACCTTAACCTTAAACTAAATACCTTCAAGTGCTCAGCGAATCAGGTAGCGCCACCTGCACCACCACTTCATGTCGTTGTTGCTCACCCTTCGCACAAATATTGCCACCACGGTCACATCTCCGTCTATATCCATATGGGTTCGCCCTTCCACCTGTGGCTTTGGCACCCAAGTGAGGTTCTATACCACCTATCTCATTGTGGGGCTCTCAATGCTCTACTTCTCGATGTTGACCAATGCCACGAAGAACAGAGCATCACCTTGTGCAGGGGCACGGAGGTATGCTGCAAGCTGACGTTCTGGAGCACGGCATCCTTGTGCAGCACTTCTCTGCTTCTGTGCAATGCCAATATTGCCACTCTGCCTGACGTGCAATCAATCACTCAGAGAGAGAATCGTCTGCTGTAAGATCCCTTACTGCAATGCAGAGGATCCGTCGGATGGGAAATGGATGCTCCTGATATGGGGGCTGATTATCCCCGACCCTCTATCAAGGACATTCATTTCTCATCCGACGGATCCTCTGAGTTACAATATGGTATCTTATAGTAGACGATCCACCCCCTCAATCAATAGCTTCCATGCACGAACAACCAATCTCGAGTTTGGCATACTACCGCAACAATCACCGTCTCTCTCTCTCTCTCTCTGGATGAGGTGGTATTGATGTGGATTCATCAATGACATGGATTCGTAAAGTAAATAAATATGAATGGTAAATTTTACACAATTTTCATAGAATCCATTGATTTGAACGTTTCAACGGATGTGAGTTAACCGCATGATTGTGGTATAAGAATTGGTAAGTTTATAGGTTTCTTGAAATAATTATGATGGACAAAGGGGCGAACATATAATTGATAAACTTTAAAGGCTTTTTGATGTAACAATACCAATACTTTATCATGTACATATGTGGTCCTTTAATTTTGAGTTATTTATTAAAGTTGTAGATCTCCAACAGAGATGAACTTTAATAAAAGAATCTTTCATTTTGAACCCTCTTACTATTTTATTTTAGCTTTTAATTTAGATATTTTTGGGAGCGACAACCTCTTCCCTCACACCTCAGGCGGTGAGCAGACCGCTGACTTGCCCTCACCTCCAGTGCTCAATTGGGCTACGGCACTTCGGCAGAGGAAGTTGACCTTGGGTCAACTCCTTCCTCTCCCCCCACAGTCTATGTAACTACCAAGACCCAACCCCTTGTTCCATTTGTCTCCAACTCCTTCGGTCAGCCACGAGTTACTGGTAACTGCCACCGACTCTCCCCTCGTCCCCATCCAATGGAACCACAATATTTATAACCACCAATCCCCACGATCAAAACCCTAACCATACCCCCAACAAAACCTCGTTGAACTGCCCATCCTTTGCAAGTTATCCGCCGATGTTGAAAGAAGAGATTCAGCTTATCTGGACCGCGGTGACAACTAGGTTTCCAAGCGTGGATCTCCTGACGTGGAAATTCATCTGAGCATCTCTTTCCAGACGTGGTTTCCCAGATGAGTGGATCTCCTTGATGAAAAGGTTTGTGACGACGACTTCTTGCTCGGTGCTGATTAGTGGTAGACAGGAGGGGCGTTTTTTTCAGCCGCAAAGGGGTGTTAGGCAGGGATGCCCGCTTGCTCCTCTTATTTTTGTTATTGTAGCTGATGCGTTGTCAAGGATGGTTACTCGTGCGGTGGAGGGAAACTTCTTTCAGGGTTACACTTTGAATGGCTTATCTATCCCACTATTACAGTATGCTGATGACACGGTCCTGTTTGTGGAAGGTGGTTCTCATGAAGCTGAGCTAATTGCTACTGTTTTGGAGCTGTTTGGGAAGGTCTCAGGGCTGAAGCTCAACGAGGAGAAGTCCGTTTTTATCCCTTTCGGTCTTTCGGAGGGGGAGATCGAGGCTTGTGGAGCTTTCCTTTGCTCGCGGCGTGGGGCTCTCCCATTCACCTATTTGAGGTTACCTGTGGTGGATGGGCATTTAAGGCAGTCGGACTGGTCTCCTGTGGTTGAGAGACTTGAGAGCAAGCTTGCGGGGTGGCGTGCGTCTTGCTTATCACGAGGTGGACGTTTGGTGCTCTTGAGGTCGGTCCTTTCTACGAAACCGGACTTTTTTCTGTCTTCTCGCTTGCTCCCGGTGGGGATTCGTGGATGATTGGAGACTATGATGCGTAAATTCTTTTAGTCTGGCACTCCACATGTTTCATGGGGGGCTGCGACGCTTACCGAGGCCGATGGTGGTTTGGGAGTTTTAAATCTTGAGGCGATGAACAAGGCCCTCCTGGCAAAGTGGATCATTCGTATTTGGGGTGAGGGTTCAGATACACTTTGTACGCTTTTGAGGATGATCTATGGTGTGACTGGTAACCTGGAGTGGCGTCCTGATAGAAGGGTGAAACCATCTAACTTTTGGCGTGGAGTGTGCTCGGTGCTTCCACAGATTTCTCCACATCTAGATCTTGTACTGAGGGATGGTGAAGATGCTAACTATTGGAGATGGGGTGATGGTGCTTTTAGTGTGAAGAAAGCATACAAGGTCTTATATGCTTCCATCGTCTTTGATCCGGGAATTGCGGTACCAAGATTAGGGCAAATCTGGTCTTGGAGAATTCCTAAAAGGGTGAAGGTTTTTCTCTGGTTTTTCGGGAGAGAGCGGGTGATGACTGGCGCTCGGAGGGCCAGGCTCTTTGGGGCTAACAGCTCATGCATGCGGTGTGGAGAGGAGATGGAGGATACTAATCATCTATTTTTTCTGTGCTCTTCATCTAGGCAGATTTGGGCAGGGGTCAATTTACCTGTTGTTGCAATTTCAGGGGTTAGAGAGTTCTGGGAATCCATTGGTCGGTCCGGGACGTGCACAATCGCTGAGAAAAAACACGCTGCATCAATTTTATGGGCGATTTGGTTGGCAAGAAATGGAATTATTTTCCGTGGGAAAAGATGTTATATTGAAAATGTAATAGAGCATTCCAGACTCTTATATGAGTCTTGGTCATTGTAACTGATAAACCGCGAAATCGGCCCTTTAATAATGCTAAATTAGCACATGTAATCATCATCGTAGTCGGGCCAATTTTGGTCATCAAAAAGATCCCCTCATTTAAATATATATTATGGTCAATCAAAATGAGATGATCGTATTTATTTTTTACTTGGTAAGATACCAAGGTCGAACTCAGGGACACGAGCCTCTCTCGTATTAATCAGATTTAAATGTGTTTAATTAAGTGTTGAAATTAATCATATAGGTCAAATGATGCAAAGACACAAAACGAGGCAATGCATTAAAAAGAACATGCATTTTTTTAATCATTTTTTTATCGTGCAAGTAACTGCAATGCAATGCAATGGAGATATGCCCTAGATCAAGATGATGAGCCAATTAACCCATAAGTTAATTTCAGATTAAATGGTGTGACATAATCAATTTGAACAAGGCAGAAGTTAAGAAATTAGAGACACATGGTTATAGAATAATACATCAAAACTCATTGTGTCCAACACAACAATTAAGCATGCCATTAGAAAGATCATCAAACCAGCTTTAAAATGAAACTAAAATCAACTCAATT
Source organism: Ottelia alismoides (assembly GCA_037367405.1). Taxonomy (NCBI): domain Eukaryota; kingdom Viridiplantae; phylum Streptophyta; class Magnoliopsida; order Alismatales; family Hydrocharitaceae; genus Ottelia; species Ottelia alismoides. The sequence goes on from JAZKJV010011645.1 coordinate 42,465, forward strand.
GGATATATGTAGCTCAAGATATGCATAAAAGAAAGCAAGGGCATAAATGCAATAAAACATGAAAGATAACTAGCATATAGGTCCCTGGGAAGGGCCAAATTGTAAATAAAATAACCGCGAGGCCTTCCCTGTAAATACCCCATGCGCGCGGGGGTGTTTTTGCAATTATTAGAACCCGCAGGGTGTAGATTGCAAAATACCCCAGGCGCGCATGCATAACACGTGATGTCTGGACCTAAATGCAAATTTGAGAAGTCGGCAGGGGTCCTCTGCAATTTTCCCAGCCACCACGTGCCTGGGGCACGTGAGGCTAGGCTTGGAGGAAGGCGGAGGCTCGGCAGAGGTTAGGGTTGCTTCGGCAGGCTCGGCTCTTGGTTCGGGCTCTATGCAGGCTCGGTGAAGGCTCGGACAAGGCTCGGCCAATCCAAGCCTCTGGCTCGGTGGCTGAGGCTCGGGGGCTCTCTGGTGTCGCCGCGTGTCTAGGCATGGACCATTCGATCGTGGTGATCGAATGGCTCTGGAAGTCGGCGACGTGGCTGCTCCTTAGCCGTTGGATGAACGCCAGGAGGGATCATCCAACGGCGCCTGTACGCTCTCCTTCCTCTACTGCTGGCGGCGCTACTGGAGCTCCGGCGAAGGAACTCCAGCTCCGCCGCTCTTCCTTGGCGATGATAGAGCTCGCCCGATGCTCCTGAGAGGTTGTCGATGAAGATTGGAGCACGGGCGAGGTGATGGACCTCCTGGTGTGGGCTGTCGGAGCTCGCATGTCGACGGCGAACTCGACGAAGATAGCCCGGCGAGCTCTCCGGTCATTGAAGTTTAGGGCTCCTGCAGCGTTAGTAATGCATAGCCGTAGCAATTCGAAGTGCGTGCGTGAATAGGTGAGCGAGATGGGAGCTAATCGAGTGGAGAAGGTGGCAGCTCTGAGCTCCTCCGCCGTGAGTGGCGGAGGAGGTGGGTCGGAGGCGATGGAGGTTGTGGAAGACGGAGAGCATGATCGGAAATGGTCGCGAGGACGGGGGTGGTGTGGCTGAGCTTTGGAGGATGTGAGTGGAGGGTAAACACGGCCGGAGTGACCGAGAAAAATCGAAGAAAAATACGAGAGAAGAGGCAGAAGAACTTACCTTGCCGGAGATGGACGGGAGCTTGGGCTGAGCTTCACAATAGAAGCCACGGTCTTCGCTGGACCTCCGCAGCTACTGGAGGCAGCTCGAGCGGGCTCGGAGCACCGCGACGACGCCATGATCGGCGAAGGGTCGTCACCGGAGGCATTGGCCGTCTTCGCTCAATCCTCCGCCTCCCCCTGTCACTGGGAGACGGAGGAGGGCTGGGCCATGCCCCTACGTAAAGGTGGACAACCGGCGAAAGGTGGGGGGAGCGGTGTATTTGAAGGGGAAGGTTGGCGGTTTGCTGGCGAAGACGTGAGGTTTGACCGTGGATATGGGGCGACTGGAGGGTAGTTATGGGTCGTGGAGGTGTGCGCGAGGGAGAAGGATGATGGGGGTTGACCGGTAGGTGTTTGGTTAGTGGTGATGGTGGTCGGAGTAAGTGGGGTAATAGGAAGGGGGTGAGGTGTTCATGCGGTGAAATCGTGGGGGGAAGAGGTCATCGGAGGTAGACGACGATCTCCTGACCGTTGGATCTGGAGATCCAACGGTGGAGAGTAAGGCGCGGAGTGACGGCGCAGATGGGATCTGGGGCGATGTGATCAACGGGCGGTGATCGCGCCATGTGGCGAGACGAGGTCGAGGCGCTAAAGGATGGCTCAGATGGAATGCTCAGGCCGATCGAGCGGTTGAGGGGCTTCAAGGGAATGAGCGGCCGAGATGGTTGATCAGGAGCGCGATCGGAGGGCAGATGGCGTGGCCGCGTGGCATGACGAGGCTAAGGCGCCCACGTGCGGTGTAGATTGATCGTGGGGGACATCTGACGGTCGTGGATAAGGAGCGGTGTGGAGAGGTCTGGGCCGTTGATCTCAGGAGAAGATCTGATGGCCCAGATCGCGGGCGGGTATGTCAAGAGAGCCGGGCCACGTGGCGCCCCCAGAGTGGGCCACGTGGCCCAATCAGATTATTCCGAAGGTTCTTCTTATTTTTGAGGGCCCTATTGGCCGAATTTGAGAAAACTCAAAACATGAAAGTTGTAGATCTTGATGAGACCTACAAGTTTCATGTTGACCAAAACTCGAAAAGAAATCAAACAGGGACCCGAAATATTTTGGAGGGTATTTTTAAGGTTAAAAACACCACAGATTTTTGTTTTGCCATTTTTTTGTGGTTTTTAATTTATTAAGGACTCTGTTAATTATTAGACACTAACAGGGATTTATTGACAAACATTTAAGCAAGGGGGTTAATTATGAGAAATAAAGATGATGAAACTGAGGTTCATCACCCCCCTATACTTAAACTATGCTCGTCCTCGAGCATCAAAAAGAATGACTAAGTTGGATTAACCCCCTTGTGCATGTGAATACCGGATCCAATCTGATCAAGTCGACTCGGCTTCAGAGATCCAAAATTTTAGAGTTCAACCCAGCCTTAATCAAGAGGCTTCCAATTCCTCTACTTCTCTAGACTCTCTCTGATGTACATATAAACTAAAGGATATGAAATTTAGTGTTGACTGCAATTCTGAGAGTAGAGTCTATTTGTCACCCAAAATCTTGGTCCGAGAAAATCTCCTAAGGACCCAATCCTCAGCACTAGGGAATAAATCAAATCTTGCATTCAGTCTACCGTCTCTTTAGTTGTCAGACTTAGAAAATGTGGATGGCAGGCCAGAAAATGGAGGACATGGGATTGTGTCAATTCTTCTCTCCCTCATATTGGAACAAGGATTCTCTCTAGTGCCTTTTACGCAACACATTTTTTTTTTGGTGTTGATCAGTGCGTCCGTCAAGAGAAGTTGGAGCCGTCTGCACTTGTTTTCCTGGGAGTACACCGGGGTGTGTCTCTTTTGAGTACCTATCGTACCTTCGACACCCAGACTTGTAGCATTTACGATGCAGAGCCCTTTTTTGGTGCAAGCCCGACTCCTGGTCCTAATAGCGGTGGTCCAAGTGGACACTTTGAAAAGTTTGGGAGCGCTCGCCTTTGGTGGAAGCTCTTTGATATTTGACTTGGTGGAATGAGAGCTTTTCTTTGAATTTTATTGACTTGTATAATTTGTGGCTAGCTCCTCTGCTTTTACCAAGAGTTGGCGCACACTGATCAACATTTTTTATTTATTTTTCACACCCAGGCACTTAGGTCAATATCAAGAGATTAGTATAAGAATCAAGTTCTCATACTGGCTAATATTGCTGACACTCAGGTTTCCTGAAGCCTCCAAAGATTTTATCCCATCCTCGAGCATCATTAGATCAAAATCCAAATTCGACTTCCTCATCCCAATCCCTCAGGTGAAAAATCAACTCATCTCAATCAAAACCGCAGTCGTGCATGTGATGTGCTGATCATATTCTTTTGTCTGAGACTAAGCATGGAATATAGCATGCAAATCTAGAAACCTAGGGGAATATGGATGATTAAGTCGAAGACCCTGATGGCTAAGGCTGGTTATCCTAAAATCTCAAAGACTTCTAAAAGCTAAGTCTTCTTGACCGAATCAGATCCTGGGTGAATGTGAAAATATAGAGGACTAATCCAACTTCTTCATTCAAAAACAAGACACCTTTTTTTTTTTAACTTCAAGAGATATTAGAACTTCCTAAACTCAATTGAGCATCCGTGGTTCAGCCAGTATGGATGTAAGTACAGGCCGAAGCCCGTTGCTTGAGGACGGGGCCTTGCGCGATGTCCTCTAAACCATCCAATCTGCTAAGGGCGAACCCTCACTGAACGCGGCTGACTTAATTGGGCTTAGTTAGTCATTAATAGCTCCTAAAGGTTTTTAGGGGTTTTCTGATTTTTATGGATTTTAATAAGAGAGTTAAAACACAAGTTAGACTCAACTTTCCTTGAAAAAGAGATGGCGATCTTTCAAAACCCACGTCACACAAAATAAAAATTTTCAAAACATTTTCAAAAATCATTTTCGAAAATATTTCTATAAAATAGTGTAACATAATATCGAAAAACCGCAAAAATCCTTTGAGTTTTCTTAGTCCAAAGAATTCTACCTTAGCCAAAAAGTTTTTAATTTTTCAAATTTTTCAGATTATAGCTAAAGTAAATATACGGTATATACGGTATACCCCCCTATACTTAAACTTTGCTATGTCCTCATAGCACTAGATGTTACAAGAACATAGGTCCATTTAAATATAGAAGAATATACGGGACATAGAGGGGATCCCCCTATACTTAGGTTAGAAATAACCTAAGTATAAAGGCAAGAAAAGATGAGTAGAGAAATCACAGGAACTTGGGTCCCCCCTATACTTAGGCTGAGATTAGCCTAAGTATAAAGATGGAATTTGATGTTGGAAGGGACCCAAGATGAACGAAGAAGAGGGATGAATATACAAGTGAGCGGTTTTGAATCTTGTAGATGGAATGGAGTGACTACGGTTTTGGGGTTGTGTCTCGTAAAACATACGGCTCAATCAAGCAAGCAAACCCGTATTTTCACCAACTCACACATCAAACCAACCTAAGTTGGTTTATTATCTTGTCTATTTTATTGGTGATAAAACATTTGATTTTTACGCAAAGAAAAAATGTGAAGGAAAATTATTGCGTAAGCGAGGGTATTGCTCTCCCAAAACCGAATTTTACTCCATTTTTGGTTGACTTGCAATTAGCAGTCCCAATTTTATTTAAATTATCACTGAATTATGGTTAGCCATCAATCAGAAAATCATCGTCTACCGTTCATTCCATTTTCCATTTATCCTAGGTGATCAATCTAGAAAAATGAAAGCCGAGAAAACATGTATACGATGAAGAAAAACGCGATCTAGACTAAGCGAGAAATCATGCAATGATTTGACGATAAAAGCCGCAAAAAATCTGGGGCCGTTTTGAAAACCAAAATCAAACATGTATGCAAGTCGAAAAAGCCGCACCTAATCATGCATCTATTAGCGGTGTTTGATCTTCATTAATTTTAGCTAAGTGATACGAGATTATGTGCGTCTTTATTTAAGTGTGTCCTAACCTACGATCAAGCACATAAGATATGAAAATTGAGCTCGGAGGGCCGTGTGCCTAAGTCCTAGGTCGACACTCAAGTGGGGACGATCCCCACACAACCACGATCGTTCGATTACATACGCGAGTCTTCGATCGAAGACCGCTGTAAAAGACGAATTATTAAAAATGCAACAAAAATGCGAGATATATTTTTTTTTCTTTTCTTCCTCCATTGCTCCAAGCATGCTCCTGCGGCTCCTCGCAGCGGGGAACGTCCTGCTCCTCGCCTCCTTGATCCATCAAGGGCCCTGCCACAGAAACAATGGTTAGAGATCAAGAAAGAAAAATTTTATATGCAAAATATGTGACCATTTAACCTATAAAAAGATACACTAAATTAAACACACAAAAATCCAAAAAATAAAAGAGATGAGCCGTGTCTCCGGCAACGACGCCATTTGATAAACCGCGAAATCGGCCCTTTAATAATGCTAAATTAGCACATGTAATCATCATCGTAGTCGGGCCAATTTTGGTCATCAAAAAGATCCCCTCATTTAAATATATATTATGGTCAATCAAAATGAGATGATCGTATTTATTTTTTACTTGGTAAGATACCAAGGTCGAACTCAGGGACACGAGCCTCTCTCGTATTAATCAGATTTAAATGTGTTTAATTAAGTGTTGAAATTAATCATATAGGTCAAATGATGCAAAGACACAAAACGAGGCAATGCATTAAAAAGAACATGCATTTTTTTAATCATTTTTTTATCGTGCAAGTAACTGCAATGCAATGCAATGGAGATATGCCCTAGATCAAGATGATGAGCCAATTAACCCATAAGTTAATTTCAGATTAAATGGTGTGACATAATCAATTTGAACAAGGCAGAAGTTAAGAAATTAGAGACACATGGTTATAGAATAATACATCAAAACTCATTGTGTCCAACACAACAATTAAGCATGCCATTAGAAAGATCATCAAACCAGCTTTAAAATGAAACTAAAATCAACTCAATTGGATATATGTAGCTCAAGATATGCATAAAAGAAAGCAAGGGCATAAATGCAATAAAACATGAAAGATAACTAGCATATAGGTCCCTGGGAAGGGCCAAATTGTAAATAAAATAACCGCGAGGCCTTCCCTGTAAATACCCCATGCGCGCGGGGGTGTTTTTGCAATTATTAGAACCCGCAGGGTGTAGATTGCAAAATACCCCAGGCGCGCATGCATAACACGTGATGTCTGGACCTAAATGCAAATTTGAGAAGTCGGCAGGGGTCCTCTGCAATTTTCCCAGCCACCACGTGCCTGGGGCACGTGAGGCTAGGCTTGGAGGAAGGCGGAGGCTCGGCAGAGGTTAGGGTTGCTTCGGCAGGCTCGGCTCTTGGTTCGGGCTCTATGCAGGCTCGGTGAAGGCTCGGACAAGGCTCGGCCAATCCAAGCCTCTGGCTCGGTGGCTGAGGCTCGGGGGCTCTCTGGTGTCGCCGCGTGTCTAGGCATGGACCATTCGATCGTGGTGATCGAATGGCTCTGGAAGTCGGCGACGTGGCTGCTCCTTAGCCGTTGGATGAACGCCAGGAGGGATCATCCAACGGCGCCTGTACGCTCTCCTTCCTCTACTGCTGGCGGCGCTACTGGAGCTCCGGCGAAGGAACTCCAGCTCCGCCGCTCTTCCTTGGCGATGATAGAGCTCGCCCGATGCTCCTGAGAGGTTGTCGATGAAGATTGGAGCACGGGCGAGGTGATGGACCTCCTGGTGTGGGCTGTCGGAGCTCGCATGTCGACGGCGAACTCGACGAAGATAGCCCGGCGAGCTCTCCGGTCATTGAAGTTTAGGGCTCCTGCAGCGTTAGTAATGCATAGCCGTAGCAATTCGAAGTGCGTGCGTGAATAGGTGAGCGAGATGGGAGCTAATCGAGTGGAGAAGGTGGCAGCTCTGAGCTCCTCCGCCGTGAGTGGCGGAGGAGGTGGGTCGGAGGCGATGGAGGTTGTGGAAGACGGAGAGCATGATCGGAAATGGTCGCGAGGACGGGGGTGGTGTGGCTGAGCTTTGGAGGATGTGAGTGGAGGGTAAACACGGCCGGAGTGACCGAGAAAAATCGAAGAAAAATACGAGAGAAGAGGCAGAAGAACTTACCTTGCCGGAGATGGACGGGAGCTTGGGCTGAGCTTCACAATAGAAGCCACGGTCTTCGCTGGACCTCCGCAGCTACTGGAGGCAGCTCGAGCGGGCTCGGAGCACCGCGACGACGCCATGATCGGCGAAGGGTCGTCACCGGAGGCATTGGCCGTCTTCGCTCAATCCTCCGCCTCCCCCTGTCACTGGGAGACGGAGGAGGGCTGGGCCATGCCCCTACGTAAAGGTGGACAACCGGCGAAAGGTGGGGGGAGCGGTGTATTTGAAGGGGAAGGTTGGTGGTTTGCTGGCGAAGACGTGAGGTTTGACCGTGGATATGGGGCGACTGGAGGGTAGTTATGGGTCGTGGAGGTGTGCGCGAGGGAGAAGGATGATGGGGGTTGACCGGTAGGTGTTTGGTTAGTGGTGATGGTGGTCGGAGTAAGTGGGGTAATAGGAAGGGGGTGAGGTGTTCATGCGGTGAAATCGTGGGGGGAAGAGGTCATCGGAGGTAGACGACGATCTCCTGACCGTTGGATCTGGAGATCCAACGGTGGAGAGTAAGGCGCGGAGTGACGGCGCAGATGGGATCTGGGGCGATGTGATCAACGGGCGGTGATCGCGCCACGTGGCGAGACGAGGTCGAGGCGCTAAAGGATGGCTCAGATGGAATGCTCAGGCCGATCGAGCGGTTGAGGGGCTTCAAGGGAATGAGCGGACGAGATGGTTGATCAGGAGCGCGATCGGAGGGCAGATGGCATGGCCGCGTGGCATGACGAGGCTAAGGCGCCCACGTGTGGTGTAGATTGATCGTGGGGGACATCTGACGGTCGTGGATAAGGAGCGGTGTGGAGAGGTCTGGGCCGTTGATCTCAGGAGAAGATCTGATGGCCCAGATCGCGGGCGGGTATGTCAAGAGAGCCGGGCCACGTGGCGCCCCCAGAGTGGGCCACGTGGCCCAATCAGATTATTCTGAAGGTTCTTCTTATTTTTGAGGGCCCTATTGGCCGAATTTGAGAAAACTCAAAACATGAAAGTTGTAGATCTTGATGAGACCTACAAGTTTCATGTTGACCAAAACTCGAAAAGAAATCAAACAGGGACCCGAAATATTTTGGAGGGTATTTTTAAGGTTAAAAACACCACAGATTTTTGTTTTGCCATTTTTTTGTGGTTTTTAATTTATTAAGGACTCTGTTAATTATTTTGTGGTTTTTAATTTGTGAATAAAAGTTTTTGGATGTCCTCCTTCACAGTGGGACATCCTTTTTCCTTTAAAAAAAACTAGGTCTCCAAGCTTCACAGCTATGGTGAGCTCCCTCTCAAAGCATGATCTGTGAAATCTTCTCCATGTTGCAGTTGTACCCAACAGATGCAGAGTGCTACAGCTGGTCGCCAAGCTCTTTGAGTCGATAACTGGTCAAGGTCGTTCGACCTTCTGCCCCTCCTCCGACAAACTCAAAAACTCCACAGGTAGCCTTGTAATCTCTTTCCCCTCTCTCTTCTCTACTCCTGCTCATTTTTCTTCACGTAAATCCTCTAGGGTTTTTTCCTATCGTTCCTCTATCCTCTCCTCATCGATTCAACCAAAGATCAACTCCGATCTTCCGCACTCTCTCTCCCTCTCCAGTTTCCTCTCTATTCTCAATCCGTTCCACCCTTCGATCGAACCGTAGCCATAGGACTTAGCTCCAAAGGCCCTCATGTGCATCGGAAGTCATTCATCAGTCCACCCTTCCTCATCAATTAGCCGAGCTTTTAGTATCTCGAACTTTCTTGCAAGTTCTCCGTCGGGCATTAATTTCTCCAACGTATGTTAGGGGATTCTTCGAGGTTGATTTTCTAAAATTCAAATAGTGAGATTTGCCATATTTTTCTTATTTTGTGTTTTCTAATTCATAGAAATTCATCTTTATTGTGAAAAAATATTCCGACTTGTGCATCTTTTGATGCTCTTCATTGTGCCCAAAAAGAATTCAAAATAAATTATTTTGTGAAGTAATGTTTGATGATTTTGGTAATTAGTTAATAATTATTCACACAGAATCTAAGGAATAAGCTATGTCATCAGACAGAGTGAGAGTCTTCAACAAGAACCTCTATGTCTTCTTATAGGTGAGAGAGTGAGAAGCTTCAACAAGAACCTCTATCATCTTATGAATGTGGCGTACCGTACTCTCATTTCTCGAGGAGAGTGCATATCGCTAACATATGTTTCTCCATGGATGATTTTTTAAGGCATCTCTCATTAGTCACGAACCAGGGGTACCATCTCGAGTGAGGAAAGAGAGTTTGTTGCACACGTTGGGACTGAATATGAAAGCATTTGGAGAAGTCTGTGTGGAGATGGTTGACGACCCTACTTGACGTGAAGATTCTCTTTAGGATTGGAATCTGAGATCAAAGAAATAGGAATAAGGACCTGTCCTCCTACTGGCTACACTTCATGCTCCCCTCTCTCAATCCAGCATCCACATAACTTGAGTAGGATGCAAGGGAACAATTTGAGACCTTCTTTTGACCAATTATGCGAGGTAGAAGAACCTTTCATGATGGCATACGATTAGGCTTATGATTCACCAATCTGCTAGTTCTTTTTATAAAGAACATGCATGGAAATTTATCCCAGAAGCAAAAGAGCTATTGAAACATTGCGAAAGACTTATGTGAAGTTTCATAATTAGTATAGCATTTTTGGACTATGAACAGAATTCTACTAGAGAGTGGTGTTCAGGAATTTGGTCATATGAACTACATATGTAGCCACATATGCCTAGGTAGTGGGTGGACCGAACCACATTCTCTATGCAGTGCATTACATGATCTACAATGCATATTAGATTCACATAACTTCATAATCACCCACATACATTGCATATCCATCATGCTATCTAGATAAAGTTGATATATTACTTATATGTCAGTTTTGTACTTACCTTAATTTTAATTATTTAATCTTGGATAATCCTCCAAATTTTAAAATGAAACACTACTAATGAAATATCAATCTATTAAATCTAAAACAGTGAAATAGCATAAACCTGCATATTGCATAATTTTTATGTAGCAATCTATCTGAACGAATCCAAATACTATGCTTCTAAAAATTACTAGAGAAAGCTTGACGTATGATTTTTAATGTAGGTTTGACGAAGGACTTTTTAGTCGTAGTTACTAAAGTGACACTTCTAGTAGATTGGTCACCTCCTCCTATCTTGGACAACCTGTATTAAAACATACATCATGCTTTCTCTTTAGTTGTCATGCATTTGTGCATGAATGGATATGTGTCTTGATCCGAAATTATCTAAATTATTTTTGGGAAGAATGTTATCTCAATGAGTTGTCTCAAAGAGTTTGTCATTTTCTCTCGAGAAAAATTCTGATATTCGTTCTTCTAATGCAGATGTGCATGTAAGTACTCACAAGTAGGTAGAGCTTGAGATTGACCCATTCTAGTCACACCATGGTTATTTATCTAATTTAAAAAAAGAGGAAGGGACAACATGTGATGAGGATGAATTCATTATGCACTATTTGTTGTAGAGTATATAGGTAATGCAAGAGTGTTGGGATTTTTTTCTAAAGTTGTTTCATCAAATCACTTAGTATATTGGTTTGCAGTTATTAAAGAGGAGATATAATCTCTTCATCAAAATTTGACATAGGTTATTGTTTCTCTACCACGTGAACACAAGTTTACTGACTGCAAATGGATCTACATAAAGAAAGATGACATCTCTAGAGCTGTTGATGTGAGATATAAGGTAAGAGTAATTGCCAAAGGTTTTAGATAAGAGGATGGTATTGATTACAATGATATCTTCTACTTGGTGTAAAGCACAACTCTTTAAGAGTACTGCTAGCAATTGTTGCTGTGAATGATATTGATTTGGATCAGCTAGATGCGAAAACAACCTTTTTCATGCATAACTTGAAGAACAACTGTACAAATGTTAACCTGAAGGCTGTAAAGTGTAGGGAATAGAAGATCATGTGTTCTTACTGAAGAGATCTCTTTATGGAGTAAAACGATCCCCAAGACATTGGTACAAATGCTTCAACTTATTCGTGGTTACACAAACTTTCTCTAGGAGAATTTATGGTTTATGTATCTATTTTAGACATCTTGTTGATAACTCCGTTATGTTTTCGCTACTTTATTTAGATGATGTGTTAATAGCATCTAGATATGAATATAAAGTGAATATGTTGATAGCATTACTTGACTGAGAATTCGAGATGAAAGATCTTGATGTAGCCAAAAAGATACTTTGCATTGAAGTACATAGCAATAGCAATACTAACAAGCTATGTTTGAATCACAAAAGCTATATGCAAAAGATTTCGAAGTATTTTAGTATGATCGATGTCACACTCGAGAAGATTCCGCTAGGCTCTCATTTTCGATCTTTTAGTATAGTCGTCCCTACAAACAAAGGATGGCTGCGAGTATATGACATGAGTTCCTTACTTCATTGTTGTTAGGAGTATCATGCATTTCATGATATGGAACTCACCCAGACATCGCCTAAGAAGCTAGCTTCATAGGTAGATACATGTCAAATATAGGTTGATGCCATTGACTTTCTTTGGAGTAGATTATGAGATATATATGATATACCAATAAGTTCTATTTTGAGTTTGAGAGGATTATGGATGGATTAGTTGATTTTGCCGATGTTGACTATGTAGGTGACCGTGAAAAAGAAAGACCATGACATGTTATGTATTTACTACTTGTAGATGTGCATTTTGTTGGAAAGTAAATATGCGGTACACCATGGCTTTGTAGACCACGTAAGAAGAATACATGGTGGTAACCAATTGTGAAACAAGGAAACAATTTGGTAGAGAGGAATACTTGACGATCTCAATCTTAATCACAAGATAGTTCATCCATTGTGATAGTCAAAGTATATTGATATGCCTTGAATCCTAACCATCTGACCCAGGTTGAAGAACTGCATATGCATCCCACTGCTGTACCATACCCCAACAAGACGGGGGTCTCGCTGAGAAGTAATGATTCACATATTGGCATACATCACGAGAGAATGAAATATATTGGCATATGCTATTCATCTGAGAAGTAATGATTCACATATTGTAGTATCCATATAGAGAAGATCATCACAGTAGACCTGCACATATGATTAGAAACCAATTTCACTAACCAAATTCATAATTTATATGAATATAGTTAGTCTTTCTAGAGCATGAGGGCCATGTTCGGCAGATGGAGTTTTCTTGCTAATTCTTGATGGAGTTCAAGTCAAGAGGGAGATTTGTTGACATTTTCATTGAAGACAACTTTTTTAAAAATATGTTGCATTTTGTAAATTGATTTTTGTCGTCCCAATTAAGTCTATTTCGAGAAGAGCGTCCTCTCCTAAGATTTGTGTATATTGTACTTAATTTTTTCATGCTACAAGAAAATGCAGGATTGGCTGCACAAAATGGCTCGTCTGGTGCATGTCAGGTGTTTGGTTGAGCATCTTTGGTCGCCAGAGCTGTGTTCATTTTTCACCTAAATGCAAGGTCAGGCGGGTGAGCACAAGTGATCTTTAAGTGCCTGCTTGCTTTGTGGGTGTGCATATTGTAGTTGTTCAAGACCTCGCCCATGCACACATGGGCGAGCACTTGCAATGCACCATGTGCTCGCCCAAACTATTTATCACGAAAAAATATACAGATCCGACGAGGTTTCGACGCCTCGTTGAACGTGTAAAACCTACTTCGGAACCACTACAAGTATTTATTAGAGTTAAAATTCATACATGTAATATATCATCTTATAAATATCCCACATTTTGTCATACCTATAAAATCTACTTTGAAACCACATTATAGATATAGCTTGTATAAATAATAAAATGAAATACTATAAGAGAATTAGAACCTTCTATTAAGAATATAGATATTCTAATAGTTCATACATATTTAAAAGCATCTTCTATACTAAACAAACACAAAAGTTCCTACAAATTCAAAAACATGTCGATTTCTACAAATTCATTTCTTCTTGGATCTAAATATATTTAAAATCAACCTTTGTTTTGATTCGTCTTCTCAATTCCTTCTCCTTGAAATTGCATACATGTGTGCTTCTTCTTTTAGGAAATTCTCCTCTTCCTCCTCCGCATCTCATTCAATCTCCTCATACTATGATGCATGCCTTTAAGACCTATAAGTAAATGATATATAAGAGAGTTGTGTGAAAATATTCAATTATAAATTTATTGCATGTTAGAAGGAGTATTCTTACATATAACTCGTGAAATTTTCATGTAGCTTTATCACCTTCACTATCATCATCGCCAATTGAGACTCCATAGAAGGAGTTGGTTGTTACGATGGTGGGGGCTGTGAATATGATGTCTAGCCATAAGCAGAATAGGAATGATAATGTTTCTCCATATAGTATGGAGGAAGACCACCAAGCGTTTGTTTCTTATTGGCAAAATCAACATTCCTCTCTTCCAATACATTTGTCATTAAGAGTAGAGAAACTTTTATATTGAATGTCTGACATTTATTGGCAACATATGTAACCACTCAATCGATCCAAGAGTCCAACATAAACATCAAATACCTTCACATACTATCCTCACATTCATATCTATACATCTTCACAATAAACACCTTCACATTCACATTATAAACAGTCCAACATAACATATACTCACCTTTTTTCCATGATACACAATCCATACATGTTAACTATAAATAATAAACATATCTAGTCATATCATCATGCACCTTATATACAACTTATTTTGCATAAGCAATACTATTCCATAATGAAATCTAACATTTATAGTTATATTTGTAGACATTTACATTAAACAACTTCAACTTCACTTCACAAACAGTCCACCATAACATCTATATACTTTTTATTTCATCACATACAATCCATATACAACCCCCTTTTTTATGCCATTGTTAACTATAAGCAACAACTATATGCAGATATTTCATCATACATCTTATATTCAAACTGATTTTGCATAAACTTTACTATTCCACAATCAAAACATACATCTATTTTATCAAACAAAGGATCACATAATCAAACAACAAGCGTATGAACTATACTCAACAATCAATAGGTTAAAATCAAGCCCAAATCCAAAAATCCTAAAACTTATGTTTCTTCATCTATATGCAACAAAAACACAAAAAATGAGAAGAATGATCGAAATACATGAAGGATTGGGAGAGTTGGCTAGAGAGATGCGGTGGGAATTCATCAGCAATGATCGAAATATTCTGTGTCTGTCTCTACTGCTACCTTCTAAAGTTGGAGTTCCTGCCATGGGAACTCCCTGTATGTTGTGCCTGTGGCTGTGACGACTGTGGTTGTGGGCGAGGCTCACCAGATCTCTGGGGACACTGATGCTCGTAATGTATCCACTCATGGCACAAGTAACATCGGACTGGCCGGGTAGATGGAGTGGTCGTGTATGTGCTCCAAATTGGTCCTGCTGGGGGTCTGTCTACTCGTTGAGACCCAGATGGTCGAGCGGAATGTGTGCCATGCCCGGCAAGCGCTCCTCCTAAGGTAGTCGATGGAAATGAGCGAGTACTGCCTGAGAAGGCTAAACCCAGTGGTTTGACTGACCTTTGCTTCTGAAATGGTCGACGACTCAGCCCAAAAGATCATTGTGGTCTAGGTGCCGCTCCAGATGAGCTCCCAAATCGCCGCTCTCGGATATCGTTCAACTTCTCCGCTGCATCAGTAGCCTCGGAGATAGGGGTGTCTATCGAGTTCAACGAGTCGAGTTGATCTCAACTCGGACTCGAACTTGATAAGAAACCTAAGGCTCTAACTCAGGCTCGATAAGGGTCGAGCCCTGGATCACCAACTCGAACTCAAACTTGTCGAGTTCAAGATGATTCACGAGCCTCATATCGAGCCATGAGTTTCTGAGCTGGCTCACAAGCCTCTTATCAAGTCACGAGTTTCTGAGCTGGCTCACGAGCCTCAAAATGAGCAGGCTCATAAATCTCTTAACGAGTCATTGTTCTATTTTATACATTAAATTATGCAAATGTCATTTGTAACTTTGATTTTTTATCCTCTTTTCTGTCGCTTTTTGGGCAAGCAAAATGTTAACCTCTATTTTATATCAAACTCAAAGTGGAAGTTTCGGTGTATATGTTTTCAACTTTTTATTAAGAGGTAAAATGAGCTATCGAGTCAAGTTTTCAAGTTGAACAACCCCCAACTTGGACTTGACTCGATAATCTAACGAGCCACAAACCCAACTCAGGATCGGGCTCGTTAACGTTTTCGAGTCTGGCTCGTGAGCCCTTAACGAGTCGAGCCTGAGTTGAGCTCATCGAGTTCGAGCTTTCCTAACAGCCCTACTCGGAGATGGAAGTAATTTGTACTCCGGCCAACTTCTCCTATACCTCCTCTCGCATACCTCTAATAAACTTTTCCAGATTCTCATCTGGAAATGTGACGGCTGCTGGAGTGTGTCGCAACAGCTTGGTGTATCGGACGAAGTAATCTCTGGTTGTCATCCATCCCTATCGAAGCTCTGTAAACAAACGATGATGGGACTCCTTCCACTTTGCAGAAAAGAAGTGGGATCTAACCTCGTCTCAAAGTCATCCCATGTAGGCTCGGTGTCCAACTCAGAAATTACTGCATCCCACTATCTCTCTGCAAAATCTATCAACGAATACTCCATGAAAGATAGCCACGTGTTTCATTACGCGTGAATCATCCTCAACACCTTTATCATCCTCTTCAGCCATTACTCAGCAACATCTGACGTACCGACGCCCTCAAACATGGGCACATTGGCCCGCTGGTAGGAACTGAAATCTGACTGGTGCATGTGGATAGAGGAATACTCATGTGCATCCTCATATGCAAAGTCTAGAGGGTCCTGCTCCCTGTCATAGTCTCCATCCTCTGCTCCATGCTTTGGCATCTTCTCATGTGGACCATTGAAATGAGGCAGATGTACCTCAATTGACTGAGGTTGGTCCTGTCTAATCCCATCCCGATATGGATGGTTGGTGCAATCTGACAGCTCCTCGAACCTCATCTCCATGTCGGTCTATCGGTCTACAATCTCAATCTATTGAGCTAGTATTTGATCTTGTTGACCTCACATAACAGCCTGCTGCTGCTGGAGGTCGGTGAAAGCAATCATGATGTGCTCCAAATGGTCAGTCATGTCCTGTGCAGCTCTGAACGTCATGGCTCTGCATGAAAACCATTATTAGTCATAAAATGTATTTTTTACAGATACTATGATATTTGCTTTTTCCCTTCTTGGAATATAATGTGAAAATTAATGAAATTAGTGACATTTATTGTTATTGAATTCTAATGTCATATTTCTCTTCTCGAACTCACAACAAATCAGAAGACTATCGCTATTCGAGACCTTAATGCGATCGGAATGGTAATACTGTGAATGCGTATAGCGGGGTACCATGACTCTGATATCAAATCTGGGGAAATTTTTCGCGTTTGTTGTTTGTATATAACATTTAAATCAATATAACAACTACAGAAAGAACAATGACAAGTTCCACCAACATTGCATTTCATTAATTTCTACATTTTTATACAACATGTAAAAAAGAAACTGACAGTTATACATATATCTCAAAATATAATAGAGAAGAGAAATAAAAACATTTACATTATGAACTGAACAAAACTACAACAAAAGTAATTGTACCGTCCGGTATATACCTGGGTGCCAGGAATCATCACAGCTATTGAGATGCAGGTTGCTTGTCTGTTGCACATGAAAGGTAGAAGAGGTGTCAGCGATCATTGGTACTTCTCATATGTCATATTATTAAAATAAGCATGCATTTAAAGTGGTTGCAAAAGAAACACGTAGAATGGCATGATATTTAACTTTTAATAACTACCTGTATTGAGAATGTTTTTCCAGCTACTCTGACTGTATTTCCCGTGATTTCCCATTGACCCAATATTTTCCAAATATAATATTTAAATTAGTAGTTGATAATCCATACTTATATATTATTCTTTTGCTATTTAGATCTCATGTTTGTTGTCCTTGATGATGGAATGATGAGATTCAATCCGGATCTCAATTCTATTTAAACTTTTTGAGTCTAGTGGATCATTTGTGTTCTTGGTCTGTATGTGACTGCACACTGTGACTTTAAGGCATGAAGAGTGCTTTAGGGTTGGGGTGCCTCCGTAGGCATGCAGCATTGTGTAATATTGCATCCTAACTAAGTTCCCAACACGTCCACTAACTTAATTATGAATAACTCTAACCAATACAACTTATAATTGACTTCATCTCTTAAACAAGATCCATTATGCTTCATTCTGAGTTCAGCTGTAACTTCCACAATTTTCAACTGAACTGACTCATATTTAACCCTGTAACTTCTCCTATTTCAACTGCAACTGATTGAGATATGACCCTATATGATTCAGATGTAGCATCGCTAAGCATGTTGGTGGAAAATAACCAAAACTCAAGCAGTGAAGAAGTTCCTAATAGACTCTTCCATCTCGCCCTCTTATTGGAAGTGTGGTCCAATAGAGGGAAAGATCTACTCTAAAACTACGCTCCAGAGACGGGTGAGAGAGACTCTCCGAAAAAATCACTCTAGAAATTGACCCGACTAGTACGGCTAACGAGTTCGTACGAAAAACTAAAATTGAGGATCCTCCGCATGGGTATCCTAAAATAGTTGGTCAGCGGAGCTGGTCAAAAGTTAGGATCCCAACGAGACATAAAAAACACTGTGAGCTCGCGTAAAAATCATGAAAGAGACTGAGATCCTAGACTCGCGCACTTGGCGGCCACTGCTCTAATTGAGCTTCCTTTCCTCCGTCCAGTTGATGGTCACCGTACCCTCGCACGGTCAGATGTAAGGGTCGCCATGACCGGCACAACACAATAAGTCATTACATGTTCATGATCATAGATATATACTTAGCTACAGACTTGATTCACATTATCTTGTTTTGTTCGTCTTGTAGTTCTAAAATGATCCTTGCATTGCACATTGCTATGACTTTCTTGTAAGGACAGTATTGCTAAAGTTGGAGTGCAAGAAAAATTATAGACGGTCTAGATCTCTCTTTGAGCTATCAACTTTACTTAGGTAGACAGAGAAGTTGGAAAAATGTGACTCAAACCTCATCATGTAATACTCTTAGTATGCACTCTTCTGCTCGATTCGAAACAATATTAAATAATCCTTTATTATGGATTCTTTGCTTCTGTTCAGATTTATCTTGGATCATTCTTGGGCTTAGCTCAAGTATACCAGAATCAATCTAATTCATATACAACACGTGTGTTATAATCACTATTATCATTGATCCAAGTCACATAGTTTAAAAGCAAGACAAAATGGCATTTCTCTAACTCGAGTCCTATAGAAGTATGATCTAATTAGGAAGAAGTACTACATCTAACTTTAAGAAAGTAATTATCTTTTTATCTTGATATATAAAATAATAATAACAATGGTTAGATTTTCAATACGAAAATTTGTAGTAGTGTTTCTGTGATGACAAAAATTATAATTTAGGGAATCAAGCTTTATATATAGCAAGTAGGGTATTTCCATCACTGAGATGAATGAAGCCAAATTACTCAATGATGTTTGCACGCTGGGTACCCTTCCCATTACGAGGACCACCTGATGGGAATATCAAATGGAATAAGCTACTTAATTTTTCTTTGAAGAGCGATGCTTGTTTAGAAGGATTTTAAGATTTGGATCTCAGTTTAATTTGTTCAAATCAATGGTTGCGAAGAGTCACTTCACTGTGTAAAGAATAATCAATTTTACAACCAGTTCTTCTTCTCTTTTTTCTAATAATTTTGTAATAGGTTCTTATTAAATATAAGATGAAGTCAGAGGCACCATGAACTCTATAAATACATATCTTTAGAAGTGTAACCATAATTTCAAATCATGCTTGCTCTCTGGAGAAATTCATTATAGGGTTCATAGTTAAAAAGAAAGAAAAAAATAACTACAAGTTCATATCACCCAACATGCCTAAAGGGTTGTTTTAAAAATAATTCTAGAGATTTCAGAGTAGCATATTACAACAGTCTCATTCAAATCAAAAAAATTATTATAGATTTTTTTAAAACAACATATTATAGTAATTTCAAAAAATTTTATTCAAATCTCCATTTTTCTCATCATATCTACTCAAGAAAGGTATTAATTTAGGGATTAAGAATAGTTAGAATACCATGTATGACAACAAAGAAATGAGGAATTAATGGATTGTACCTTTCGATCTTCTCAATTCGAAGATTAAAATACATGCATGAAATCTCTAAGAAGCAAAGGGACAGTAGCTGCCTTCAGAAGCAGCAAGAGTCTCAGGAGTAATGGGCAGCAACCCCTTTCAGAACATGCAGCAGTAGCTGCTATGCTGCAGTTCCAGTAAGAGGGAAACACCTTGGTGGGTTTGGACAGTAATAACGGTTGCTGGGAGCTGATCCAAGCCTTGGGTGCAACAATAACTTCATGAGGGGAGAAGCAACTGCATCAGGACAATAGCTCTTTCGTTGAGAAATGTGAGGAATTGAGGGAATAAAGGGGAAGGGAAATGGGGGAGAAAAGAGGAACCCTTAGGGGGTGTTTGGATAGTGGGTTTAGGTAGGTTAAACTGGTTGCAGGTAACTCATTTTTGGGTTTTGGTGTTTGGATAGAGGGTTAAACTGGGGGTGGGTTAGAAGTGGGTTTGAGGTGATGTGATTGTATTGGAGTTTGAAAAAGTGAGAAGTTATTGTGATGTGATTGTATTGGAGTTTGAAAAAGTGAGTAGAAGTGGAGTAGTTTATAATTTTTATATGATATGATGGTATAGTATATTATTTTTTTGATGGAATTGATGATGGAGAATTGATTTATTTAATTTTTTTAAAAAGATAAAAAGTGGGACCCACGTGGAGGGAGAAAATATGGGGTAGGGGAGTTAAACCACCCTTGGGGTGGTTTAACCCGATACAAGAACGCACCCTTAGGGCATGTTTGGTTGCTGGGTTGGACTGGGTTGGGTTGGGGTACACCGGTGTACCCCTCCTTCCAACCCTCTCTCCTCACAGTTTATTATTCACAGGGGTACAGTTTACTATTCACAGGGTACCCCAACCCAACCCAACCCAGTCCAACCCAGCAACCAAATAGGCCCTTGGGAAGTCTCATTGGAATTACAGAGAAAGGTAGAGAAAGTAGGAATGGGGAAGGTTCTTGAAACCTTCCTCATCACCCCCTTTTTTATTCAATTATATACATGACATCAGCATGCTGATGTCACAGTTGTTGATGTCATTAATAAATTATTCATTATATATTATATTTTTATTATATTTTTTACTACTGAATTTTTTAATGGAGTGAACAGTAACGTTCTGCTTCCACAAAAATTTACTATTATTATATTTTTTAAAACCAAAAACTCTATTTATTTAACATACTTAAAGTTGACCGTATTTGCACCTAAAGTATCGAATTTCTATGCAATATCTCGATTTGATTTTCTCTGAACGATGATCAAAATGAATATAATATTGATATACTTTTGATCGGGTTTGGATTCCCGAAGTTTTTGAGATACAGTTTTGATTTGGGGTTAAATTTTGCGATTTAAAAATATCAAACGATTTTCGATTGACGAACGGTCAATTCCGTTGGTCTTATTTCGTTGAATTGGATTTTTTAGGTGGTCTCAGTTTATTTCGTGATTTCTAAATTTCCGTTGTGGCTTTTTCGGCCACGCATTACGATACGATCGACTTTCAATTGATTTCACCCGAACGACTTTTGATCTGCGATCAATAGATCGATTTAGGTTAGTTAATACAATTTGATAACTTTATTGGGTTGAACGAACCCTAATCGGGCCGAGTTCGGATTTGTGCGTATCCGGATGTTACAAGTAATATTTGGATGAGAAATCCCAAGGTCCTGTTTGTTTGGGGGATATGGAGGGGGATATCCCTCCTTATCCCTAGAATTGTCCATCCCTCCATATATGTTGTAGATGGAGTCTATCAGTTATCCCTCTTTATTCTTCCATTTCTTATTCCTCCAACCGAATATATATGAGAGATAAGAACCCTCAATTGGACGAGCCCTAAAAAGTAGGCTCCAAAGCCTAGTAAGAATGGAGTTGTATTGTACATCAGTAATAGGACTATGGATCTTGTATTTGGCTATAAATAAAAAAAGGGTTGTGGGCATTACCTTCAATACCATCACAAGAGAAGGCACAATGTTACAAAGAGAGAAGGAAGCGAACGACAGAACGGAATGAATTGTACTCGTTCTTCTTCTCAATGAATTTCATTATTTCGTGATCCTGAAAACTAAACCCGCAATCGTTATATCATATCAGCCTTCTTCTTCTTGTGCTTCGATTTGTAATTAATTGTTCACGTGAAAATTATCAAATCAGCTCGAGCGTGCGCTGCCCCAGGTTGCTCTAGCTTGCATAAGACCTTCTATACCCTAAGCATTATGACACATTTTGATCAAAACACTGTAGGCAATATTTTCTTTTCCCTGCACTGCAAATTCTTGTCGTTCCCGTTCTCTTAGATCATCGAGTTTTCGACCTTAGGATTTTATCAAACGTACTTAATTACAAGTAGCAAATATTGCAGAACAACGTCAAATGGTAGTTTGTCTTCTGATCACAGATCCCGTGAAGGGTGCCACTTGCCAGAGCCTGTTGGAGGGGAAGGTGCCATCATCTACCAAATAATATAGATGCGAGAAACAAAGCATGCGGGGCCGTGCTGCATCCCTCATCATCTCTTTATGCTTGGTGACCAAATCCCATTTTTGTTGCTTCCGGATTCCGGGAGGTTGGTGATGAATCCATCCAACGATCTCATATGCTCTCGTCTTTCTGAATTGGTAGTTGGACGATGGCGGGGGCCAGCCATCTCTCTCTTCTCGCGACGGCACTGTTGCGAGGGGGGCCGGCAGCTTCCTAGAGGATGAGGTTGTTGGTGGACGGAAGCGGGGGAAGGAGACGATCGCCGATGGTTCGAAGACAAACATCTTTTCTACTGTGTGTTTACGTTGTCGAAAAGCTTTTACAATCTAACCACATGATACTCAACAATAGAGATAAACGCGTAAAATATACGACTTCGATGCGAGTACGCTAAAATACAAGCTATATTGCAT
Source organism: Ottelia alismoides (assembly GCA_037367405.1). NCBI lineage: Eukaryota > Viridiplantae > Streptophyta > Magnoliopsida > Alismatales > Hydrocharitaceae > Ottelia > Ottelia alismoides. The sequence continues at coordinate 64,873 of JAZKJV010011645.1, forward strand.
GTAGAATGTTGTGCAGGGGTACACGTGTAAAAATTCCTTGCGAAAAGGTTATTAAATTAGCTTGATGTTAGTTGAGATGGAGAAGAGTTCAACTCCTAGTCTTAAAATCTAGAAAAGATAGACCTATTAAACTCCAAATTGGTAGTAGGAAATCTTAAGAAATTACACTTGAGAGGTGTTTCGAAGTATCTGCATTGTAATAAATACGGAACCTCCAACTAGTTCCCTACGTTGTTATAGAAAATAGAAATTAAAAGGATAGAAATGAAAAAAAGGAAATTGGAATACGTTAAGTTTGATACCTTTTATTTTCTTGCGACGACTGAACGTTTAATAAGAAATGGATATATAATGACATCATTTTTAAAGTCTGTTGTCGTATCGTTCATTGCTAAATACGTAACGAAGATATTATTCGTCATTAAATTATTTATTATAGAATGTCATCAGTAGTGGTGTAGATAACAATACTTGTCTGTTGTACTTTTTCAAAATTTTAGTTAATCAACGTTATTTTTTTGTTCAAAATTTAGTAACGATTAGTAAAATTTAAAAAAAAAACAACGGATAAATGTTGCTATATTGACTGCCGCTAATCATATACCTACGAAAATGACAAAAAAATATTTTACGACGAATGATATCATCATGGAGGATACCATATTCGAAAAAAAGTGAATTATAGACCAATTTGTTGTTGTGAACTTGAGTATCCCAATTGTATCACATTAGTCATCACTCTTTTCATGTAGGTGATATGTATATAACGTGTCTATCTTTTAAAATGATCGATTACAACCCGATCGTTTCAATCGGTTCTAATGGAATGACCTCGCGGTTAAGAACCACCATCCGTTGTTGCGTGAGGTCGACCTTTACGTGACACTAGGTCTCACGCGAGACAACGATATAGAGTGGACCAAACGCGAGGCTACAAGCCTGTAAAAATCTCCATCAAGATAGGAACGAAAGCCCTCTCCCAAATCCGTCTCTCTTTTTATCTCAAGCTAGATCGGCGGTCTACCTTTTCCATCACTAATTCTTTGAGCTATCATCTGTATGTTTCTTGCTCTGAGCTCCGCAAACATCACAGAGAAGAAGAAGAAGAAGAAGAAATCCTTTGCAAAGGTTCCGGTTGTCGTCGCAAGACCCATTTGGTTGACTTCGAGCCATTATATAGACTAAAAATAGCAAGATGATGAATGATTTTTTGACCTAGGACATAGAATTCCAAACTCGTCATGAGGATCATGTAAAAAGTCCATAATGAGGCAAATTGGTGTCAAATTAGTCTAAATTTGTCATCGATCATTTTTTTAGAGGAAGAAGGGTGAAATTCTGAGATGGGACTCACCGTCAAAAAATTATCATCAATCATAAGAGCGACTCGTTTTTACGTCCACTTAAAAGTGAAGGCCACAAATACCTACTGGAGTAGTTTGTTGTAGTGCTAGTATACATTGGGATCAAATCCTAAAGAAGGAGAGGAACCCCTTGGCAAATTTGTATTTGCGTAAAATTAGACATTTGTAAGGGTATATCGTTAATTTAAATAAAAACAAATAATAAGGCCGGTCTGCCCCCTTCGGGCAACGGAATGTTGAACGTGAAATTTGGACCGGGTCTAATTACATGGTTCCGACCCAATTGGAATCAGAGAGCTTGACCTTTTCCTGTACAGACCATTTCTTTACTCCCCCCCGCTTACCTAAATTTCACAAAAATTTGTATACATGATCATCAACCTCCGGCATTTACGTACTACATACCAACATTTCGAGTATACGCCGCAGAGAGACCTTGACCGTAATTGCAAGTTACACAGCAAAACCACACACGTGGCAGCACCATGGCTATAGCTTTGAACGAGAGGTTCGATCCGACGGCTGCGAGGGCCTCGCTCCTTTAATGTGAGGTCAAGTCAAGAAAAATGGTCTGACCCGAACTCGAGTCAACGGTCAAATCCCGCCCCCCGTCCCTCTTCCCAGAAAGAGCCCCTCCCCCTCCCCTGTTCTTAATCGACACACCTCACCTCGCCTCCCAAGTTCTCCATCGTGCGATCTCTGTCCCTCATACACGTGTGTCTGTGTTGCTGTGCTCTTAATTCTTCGTTTGTATGCTAGTCATGGCTTCCTCTTCCGAGAGCTTGGGGGCGTCTTCCACCTCCCCCTCCCGCCTCTCCACTTTCTCCTTCTCCGACCTTTTCAGTGGCTTCTGTAACGAAGATCAGGACTACCCATCAAGAGCCCCGACCACGCAGAGCTTCATCGATGTCGCGGCACCTTCACCGTCGCCTCTGCCATTGACGCCGTCCTCGTTCTTTGCCTTGAATTCTCCAGCTCAGCTCCTCAGCCCTCCTTCCACTTTTCCTTCATCTGCTGTAAGTATACGATCCATTTCTTTGTATGTAGAGCTTATTAAGGTTTGTCAATTGTTGGTAACCCATTTCTGTTCTGCACATGCAGATCTTGCAGTCTCAGTCGAGCGACGCCTTCTCTACGCAATCTTTTGATTGGAGACCCAATTCTGGCAGCTACCAACAAAACGTGAATGATAATCAATCCCATTCGTTCTCGGGTTTCACCTTCCAAAGTCAATCCACGCAGTCCTCCGTCGTGCTACCCACGGTATGCCCACAAATATCTCCTTTTTTTTTATATTTTTCTTTGTCTAATTGTTTTCTTTGGATACACAGGAGACAGCGTTCAAGGAGGAGCCCAAGCCTTGGAGCAGCCAAGATCCAAGCAGCACGGCTGCGGGATTCAACTCTCAGAAACCAATCGCAAGTGTTTCCCCTCCTCAAATGCCCAAAGCACAGAGGAGCTTGGACGACGGCTACAACTGGAGGAAGTACGGGCAGAAGCAGGTGAAGGGGAGCGAGAATCCCCGTAGCTACTACAAGTGCGTGCATCAGAACTGCCCGACGAAGAAGAAGGTGGAGAGGAACCAGGAAGGACGTATCACGGAGATCGTGTACAAGGGAACCCACAACCACCCGAAGCCGCAGACCACGAGAAGGAACTCCTCTTCGTACTCCACGCAAATCCAAGGTCCACCTTTTGCTTCCGAATCACCGGACGACTCCTACGGCGGCCCTTCCAACTCAGAGCACTCCTCTGCTTCCATGGGAGACGATATCGACGACGAGGAACCCGATGCAAAACGATGGTAAGCACTGTTTTCCATTGACATCGATCGGATTAGGGATCTGTCATGCATGTGGGATCAATGAGGGCGGTGCTAATCTTGTTGGGTGTTAATTAATGTCAACTTGTGTGCATCCGCAGGAAGGAGGGTGAGGGAGAGGACAGCTCGGGGAACAGGACCGTGAGGGAGCCCCGTGTGATCGTGCAGACCACAAGCGAGATCGATATCCTGGACGATGGCTACAGGTGGAGGAAATACGGGCAGAAGGTCGTCAAGGGCAACCCTAATCCAAGGTCTGCAGTTAATGCTAAGCTTTTTTATTATCCTTGTCTTTTCCAGTAACTAATTTTCATGCACAGTCCCTTTATCTGCTGTAATCTTGAAGGGTGCTCGAGCCGCTAGATCGAGATCGAGCGGTTCGCACAAAATCAAGATTTTTGTGGGCTCTTACCATGCGAACCGCTCGATCTCGATCGAGCGGCTCGGGCACCTTCCCGGTTAAAGCATATCTCTGCTGGCTAGCAGAAGATCCGCTCTCTTAACTTTAACCTTACAATCCATATTTTCGTTGCATTTCTATTCGAGCGAGCTTATACTAGGCTGTTACATCACCAGGGGAATCATTTGATAAGAATGGGGATGTGCACCAGCCATCCTTGCCGCGTCTCTGATGCTCATCGAATGGCTCTCTTGTGTTATGACAGGTGTTGTAATAACAAAAGAGGAATCATTCCCTTCATGTGAGGATGGATGTAAACCATCGGATGAGAGATGGACAACCCTGATAGAGGGCCGGGGATAGTCGGCCACTTATCAGGACCGTTCATCTCACATCCGACGGTTCCCTTGCGTGTTCATATCAAAGCGCATTGCTTTTACTGTCACCATCGAATGTTAACTTCTTCCCCAAGACAAAAAAGAGACACAAGGTTACGGTTGAGTAAAATATACTGTATGTCAAAATCAATGGAAGGTAGTGGTGGAAATATTGCACAAGTAAAGATTTCTAGAACGTAAAACTTATTTCACTATATCTTTATACGAGATAATTACACACATATATACAGAGGAAAATGAGTCTGCCTTCTAAAGGGAGCTAACTTAGCCCTCCCGCTCTATTTTCTTAATTTTTTTTTATTTTTTTGAATTTTTCCCGTGAATATTCATCACTATATCCCTATATTATGTCACTCAAATTTCGTGTGAAACATAGACTCCTACGGCCTCCATCCAGACAGACATTTTTTCATGATCTCAGGATTTCTTAAATTGACCCCGTCTGGATGGAGATAGTAGGAGTCTCTGTTTTGCATGAAATTTGAATGTCATAATATAGAGATATAATAATGAATTTACATAATTTTTATTTTCAAAAAAAATACAAAAAACACGCGAAAAATGGGACGGGGGAGCTAAGTTAGCTCCCCCTAGGGGGCATACACATTTTACCCATATATATGTATGAAATATTATAAATAAATTCATAAACTTTATTTTCAAATTCTACAACATAATTAACCAATTGTAACAAATAATTTAATATTTGTTGTTATAAGTAATTAAGTATATAAGAATATTATTCATTACTTGATTCTTTAAATTTCCAACAATTATCACCCAAGTAACGAGTTATAAAACAACGATTATTCATTGACTTCTTCTAGTCATTGTTAACTTAATAATAATTAATACAAATTTCAACGAATGAATCAATAGATAAATCATTTTATTATGAACATTTAACAAGAAATATGACATTCGTTGCTAATTACAAGAAGAAGATATAATTTGACAACGGTAATATTTATTTTTATATATTTAATATTAGAATATATAATAATGAATAATCAAATTATTTGTTGCCTTGAGTCAATTTTGTCGTAGTGAAAGCAACGAGCTCGCAACATATAATGACCGACATCGTGATGTTTCTCAATCCCACAGGAGCTACTACAAGTGCACCACGACGGGATGCCCAGTGAGGAAGCACGTCGAGAGGGCGTCCCACGACACGAGAGCGGTGATCACCACTTACGAGGGCAAGCACAACCACGACGTCCCCGCGGCTCGAGGCAGCGTCGCCTCGAGGACTTACCAAGCGTTCGAGACAATCGGCCACGGTAATGCCAATAACAACACGGCATTGGCGATTGCGCCGTCCGCAGTGTACCCCACCGCGAACAGCTCGTCGTCCTTCTTCCCCGGTGTGGCAAGTAGCTACCAGCAACAGCAACAGCAGGAGCAGCCTCGTCCTACGATGGAGAGTAGTAGGATGCAGCCCGGTGGGAGCAACTACAATGACTTCTTTGGATTGGAGGGCGTGACGTTGGCCAAGCAGGAGCCCAATGACGATGTCTCGTTTGATTCCTTTATGTTTGGAATATAGGTATTTATAGATCAGATATATTTGTTTGCTTTTAATGTACTGTAAGCAAATTTTATTCTTTTTTTATATATAAAAGCCCGATTTACAGCTCGGGAGCCTATATTGAAAAAAAGAAAAACACACTAATACTCTCACTAACACTTCACAAATTAGTTACAAGGTTACAAAGACCAAGACCCACGAATGAGCCTAGAATGTTCTGTTACATTATGTGCAATGATTCTGTAGTTAACAAGCAACGCAAAAACCTTCTAGATCCTCGAAGAAGAGCTCTTGGAGAAACTCCATTCCCCCAATCTGGATTTGCAGACGCTTGCTTAGGGCGTAGGGTTCCAGTAACTATGACACTAAGGATGAAAACGAATGTGAATATGTTCGTATCCCATCCGTTATCGTATTCGTTTTGTACATTTTTTGACATTCGTATTCGTATTCATTTTAAATGAATGCAGATATGGATATTACCTTGATCTTTGCTAATATTCGCATTCGTATTCGTATATTCGTTTTCGTACATAAGTATAATAATATATTTATTTATAACTGTGCGTAACAACATTTTATGATTGCTTTCACCATTGTTGATATAATTGTTATGATATTACTATATCAAGTATACCTATTTTATGTGTAAACCATCCTAAACATGTGTATTTTAGTTAATCTATTAAAAATTTTTATTATTATTCGTATCCGATTCGTATTCGTTTTACATTTGTATTCGTTTTTAAGGATATGGTAACACATTTTTTACATTCGTCAATATTCGTATCCACATTCGTATTCGTATTTTAAAATTAATAAGGATATGATTATGCCTATATTCGTATCCGTATCCGACCGTTTTCATCCCTATATGACAATCGTATATACTTTTTCCTTTTTTAAGATTTTTTATTGATATTAATAATATGAAATTCCGTTTTTTTCCTCTCACGAGCTGCTCCTCATTTTTTTCGGTTTTTAGAAAGTAAAGCATTGTGTATAGGATAATTATGATAATTATGGATTTTTTTGGAGAAGAGTGCGATATCGATGGAGAGGCTGCTAGAACCTCTATTCGTATTTTGGAGAGCTTTGCTATCATTGTATAGAATAATTTCACAGATGGTATTAAGCATTTGATATTAATGGATTTTTCGTGTGTTATGTACTCGTATGTATAAATGCTCCTATATATATATAACTACATCATTTGCTGAAAGGATTTATAGCTTATTTAATAGCTAGCTTGTTACTTTTAACGACATCAGTTTACACCAAATGACCATGATTTTATGGCCATATTTGGACGGGGGAAATAATAGATTCAAGTACTGCATGGAATGAAATAAGTTATGTTAATATACTTGGAAGGGAATGGATGTTGTGCTGGAATAGGTCATCGGTGTACATATTTTCTGTCCTGTTGATGGATTCGTTAAAATAAGAAGGCCACTTCTCTATTCTCTAGAAATTTCTTGGGTAAATAACTTTTTTTACAATTCTTGAGAAGATGGAAACCCCGATTGTTTAGGCCTTGTTTGGTAGGAGAATAAGCCATGCAATAAGGGATCAATTTTCCTCTCGACACGGTTCCCAGTGGTACGACTATTCCTCATTGTTCCATCTTATTTCACTCTTATTCCTATCTTTATCTCACCTTACCTACCTTTATTTCACCTTATTCTCCTTATTCCTATCCTCCAGCCGAACAAAGAATAGACCCTTATTCTCCTTATTCCCCATCCTTATTCCTACTTAACCCCGAACAGAACGGGCCCTAGGGTTTTCCTGAGCCATTTATACTCGAAATCTTTAGCTTTTTCTTGGATAGATATCAAATTCTTATTTTCTAGTAACTACATTTCGTTTGTGTGGAAAGTAAGTAAAGAAGGAGAGCAGATCCTCTGCAGTACTACAAAGATCTGTAGTAAACCCATGGATCACACGAGCTGCTCGATCTTGATCGAGCGGTTCGTACGAATTCCTACGGTAAGGGCCCACAAAAACAACCAATTCATGCTAACCGCTCGAACAAGATCGAGCGGTTCGTGTGATCCATGGGTTTACTACAGACCTCTGCAATACTTCAGAGCATCTGCTCTAGTAAAGAAACACGAAGTGACCAAAAAGTGAGGAAAGTTTTGAGTGAGTTTTGGTGTGTGAAGCCACTACTAATGTTAGATAGAGATAGGGTTAAATGAGTTGCATGGTAATATGGAGATGGAAATGAGATTGGTCTGTGTGCTTCACTTTGGAATAGTAATTATATAATACAACATTTTGTTAGAGTAACTATCCTACAGGCCCGTTCGGTTCGGGGATAAGAAGGAATAAGGATGGGGAATAAGGAAACTAAGGGTCTATTCTTTGTTCGGCTGGAGGATAGGAATAAAGAGAATAAGGTGAAATAAAGGTAGGTAAGGTGGGATAAAGATAGAAATAAGAGTGAAATAAGATGGAATAATGGGGAATAGTCGTACCACTGGGAACCGTGTCGGGAGGAGAATTGGACCCTTATTCCATGGCTTATTCTCCAACCAAACATGGCCCAAGTAGTATCAAAACCAGCTTCTCGAGGTAGATCTTTTTAGGAAAATTGTATTTGTCTTCCGAAAATTATAATCACGTCTATCCTCCTGCAAAGTACAGTTGTGTCCATCGAAAGCTAGTTGTAAAGGATTTTTTTTGTTTGCATATTGAGTTGTCTTCGATATCTTGCAAAGGATCAATCTCATAAAAGTGATAGTTGTTGTTAGTTCGACCAAATCCTTAAAGAAGCTAAACAAGCATAATTATATCAATTAAACATCATGCATCAACTCTTATCTTTAAGGAAAAGAACCCTAGGAGGTCACAGGAAGGCAAGTAATGGCAATTAGTAGAGTGTGTAACAGTGCATAACTCGAAATTGTCAATTACGCATACGGGCTCCACACCAATTACTCATCGATATAATTTATAGAAATTAAAGCCTAATATATCATATGCTATGAATGAATAAAAATCTCATCTTTGTGTGGAGATTTGCAATGGCATGACAGTACATTATGTTTGGTCCCACATATGGGAGAGTTCATTGAACGATAAAGAATCGAGTGTATTGATGTTATGACTTGAAAGTCTACATACATTGATAATAAAAACAAGGAGGTGGTTAGTCCCTATTAGCGATCTGTGAATGTATGAGTTATCACAAGTTGAAGGATAATGATGAACCGCTCAATGCATATGGATCTTTGACAATTAGATGTTCAAGAAGACACTATTTGTGTTTTTTGTCAATATAGTAGTTGATTTTAGAGAAAGAGACAAAAGTGAGTACCTTGGGATGTGGACCCTTGGCCTCTATTTATATATAATAGGTGAGAGGGGGAATACAAGTGCAACCGATGTGGTACTAAAATGAGAGAATAAAAAGAGAGAATAAATTATTTATTCTAACACTCCCCCTCAAGCTGAAGCATGGATGTTGCTCATGCTCAGCTTGTTGCAATATCGTTCAAACTGTAATCGGACAAGAGGCTTTGTGAAGATATCTGCAGTTTGATCTTCTGAAGAAATAGTAGTTGTAAACAGTAAATCCTTCTTAATCAAATCTCTGGTAAAATGGCAATCCACTTCGGCATGCTTCATTCTTTCGTGAAACATAGGATTATTCGCAATATGCATGGCTACTCAGTTATCACATCTCAACTCCATTCTACCTGTCAATGGAACACCCAAGTCATTTAAAACTGATTGGTCCATACCAATTCAGCTGCAGCATGTGCCATTGCTCTATATTCACTCTCTGCACTAGAGCGAGACACAACATTTTGCTTTTTGCTTATCCATGTGATGAGATTGCCCCCCAAATAAGTGCAGAAACCAGTAGTGGATTTTCTGTCCATTAAGCAACTAGCATAATCTGCATTAGAATAAGCCACCAGGTGAAGATCCGACTGCTTGAAATACATAAGCCCTTTTCCTGGAGATGATTTGATGTACCGCAGTATCATCATGGCTGCGTCTACATGGGACTGAGTTTGCTTATCCATGAACTGACTTAATTTTCCAACTGCAAATGAGATATCAGGATGTGTGATTGTCAAGTACAACAACTTACCAATCAACCTCCTGTATCGTGTGACATCAATAGTTTGCCCTTCTTCATATAGGTGCCCTTTTGGATCCATGGGGATGTTTGCTGGTTTGCATTCAAGCATCCATGTTTCATGCAGTAGATCATGTTCATATTTTCTCTGGGACATGACAAGTCCCTTTCTGCTCCTAGCAAATTCTATCCCTAGAAAATATCTCAACATTCCCAGATCTTTCATAACAAATTTATCTGCTAGCATATTTTTAACTTCGGTGATGCCCCCGTCATCATTCCCTGTCAGGACAATATCATCTACATATACTAACATAGCAACTATATTCGTACCTGATTTTCTTACAAATAAGAAATGATCCGAGGTGGATCTGGAGAATCCCATCTACTCAAGGACTTGAGATAATTTATGGAACCATGCTCTAGGACTTTGCTTCACCCATAGATCGCTTTCTTAAGTAAGCAGACCTTCTGACACTCCTCCTGAGCAAAGAAATTAGGAGGTTGCTCCATATACACAGTTTCATTTAGATCCCCATAAAGAAAAGCATTCTTCACATCTAGCTGATATAGTTGCCACTCTTTGTGTACTACAATTGACAATAGAATTCAAACTGTAGACATACGAGCAACGGGGGAGAAGGTATCGAAGAAATCCACTCCATATGTTTGCGTGAACCCTTTGGCTACCAACCGGGCCTTATATCAAGCTATTGTGCCATCAGCGTTGTGCTTCACTGTAATAACTCAACGAGCTCCAACTGGTCGATGAGTTGCTGGTAGATCAACATGTTTCCATGTTCCTCTAGACACAAGAGTGGACATTTCCTCTTCCATAGCATGCCGCCAGTTTGGATCCTTCAGGGCATCAACATGATTGATTGGCAACTGCACATTTTATAAGGATCGTATGAATGACATATAAGAGCGACCAAGTCCATCATAAGACACTGCAGCAGAAACATGGTACTTGGCACGTGTACGCTTCCCTTTTTGCCATGCAATAGGAAGATCGAGACCAACAGTCTCATCAACAACATGCTCAATCTCTGCAACATTATCACTGGGAACATTATAATCATTTGAATTATTCCTGTCAATAGGAGTTGGCACCTGATCAGGAGATGGCGATGGCTCAGAAGGAGGAGGTGTAGACGGACTCAACTCTTTGAGCATAGACTCTATAGGCATGGGTAAGGGGACACTGGCATGTTCATTACATCCCAAAGGTGTAGACACCTGTCATCCAGAGGCGGAGAAATATGGAATGGACTCAAAGAAGGTAACATCAGCACTGACATAGTGTCTATGAGAAATGGGATCATAGCATCGGTACCCCTTTTGATTCTTGGCATAACCCAAGGAGACGCATTTGACTGCACGTGGAAGTAATTTGTCCCTCCCTGGTCTCAGAAGATGAACAAAGGCAACACAACCAAAGATTCTGGGAGGAAGTGGAAAAATAGGTTCCCCCGAAAAGAGAATCTCAATGGGAATTTGTTCGTGAACAACAGATGACAACATCCTATTTATCAAATGAGTAGCAGTAAGAATTGCATCTCCCCAATATCGAGTTGGCAAGTTATAATCAACAAGAATAGTACGAGCAACATCAAGGATATGATGATGTTTACCTTCAGCAACACCGTTCTGCTGAGAAGTATAAAGACATGTAGTTTAGAGAATAGTTCCTCTGGACTTTAGAAAATTTTGCATACTTTGAGAAAGAAACTCACATGCATTATCAGACCAAAAAACTTTTATGATTGCATCAAACTGAGTTTTTACTTCATTAAAGAAATTAACCACAATATAATAGACTTCAGATTTTGTCTGCATAAGAAAAACCCAAGAAACATGAGAAATAATCATCAATAATAACCAGATAATAACGACTCCAAGACCTGGTAGGATTTCAGATAGGTCCCCAAACATTAATATGGACTAACTCAAACAAACTAGTAGATTGCATGGTAGTGGACATAGGATAACTGCTTCTGTGGTTCTTCTCAAGTTGGCAAGCCTCACAATGAGCAGAAGTATTGGAGGACAAATGTGGAAGAAGACGCCGCAAACGTGGAAAAGATGGATGGCCCAGACGACGATGCCGGACAGCAGGAGAGGTGGTGGAGGAAAAAATCAACATGAGCACGACTGGATGTTGCACGAAATGATACACCCCTCCTTCTTCATGACCATCACCAATCGTCCTCCCAGTTAGAACATCTTGAAAGACAGAGGACGTTGCGTTAAAAATGGCTCTACAGTTCATATCCTTGCACAATTGACTAACATATAAAAGACTCTGGGGGAATTCTGGCACATGCAAAACATCATGAAGCATAATGTTGGAAGTAAGAGCAACTTCTCCTATTTCTTGGGCAGTAGAAAAACGATCATCTGCAACCTATACTCTCCTTCTGTTATCAGGAGAGAGAGCATGGGACCATTCCTTGCGACCACAGATATGTTTCAATGCACCTGAATCTACAAGCCAAGTTTCTTTACAAACATGTGAACTCATACACAAAGGATTGTTAGCAATGTGAGCCCGAGGCGAACCATTCCTACAATAAATGTTATTGAAATTAATTATTCATCAGTAAAAGTTATTGATTATGTTTCACTCCCTTTCTGATATTGAATGAATAAATGCACTATAAGGTCCCTCTGTACAATAAGGGTTATGTACCATGGCCAACTTGATAATCATACAGCTGTTGATTCATTAATTGAATCATAGAGGCTGATGCTTGAATGAATATCTAAGGAGTTAGATAGAGGACTCGTCAAGCATCATCAATGATTGACAAGTAGTGATCTCCAGTCTGAGTAGGAGATGGCAATCCTATCTCATTAAAATGATATCTGATCGATATCTTGATGCATGTCCTCTGCATGGGAATATTGATTCGGAGGTATCAGAGTAGTTGAGTCAATGGGTTGACTTAACGAGATCGAGATAACCAAAGACCTATAATGAATACTGTCACATCATAGGCAAACATCCTCTGACCAGAAACAGATGTATTGCTATATGTCTGAGTATGTACATTTGGCATACCAATAGGTTGATGACCTCACCAAGGTCTATATACCGGTGAGCTGGTGTGCATGTAAGGGCATATGAGTAATATGATCTCTCAAAGGGATCATACAGGTTCACTTGTGAACCGGGAGACATGAGCTCACTCATGAGGTATTGGGATTGATCAAATTCAATGCATGGTCATCATGCTTTAGAAGCATGGTATGAATTTGAAGGTAAGATATATGCTTTGTGAAAGCATATGATCTGTACCATATCCCAAGGACCAAGATTGAGAAACTTAGTGATCAAACTCTGAAGATGATAGTGTAAAAGTGATCTATATCTTCGGGATGATCATGAGTCTTCCAGTATGCATGATGTACAGGTATTGGGAATACCTGAAGGGTGATTTGATCATAAACGATTGTATAACCATGACGCTTCCATTCCGAGGGAGTGATGAAACAGGTCTGGATTTTAGTGACTCCTCTCATTAGAGAAGTGACCTAATCTTAGTCCATATACTGGACATTGATCTGAATGAGATTCAGATGCAATGAGAACATTAGGTTTACGGTCTTGATTTAATTAAGCATCTGTGAGAGGTCCATGAGATCTGGATTTGAGATGTGATCTCAATATCCAAGTCAATATACGTGGAACAATACAATCGCCCTGTCCTTATCTCCAAGCATCTGAGGAGAAATAGCATTATTCTTGAATGGTTCAAGAATAATTCCATAGGATCTAAGCAATGAGAAATTGATAATTAAATGTGATTTAATTATCATGATGTATGAGGAATTATCCAATATAATTAAATGTGATTTAATTATTATGGATAAGAATAATGTAGATAGTAATATCCAATTATTCATAATATATTATAAATATGATTTATAATGTATTAGAGAGAGCTAATTATAATTTATATTTGTAGATTAATTGTTAATGTGTATTGGATACACATTGTCTAATTAATTGAAAATGTAAATTATATTTTGTTTTGGGTTGTGAATGTGATTCACAATTTTCCTATGTCAAGATTGCAATATTCCCAAAATTAATTGAGATATATTTTTGGTGAATAAAATCCCAACAAATAGTTGTTGGAAATAAGTAGAGAGAAAAACAAGGAGAGATGCAATCTCAGGGAAATCCATGAGATTGCCCTCCCCATATGGGAAGGAGGTGGCGGCACCAATTCCTTTATGGAATTGGTGGCCGTCCACTCCCTCTAAATGGGAAGGATGATCTCCTTTGTATTTTCACTCCTTATTTGATTGATTTAATTTGGTATTAATATATATTTGATTTATCAAATATATTTAATCAAAATTAAATCACAAGTTGTTGGCTTATACCAACAACAATCTTGACCATTGGATTGACATAACTCAATCTCATCCATTGATTTCATATGTCCCATGGATTGAGATCCATGGATCCCAAAACCCTATAAATAGAGAGGCATACCATGCTCTCTATTTACATGCTATTGTAGCACACTTCTCTCTCTCTCTCTTTCTCCATACACGACAGCCCTCTCTCCCTCTCTTCTTGGTGGTCGTCCACCATACCCTAGTGGAGAGGATCGTCGACGCCCACGCCACTATGCTGCCGTTTCGACGCTCTGCGGTTCTCCGTCTACTTGGAGTGCTTCGCTCACGAAGGTGACGTTCGATCTCGTGCGACGAGATCAGGAGCAACTATGCTTGGATCAACTTCTTGGATTGCGAGGACTACGCAGTTCATCCCCGTGCTTGCAAACAATCTCTCCGACGATCGAACTTGAGACAGGAGGTCTCTTCTCTTAGAGACTCGATAAACCACGCTTCAAGAGGTATTGCATTATACTTGTTGTGGTTATATATGAAACGATCCGAGAATTGTTCTTGGATCATGTGGTTTCATCGAATTAAATTTTTAAATTCCGCTGCACCGAACAACTAGTACGACTAGTCATTCTCCGTCGTATCTGATACGACGATCACGCTTCCGTGATGCACTTGAGGATTTCTCCATATCCTTCAAGGATTACCTACATAAAAGGAAGTAGCACTGGAGTCAGAAGAAGTGGTCGTTGTCCCTGGCATGGCGTTCACCCTCTGTACAAGATCAGCATACTCCTCTCTGTTGACAGTAACTGTTTCTTCATCTGATATCGTTGTCTTTACCATCGTAGGGCGTCCATGTTTTGCCCAACAATCAGCCTTAGGATGACTCATTCGGTCACAGTAGCTGCACTGAGTCTTGCTTCTTCCTCTGCCTCTGTCACTCATGTTGCGTCCACGACCTCGCGCTGCATAGCCTCCACGACCACGGTACTGTTGGACATGCGAGCCCACGGCGAGCCATTATGCAATAAATGTTATTGCAATTCACTCCTTAATCTGAAATAAAGAGTACATAGTTTGCATAATAGGTCCCTTAGTACAATTAGGGTTATGTACCATGGCCATCTTAATGATCATACAGCTGTTGATTCAATTATTGAATCATAGAGGCTGGTGCTTAGATGAATATCTAATGAGTTAGATTGAGGACTCGTCAAGCACCGTCAAATGATTATTAAGAGATGATCTCCATCCTGAGTAGGAGATGGCAATCCTATCTCAGTTAGGCTGATATCTGACCGACCTCTTGATGCAGGTCCTCTGCATAGGAATAGAGATTCGGAGGTGTCAGATTAGTTAGGTCAAAGAGTTGACTTAACGAGATCGAGATAACCAAAGTCCTATATCGTATGCTGTCACGATACAGGCACACATCCTCTGACCGGAGACAGATGTGTTACTATATGTTTGAGTATGTACATTTGGCAGACCAATAGGTTGATGACCTAATCAAGGTCTATACACCGGCGCGCTGGTGTGCATATAAGGGCATATGAGTAATACGATCTCTCAAAGGGATCATACAGGTTCAGTTACTGAACCGGAAGACATGAGCTCACTCATGAGATATTTGGAAGAATCAAATTCCATGCGCATGGTCGTCTCGCTTTAGAAGCTTGACTGAATTTGTAGGTTTGATATATACTTTTAGAAAGTATATGATCAAGACCTAGGTATGATATATGCTTTTGGAAAGTATATGATCAATACCGACTTCCAATGATCGAATGAGAAACTTACTGATAAAACCCTGAAGTAGACAGTGTAAAGTTGATCTAATACTTCGGGTTTAATCTGAGTCTTCCAGTATGCAGGATGTACAGGTATTAGGAATACCTGAGGGTGATGTGATCATAAACGGTTGTATAACCATGACGCTTCCATTCCTAGGGAGTGATGAAACGGATCTGGATTTTAGTGACTCCTCTCAGTAGAGAAGTAATCTGATCTTAGTCCAAATGTTGGACATTGATCTAAATGTGATTTAGATTCAATGAGAAGATTAGATTTGCGGTCTTGATTTAATCAAGCATCTATGGGAGGCCCGAGATCTGGATTTGAGATGTGATCTCAACATCCATGTCACTATACGTGGAACAATACAATCGCCCTGTCCTTATCTCCAAGTATTCGCGGAGAAAGCGCATTATCCTTGAAAGAGTTCATGGATAATTCTATTGTTGATTTATGTATCCGAGCATTGAGAAAATGGATAATTAAATGTGATTTAATTATCATGAGTAATATGAATTTGATTCATATTATAAGGAGAATTATCTTGGATAATTAAATGTGATTTAATTATCAAAAGATGTAAATAATGTGAATGTGATTCATATTATTTGAGAACATGAGAATAAGTTATCCAATATAATTAAATATGATTTAATTATTATGGATAAGAATAATGTGGATAGTAATATCCAATTATTCATAATATATTATAAATGTGATTTATAATGTATTAGAGAGAGCTAATTATAATTTATATGTGTTGATTAATTATTATGTGTATTAGATACACATTGTGTAATTAATTGACAATGTAAATTATATGTTGTTTTGGGTTGTGAATGTGATTCACAATATTCCAATGTCAAGATTGCAATATTCCCAAAATTAATTGAGAATTATTTTTGGTGAAAATTGTTGGGAAAATAAGTAGAGAGAAATATTAGGAGATATGCAATCCCATGTAATCCATGGGATTGCCCTCCCCATATGGAAGAGGGGGGGCGGCACCAATTCCAATTAGGAGTTGGTGGCCGTCCACTTCTCCTAATGGGGAAGGAGGCTCCCAATTGATTTCTCACTCCTTATTTGATTGGTTTAATTTGGTATTAATATATATTTGATTTATCAAATATATTTAATCAAAATTAAATCACAAGTTGTTGGCTTTTACCAACAACAATCTTGACCATTGGATTATCATAAATCAATCTCAACCATTGATTTTATGAGACACATGGATTGAGATCCATGGATCCCAAAACCCTATAAATAGAGAGGCATACCCATGCTCTCTCTTTACACATAATGCTTGAGAAGCATCTCTCTCTCTCTCTTTCTCTCTAGAGGTCAGCCCTCTCTCTCCCTCTCATGGCCGTCCACCATGGATGCCATGGAGAGGATCTCCATCGCCGCGGCATCGTCGTTATGCTGCCCGTTCTTCTGCTCGTGGATCTCCGTCTCCTTCGGTGCGCCTCGCTCGTGAAGAAGACGTCGGATCTCGTGTGTCGAGATCAGGAGATCCGCCGCTTGGATCATCAACATGGATTGCGAGAAGCACGCGGTTCATCCCCGCGCTCGCAAGCGTCTCCTCCGTCGGATCGGACTTGAGACAGGAGGTCTCTTCGTTTAGAGACTCGATTGCAACCACGCTTCAAGAGGTAATCCTATTACTTGTTTGTGGTTTGGACGAAACGATCCGAGAAGTGTTCTTGGATCATGTGGTTTCGTCGTATAAATTTTTTTTTAATTCCGCTGCATCGAGCAACTAGTCCGACTAGTCGCTCCTTGTCGTATTCGATACGATGCTCACGCTTCCGTGATGCGCTTGAGGATCTAACCATATCCTTCAGGTACCCACGATCCTGAGATACTAGGGCAGACGTGTGTCCCTGTGTAATACCACCTGCTGAGTCAAGCGAAGTAGTAAGACGACATAACTTGGCATAGGCTTCCTCTAACGTCGGAAGAGTCGGTGCGGTAATCATTGGATCCCTTGCAGACACAAACGAGGGATCCAAGCCTGCCAGAAATATCATTGCATCCATTCTCTTCCTTTCTTCCATTGTCGTTGGACAATTACAAACATGGCACACAAGCATTATATTTTTCAAACACAGTTTTCAAGCTTGATAAATATTCAATCAAAGATTTCTCATCTTGTCTCATGGTAACCATATTATAGTAAGTACCAAACAAAGCATTGGATTTCTTCTCATGGCTATAAGTCTCCTTAAGAGACTTCCACATGGTATGGGCGGTTTCATAGTACACAATCTCATTGGCAATGTGTGGAGGAACACTAACCAACAACCATGAGCAAACCATCTTGTTGTCCCTTTCCAATTTGCATATTTACCGGTTTTGGCTTGAGGTTCCAGTTCTAGAAGGATGTGATCCTTGTCATGGCCACCGACAATCATTAGAAACATACGTGACCACATCTCATAGTTGGATTCGTACAACTTGGGGATCGAACCAAACGAGGGCAACTTAGTTACCTCCATTGGATACCTATCCGAGTTTACCTCGGTTTGATCACTAGCCATTTTTCTAGACACACCGGACCTCAAGACACAAAATTAGGAGGAGAAAAACTCACCACATATCATCCATCATGCACAGAAATCAGACACCAGAAAAACCTTGATATGAGAATCACCAAAAATCTAACTTCGTCTGACGCGTGAAAGAAGGTTACCGACGCGTAGAGGAGTCTCCCACGAAGCTGCGGACACCGCGTGCACGTCGAACAGAGGCCCGAATCTTCACCAGAGGGTGCCCACCGGAGCGGAGGTCGGGGGCGACCGCGCTGAAGGTGATGGCCCAACCACCATAGGTGGGAGGCCTGCCAGTGAAGGGACCCTTCCCAACGACAGCGAGAAAACTTGGGCTACGATTTTCGGCCATGCATGCCTACGATTTTTTTTTTTAAAAAGTGGAATGAGAGAGAGGAGGGGAGGTGGGATTCTTGCTCTTATACCAAGTTTATTTCAGAGAGAGAAAAAGTGAGTGCCTTGGGATGTGGACCCTTAGCCTCTATTTATATATAATAGGTGAGAGGGGGAATACAAATGCAACCGATGTGGGGCTAAAAAGAGAGAATAAATTATTTATTCTAACAATCGTAATGAGGTTCAACAATTCCCTTACCAGGAGTCCCAATTTTGAGCAAATGAGTCATTACAAGTGAGACACTATATGATGTATTAGGACCGGTCAAATAGCTTTCCACGAGTGGAAAAATGTGCATGTATCTCTTTGTTGATGATGTTTTATGTTATTTTTGGATTTTCTTTCTTAGAAAAGGACAATGGTTATCACAACCTGTGAAAACTCGCCCGATCTGCTTCTCTAAAAGGACAAACCAGCGTCATTGTAGTGATCAAGTGAGATTACCAGAAAAAGATTTGTCACTTTTGTTTATACTCCTAAACTAATGTGTAAGTGATAGTACGGGAGTGTCGAACTCAGGAAGGCAAACTGTATGAACTAGGATGAAATAGTATAATGAACTAAGGTATAGGGCTTCTTGGTTTTTTAGTGATTTTAATGATTTTTAGTTGTTTTTATTATTTTATAATGTTTTTAAGTGTTTTTATAACCTATATGTCAAGTAGTATGTGTTTTTATATTTTCTATTTGATCTAAATTTTGATATTTTTATGTTTTAATTTTATTTATTTTTTATGGTTTTAGGTAATTTTTAGGATTTTATGGGTTTTGAAATATTTTTAAAGTTGAAAGCAAAATTTTTATACAAAATAGGAAAGTATTTTGAATTTTAAAATAATAATTAGAATGGACTTTTGAGATTTTATTTCTACTATAAAATATGTGAAAATACCTTTAAAGCAATGTATTGTGCGTATTTTGTGATTTTTATTGAATTAATTATGAAGTTAAGTTTTTATGTATATTTGTATTTTTTATATTTGTTTAAATTTTATTTTTGGTTTACTATTTAGAATATGGTAATGTATACCATGTATAATTTTCGTTGAATTTTAATAGTTGTTTTTTATTTTTTATGTATTTTCCAAGTTTGTTGTATTTTTGTATTTGATTTTATATGTATTAAAATTAGAAACTATTTTTATTTATCAAAACAAAGTATATATTGTATAGAATATATTAAGTAGTATTTTTGTGTATTTTTATTATTAATATTTTATTTAATATGTATTTAATAAGTGCTATATCTATATACAATATATAAGGATATTTATGGAATTATATGTAAATATAAGGAAGTTCGCAAATGATAGAAAATCGGAGGGGTGTCGCGCAAAAAATGCCACAAATATCTCTGCCTCACATGATCATCACGTGCAGTGTGTAAGCGGTGGGTCGTGCAGATCAAAAAGCTGTGAATCGCACCATCCTTTGGATGATCGGACGGTTGTATTTCTATCTGGAGGTGGAATCGTTCTTCCCCAAATCCAATGCTTTGAGCGGCGGATCTCCGATCATGTGGTAATGCTTCAAAGCGATTCGACTGCAACTGTTCGAGACGGAGGTCACCACCTCACTTTCCGGAATTGAAGGTAGAAGGAATTCTAATGGCAGATTCCTTTAGGGCCCGTTCGGTAGGAGAATAAGCAGGAATAAGGATGGAGAATAAGGGGAATAAGGGTGGGGGATAGGAATAAGGAGAATAAGATGAAATAAAGGAAGGTAAGATGGGATAAAGATAGGAATAAGAGTGAAATAAGATGGAATAATGGAGAATAGTCGTACCACTGGGAACCGTGTCAGGAGGAGAATTGGCCCCTTATTCCAGGGCCTATTCTCCAACCAAACAGGGCCTTAGGGTGCGTTTGGTTCGTGGGTTCCGGTTTTGTGTTTGTGTGTTTGGTTGGTGGGTTAGAGGTTGGGAGGGTTTGTGTGATGTGATTGTATTGGAATTTGAAAAAGTTGGTAGTTATTATGATATTATGTATTTGAAATTTGAAAAAGTAGGTGATTGTTGTGATGTGATTGTATTAAAGTTTGGAATAGTGAGTAGAAATTGAGTATTTTATGATTTTTAGATGATATGATGGTATAATATATAATTTTTTTGATGGGAAGGGAGTGGACCCCACTAGTGGCTTAAAAGTGAGGGTTTTGGGGGGTTACCCACCCAAAGTGGGGGTAACCCCCCAACCAAACGCATCGTTTGGTTGCAGGGTTGGGCAGGGTTGGGTTGGCCCAACCCGGGTTACCCCTCCAACCAAACGCCCCAATCCTCCTCATAGTTTACTATTCACAGGGGTACCCCTACCCAACCCAACCCTGCCCAACCCTGCAACCAAACGAACCCTGCCCCTTGGAGGTGATGTCCTGGTGGTCCCAATCCATTGAGGGTTCATTGGGGGAGAGAAGAAATAAAACGAGGAATATGACAACAATATATATAATACAATATAAAATATTAATTAATAAATAAATATTCAATTAGTTTAAATAAACAACTAATGTAAATAAAATTATAAATAAATTATTAAATAAATTAATTACGAATTTTAATTATCTAAAAAATTAATTTAAAATAATTTTACCCCACAAACTTTAGAAACTTGTTAAATTACCACAACTAAGTTAAATAGGTTATTTTTTTTATATTTCATTAATTTAATATATTTCATGAGGATTGTAAATATATTTTTATGACATTATTTAATTAGTTAAATAAATACTAATATGTACAATATATGTACATTATACCTATATAATAAGTATAATAATTTATTTTATTTGGTTATTTTTGACTTTTGTTATTTTTATATGTATTTATATGAATAAAAGAAACTATATATAAAATAAAAAATATAATATGTGCAAAAATATATAGAAATATATAAACAGGTAAACTATAAGTATACATATACAATAGCACTCCAAAAAGCCAAGTTTCACATCTTAACTCCAAATTTTATAAAACAACTTTCATTTTGAAGATTACTTTATTTTAAATGCAATAAAAGTGAGTTTGAGTCTTCGAGTTTATATGGAGTAGATATTGATCTTTCAATTATTTTTGCGAATTTTTTGAGTGATTATCTTTTATTATATATATGGATTATTTTTTGCTAGTATTTTTATTATTTAGAGCATACTTTTATGTACAAATTTCATGAAGAAAATAATTTTATTTGAGATTGAATTAGTGATAAATAAAATAGTAAAAAATATGTGCCTTATGAATAGTGATGACTATATACAATGTAAATTGATTTTCTTAAATCTTTATAAGTTATTGACCTTATCTTCCGTACTTTATTCCTTGTCGATGTTGTCGATGCTTAACCTGGTCTCAGGGTTTCGGGTCAGTCTTTATCTATTACCTTTATATACAACCTTTTAATATTCTTTTTCCTTTTCTTCTTTATTCTTTTATTTTGTTGTGAATAAGTGTTGAATATACAATATTAACAAATGAAATCATACTGTCAAAAAATGAGAATTAGTGTTAGTTACATGTGTTTTACTAATGTTTTCAGCTTGAATGAAAGAATAAATATGTTGAATTGGTGATTAATCAACCTGTCTTGCTTAATCCTTGGGAAGACATGACTTGGGCAAGGCTAACAATTTAGGTGTATATTGTGATCAAATCTGTGAGTGGTTCATAGGCTTAGGGCCTTTTTATTACTTTTATCTGTCAGTGGTTCATAGGCTTAGGGTCTTTCTATTACTTTTATTTCATGCAAACAATTCCTTTATGTTGCAACTTTCCAAGATTCATGTCAATTACATACCTCAAGATTTATCGGTATAATGACTGATAAGTTTAGTTAGTCGTGTTTTACTTTATGAGTACGATTCACTCATCTTTATTGTTATACATGATATTATGCGTCTCAATTATGTTTTATATAGCCTATGTCAACAAGTATGATAAGTTAAGCAATCATTACATAAGACTTACAATGAGTATGCAAGTTAGGGTATGAATTTTTTCTTAGTAAGATGCACACTCTAACCTACTCATCTGAACAATCATTACCAAGTAAGACTCTAAGAGGACTTTGGGTCTGCATTCTATATACAAATAGGCTTTGAGCTGTATGCAGGACGCTCTTGAGACGAGTGTGACAAAAGTTCCTTCCAAGTTCAAGAAGTTCTAAGGAGTTGATGAGAGTGCCTTTGGAAACAAAGTTTGATGCCTATGAATAAATTATGGTGGAAAAAATATACATCAATTTCTCTATTCATCTCAAAGAACATAAAATCCAAAGATAACTAACGTGCTCAAGTACAATACAACAAAATATAATTGCAAAAAAAATCAACATCTAAAAAGATATATCTGAGCATATTATATGCAAAACAGGTACCACCTAGATTTCGAGTAGAATGAGCATGTGTTGTCAATTAGTTACCATAACTAAATTTTTTTTAGAAAAAGGATTCAAGTTCATTCATCGTTGATAGAAGCAGTACATGGAAAGGTTAATGTTCGATACAAGCCACAAAAGATAAACCATCAAGCAGCCATAGCAACATAGAAGAACTGAAGAGAGAAAAGAAGATCAACCCCCCAAAACAAACGCTCCTGCAAAAAAAACCAAGAGAGCCAAAAAAAAGCAGCATCACTGCCCAACAAAAGTTACCATAACTAAAAGCTGTGCTTTATGTCTCCTTTCCAATAGCAATGGAAGAACAAACCAACTGTAAGATATTTTCGCAATAGTTTATCGGATTGCTATGCGTGTATACACATGACCACTTTTCGATAAAAAAAAAACAATGCAATGTGTCCTTGTTAAATATGATAATGAGAGGAGGGGTTTAAGATATTGCATTAGTATATCTTATAAACAGGAGTTCATCAAGAAACTCTATAGAGATATTGACCTTGTCAATACGAGATTGAAGGAGATTCAACCACGCCACTTCGAAAATCTACCAGAATATGCAAGCTTAATCCTATGTATATCCACGTTGCACATGTCAAAGAAGAAGATTTTCATAAACTCATTATATATGAATAAGAATGGAAGAAAAAATCTAGATGAAGTCCACTATCAACTTAGTATGAGAGAAGTTGGTGTTAGAGATGAGTATCAAAGTAAAAAAGAGACCGCCAACTTCTCCATTCTCTAGCAATTTCTTATGTACGTGAAATTCTAAGTTTTTAGAGTTTTTTTGAAGATAAGGCTCCAATTATCTATAATTTTCTTGAGTGTATTAAACTCCAAATCTCTAGATTTTTTTGGATACATTGAATCCATGTCACCTAATGAATTTCAGGTTGCCAAGGCCATTATGACATAAATACTATTAAGCCTTGAGATCAATTGTGTGGAAAGAGTGTAAGGAAGCAAACAAGGAAACAAGTGGCCAAAAAGTGAGGAAAGCTCGATTGAGGTGCAAGTGTGTTAAGTGAGTGCTGAAGATTGATAAAGAGTTAATGAGTTGCATATGAAAATAGTAGTGATATATAATATATCATTTTATCGGGGTGTCAATGTTCTACAATATTCGTGGAATAAAGTCGTTGGCTATTGGGATGTAATGTAACTAAATCAAATTTTACCCTTTTATGGAATTGTAACTACATAAACCTAATTACATGCATAAAAATAAAAGACTATAATTGTGAGTTATATTTATAATGTGCTAAAAAAGTGAGTTTTGTGCTAGAATTATTGCTTGATATGCTAAATTAAACATGTAAATAAATAGGTTGCTTCAAGAAGAGCCTTATTTGAAATTCTCCTACCATAGAGCTCTATTCTAATTGATTGAAACTGCATACAAGTTCTAAAGTACTTTTTTGCATTATGCAATCTCGATTCATCTACAAGTATAAAATCTTAATTTAGTCATAAAGTTTTCAGATTATTTGTTCAATCTTTTCTTTTAATTACATGTAAAAGCCCCCAAGGACACCAACTATATGTTTGATCCTCTTTGCAGTAAAACGGAGGCCCAAGCACACGCATCAAGCAAATGTAAGGATAAAAAATTGCCATTGCATTATTCCAATACCAAAAGAATGTGAAATCGTGAATGTCTAAGTAGTAGGAGGAGAATGTGATCTTTAGTGTCATACTTGTTAAAGAAAAAGCTTACGACTCGTAAGCAGTGGCTTGGTTAAGGAAATCCACCAAAGCTGTAGTGAAATGGCTCTTCGTATAGCGGTTGTCACTTATTATGGACCCAACTTGGGATGAGCTATCCAAGACAAAGATGTAGCTTGCATGAAATCAAGTGCATGTCTAAACAATGTGATATCGAAGAATCAACGATTGAATCAACAACATGTCACTGCTTATGGATCCACGACCGAGATGTAGCTTGTGTGAAATCAAGTGCATGTCTAATCTAAGTGATATCGAAAAATCAACGATTTAACTAACATGTCACTACTTATGGACCCAACTTGGGTTGAGCTATCCATGACCAAGATGCAGCTTGTGTCAAATCAAGTGCATGTCTAAACTGAGTGATATCGAAGAATCAATGATTGAATCAACAACAAAAATTTAAGCACAACTGCAGTATTATAACTTTTAATTTCAAAGTATAACTTAAAAATAAGATCAAGATGATAAAAGATAGTTTAACTTGGATTCTATATTCACATGGCATCAAATTACACATACATGGAAATCATTGCCTTCACACTCTTGGATATTTTTGCAACAGATTAGAACCCTCAAGTGTAAATCCAACTTGTCATAACTTCTCAACTAAATATCTCAAACTTAGATGCACCCCTGTCCCCACTATAAACGACTACCTATATTATATCCCTCAATTTCTCTTCAAAATACTCACCAAAAAATTAATATATATATATATATATATATATACACATATATTCAAGCTTATCTCCAAGGCATTTCTTGTTTTGTACATATATGAGTCAATATCTGTATCAATATCAATATTTTAAAATAGACAAGAAAATGACAACATTTATGTGTGTGCGTGTCTATATAAAGGGTTGATCATGTGAGAGCAAAAAACTTTGAAAACGTGAGAGCAATAATTCTGGACTACTAGATTTTGTCATCTCTCCTGGTTGATTAGAGGAAGAGAGGATGAGCAGAATCTAGTGGTTTAGACTCATTGCTCTCATGCTCTAACAATTTTTGGCTCTCACAGGATTAACCCTATATATAGAGAGCATCTTAATATGCCCATCCTCCTCTGTCATTGCCTCATCGCCAACTCCTTGCCCGTCCACTACCTAAGACTACCTACTCGAGCCCATTGCCTTGTCAAACATAGAAGTTTACAACATTTAACGAGGGATGCAACTAAATAGGAATACAAGTAAATTGTACAAATCGCCATAAGAATTCATCTTGGAGGTATGTGAATTATAGACCATTAGTAACTAATCAAAGTTCAAAGCAAATGAACAAATTTGAAACAAATCAGCAACTATTACTCATATTGAGCATATTGACCGTCAACATTGCTTCATACCCATTTAATTCACAAATGGTAAACAAATATAGTACTTTGTACATAGTATCTCCCTCCTAATCATTAACAAATATAAGAGCAAAATAACTAATAGAAAAAATGCAATAAAGATTATAAGATGGCATTACTTGACCAAGTAAGAAAGTGGTCAATCAATAAGAAGCAAATACAGGATGTGATGGATGGAGTAATAATATTTAGATGTAGGTTTGAGTAGAGAGCTTGTAGCCGGACAACATAGCGGAGAAGGAGATGGCGACGAAGGCGAAGAAGGCCATGCTGATGGAAGCTGCCAATGCATCTGTGAATAGATTGTCTGATCCCTCTCTCATCCTATTTGTCATCGGGATCGCTGATGACAAAGCCGACATCAGAAGATAGGCTATCACCTGTTCATGCCAGGTAATTATCAATGCCTCAGTAACTAGATGTATCAGTGAAAAATAAATGATAATTTTTTTAAAAAAAGATCTTCAATTATACCTCAATTCTCAATTAGGGACCTCATTTTTTAATTGTAACAAAGAAGGTATCGATTTTTCAAATTTAGGGTTTAACAGTAAAAGGACCATGGAAGCTTATGGGAACTTGCATTTGAGAGAAAAGTGAAATAAAATAAAATAAAATCTATCCTTTTTATGTTTCAAAGATGAGAACTGTCATTGAGAGCTCGATGCATAGTTAAAGCTGTTTTTTGTAATTTGCTAAAAAAAATAGTCCTGTTGTATAATTTTTTTAGATTCATTTGAAAGATCATGGTTGACAGTTGACATCATCGTATCATCACTTTATTTTGGAAACAATGCGAAAACATCGTACTGGAGTCATGTATCAATTTTTATTTGCATTCTTCTTAACCTTCGTTGGACGTTGCAAGCAAATTTATTAACTAATTTTACCACTAATTTTTAAAAGATTGACAAGCATAACAACTAAGATATTTTTCTCTTTTTAGAAATAAAAAGGCAGGATGATCACATATTTTGCAGCGTATTTTGGCACCTCGCACTAACGTAGTACTTACTTTTTGTACAATCCAATCATATGACCGAGCCATGTTACTTAGAATCTGTGTTTCTTACATATCACTCATATGCAACATTTTTCAAGCAGAATCTTACATTGTATAATCATTTAATCTTTTATAAATATCTACGTGTGTGTGGTGTGTGTGCGCCTGTTGTTCATGCCTACTTGTGCGTGTGCGCACATCTGTTGTGCATGTCTACTTGTGCGTGTGCATGTGTGCGCATATGCATGCATCTCTTTGTCTCTGTGTGTGTGCACGCATGTTGCATGTATGTATGTGTGCAACACCCCAGCACAGTCTATCATCGGGAACTCATGAAATGTGAGAATGTGTTATAAGTAGTGTGGACTTCTAGTTGACAACTAGAACTTAAGCATTTTTGGGTGGTTGTCAGTGAATCCATCTAGGCTTGATCCTAAAAAGTTGTTAGGATCGATTTCCACGATAACAGTTAAGCCCAGACCATTAGAAATGGTATCAGAATATGTCCCTCTGATAGCAGAAAAGACTACTCAAAGGGACCTGAACTGGAAGCGTGCACCCGCTATTATCACTGAGAATAACTGGTGAACTCATGAAGATGACTGCTTCGTATACATACATAGAGACACTTTTTATGAAAGACAAACAGAAAGTGTTAGTATGTCTTTAATCATAACTGATTAAGGATCCATATAGATCTTAATTGATGCGAGAATCCATTTAGATTATGGTTGATTAGACGATCCATCCGATTTTTCTTGAGTTGTGAAGTTATCACAAATTTATAGCCAAATTCGTAGTGTATATATTAAAAGATTTGTTCCCAAAAAGGTTAGAGTTAAGAAATGCATATGTCGCCACCTCTGGAATATCAGTTGGAGGGAATAAACACCGAATACGGATATGAATACACAATCCACCTCCACCATAAAAGTACTTGAAGAAGAAGAAGACACGAGAGATATAGCACTGGTCAGGTCACCTCTCGCGACCACTGAAGAAGAAAAATACTAAAAAGTAGAATGAGTGCAACTTTCATTGTTCCCTTTCTCTCTCCCTTCTCTTCTTTCTTGCTCTCTTTTTCTCTTGTGCTATTTCTTCTTGTTGTGGTGTGGACGCAACAATCCCATCCTATCTATATATAGTCTAATTACAAACCCATAGTCATATTCTCAGTAGGACTACATATAGAATACAACTCAATTACTATTAGGACTAGGATTCCCATCCCTTTAGGTAGGGATGAGCATTGGGCTGGGCCGGCCCGGCCCAGTCGGAAGCCCAGCCCAAAAAGCCCGGCCCGGCCCAAGCCCAAACGAACATTGGGTCGGGCTTGGGTCTAATTTTTAGGCCCGAATTTTTTTGGGCGCCCGACCCGAAGAACGTCCGAACCCTTCCCATATCGTATACGTATGGAAACTCTCACCTGTCATGCATACTCTATTCATGTATCCTATCTTCATACAATGTTTATAAATCAAGAAAGTCAGGTGTGTGACATATGAGTTGATGATCATTGTATTTCATTTCAGAATTAATTTTTCTTAATTAGTCTATGTCTTAGATTCTGGTGGTTGTTCTTGAATTTTTTAGTGTTTATTTTTTCCATTAGAATATTTTCTATTATTTAACCTTTACCCAATACGAGCATTATGCCCATTTTTTTAACATGTAGTGCCCGGTGCACCTGTTGTTGTTAACTGTGTAAACTTGGTTCACTCTTTCAATTTCTGTAACGAGAGACGTTTATGGTATATAACATTGAGTGGACTTGTATAAAATGAGAAATCATCTCCGGTAGAATTGAGTTTGAGTTGTTTCACAAGTATTATGGCATATGTTTTAAACAATTTTAGCTCGTCTAACTTGAATTGAGATTGACTTTAAACACAAACTCAAAGTTAATAATATATAATGGGTTAAGATGGGCCGGCCCGGCCCAAGCCCGGTCCATAGGATTTGGGTCGGGCCTGGGCTTGGGCCGAACCAAAAAAAATTTTGCGGGCCCAGGCCCGGCCCAAGGCCCGAAGTTTTTAAGTGGGCTTGGGCCTGGGCCCTTCAGGGCCCGGCCCAGCCCGGCCCATGCTCATCCCTACCTTTAGGATTCCCAATCCTAATATGACTCATATTCACAATACCCAATTCATTAGAAATCCCTCTAATTCATAAAAATTGACTCATATTCACAATACCTAATCACAAACCTATAGGTTGTATGCCCGACCTGTAATTCTACTCTTAGTCATTTCTTATCGTAACGCATGATCTTTTTCACGATCCAAACCAACAAATATCAATTTTCATGATGTAATTTCTCTATTCAGCCTTATATTTGCATAACCATAAAATACTGAGTATAGACTTACACATATATTAATTCATATATTTATATACTCATAATTATGCTCATTTTAACTTCCAAACCCTAACTTTCCAAGTTACTGCACCAATTCGATGCTTAGACCTTATTTTAGTTGAAATCACAAAGCAAGTTTTCATATTTTCTCAAAAATAGTCAAATTAGAGTTCTTCGTAGCAAAGGACATAAAATCAGAAATTTCAACGATCTCATATGAAAACCCAACAGCAAAAGGAATGATTTCGTTACCTAATCGAGCTCTCTCTTGTATACAGTTCTTTATCGTGATTCTCTTTTGAAAGGATGATTTATGGCTCCTAAAACGATCGAATTTCATTTTCATATCAAAAACGCTAAGAACGTGCCAAGAACGCGAAGAACGAATGAAGAACACGAAGAACGCGAAGAACACACGAAGAACACGAAGAACGTGAAGAGCATATTTTCTCTTGAAATTTCGGCAGAGCTTTCCCTTATATGGGGTGATATTTCTAAGAAAATTTCGGCAGAGTTTCCCCTTATATCGGGACATAAATCTAAGAAAATTTCGACAGAGTTTCCCCTTATATCAGGACATATTTCTAAGAAAATTTCGGTAGTGTTTTTCCTTATAAAATCATCATAAGGAAAATAGCAAGGAAACTGAACATGAATCGAAAACCTAACTCACCATGCAAACTAAGAGAGGATCGTACCTTCCTCCTTCTCGTTCTCCCAGCAGCGCTTCGCTAGCACTCCTTCCTCGCCTCCTACTCCTCCTCCAAACCTCTCGACCCTAGCCCTTGGGGTGGTTGTGGTAGTGGAAATCGTAGAGAATGAATGTGTAGGGGGTATTTATAGGCTCTAGAAAACCGCTAACCATGGTTAGAAAACTATGGTTTAGAACTTAACCGCGATTAGCAGCCCATGGTTTTGGCCCATGGTTTTATCCAAAACTTAGGGCTTAAGTTAGAACTTTCCTGATGATTTTATATTCGCTAATGACGCTTAATTAACAGTAATCATGATTAACTTTCACTAATCATGCTTTAACTTTCGTAGCTTACGCTTATCTTTTGCTAACTATTGATTAGTGTTTGCTAATGATCAATAGAGGTTTTCAATCCGTCATTAGTTTCTTTAATCATGCTTAATTAGTCTTAGTGACAGTTATTATGGGTTAATGATGTCTCAATCCTCCTTACTTCTCTTTCTTCCGAAAATCATAACAAATCGAAACAAAGTCCGATTCACACGAAACAAATTCCGTTGGTTTTCTCTTGACGAGCCGGATCTTGTGATATAGGATCCGAGAGATGCCAAGTTCATGGATTTACAGCCAGAGGAGGGGGGAGGAGGAGAAGGGGGCGAAGGAGGTTAGGGAGTAGGAGGAAGAGCATGTTGAGATTAGGGGATCCATTTATATAAAATCTTAAAGGATTAGAATTTAGATTCATCATATGTACTATACTGAGAGAGCTCCATCGCCGCTAAGGATGTACTCCAAGTACAAGTGAACCTTGTAAAGCTCGTGTTATGATTTTTTTACTTGTTTATGACATGTTTAATCATCCTCCACATGCAATAAGTTGATATTATAATTCCCAGGTTAATCTTAAGTAAGGAGGAGATGATAACACATAATATGAGATCTATAAGCTTATAACTACAAACCAGTTAGGGCTATGACAGGTCAATATGTGTGTCTCAAAAAAAAGGCATATGGCTAAAAGACTTGATTGAAAAACTTGATTTACACCAAGATCATGCTGAAAAATATTGTGATTGACTTAAAGCTATATGTCTAGACACGGTTCAAGAGCATCATATTAGGACCTATCATATTGATATCATGTTTCACTTCCTCCGTTCTACGAAAGAAAAACAAGGTGAAAAAGGTATGCACAGTAGATAACCTGATTGATATGTTCATACTACGAAGGCATTTCTAGAGAGCAAGTTCAAACATTGCTTGAGTTTGCTAAATGTCAACTATAGGTGCTAGCTCCATTGAGGAGAAGGCTATGGTGGAGTCTAGCAATTGTTATTCTATTGTTTGAGGATTCAATTCAAGATGAAAATTGTTGATATGCCTTGAATCTTGATTTATTAAGGATCCATATGGATCCTTATTGAATTGAGGGTCCATCTACATATAGCTGATTAGAGGATCCATATGTATTTTAGTTGATTTGTGATTAGGAAATCTATCCATGTCCTAGTTGTTTGAGAGAGATCCAATAATGTAACCTAGTTATAATTGAAGTTTGTAAATCTTGTTGTATGACTATTTATTGCGTGCTTATATGTGTGTTTGATATGTAGCCCAATTCAGCCACGTGAAACAAGCATGTGTGTATAAATGAAAAGAAAATAAATAGAAGATGAAAAAAAGTCACACTTTCTGCAACAAGTCTGGTCATAATATAGACTAATGCAGGACGAAGAGGAGGCATGCACTCAACTAGAAAATTAAAGGTTTAGATTTTTTCTGGGCACTACGTGCTCAAGAATCTTACATGACGTAGTTTCGGAATGTGTAAGCACCGTACAATATGCACTTTGGACTAAATACATTCTAATTTATGGGATCTTGGTGAAGTTCAATCAAAGGTAGACGCTTGACATTGATTGATGACTGTATGAGAAAGGTTTGGATTTATGTTTCGAGATCCAAATGAGTTGTTTATGGACTTGAATTTTTATTTGTATAGATTGATGATATTCTGCAAGGGAAGAAGGGGTAGTTGCTTATCTGTGTGTGCGTGTGCACTTGCATGTGTGCATGTGTTTGTGCGCTTGTGAATTATTTAGAAGTAGTGGAATCATATGCCTAATTTCAATGGCATCCCAACATTTTAAAAGTAATAATATGGTATGATTGGTATCTACGAGGGACGGAATCAACAATTTTATTAAAGAGGGCTAAGTATACGAATCGTATTTAATATTTTAAAAACAATAGAAGATGATAGGTTTTGAACCCTGATCTATGGAGTCATAAAGAGCACAACTACCACTAGACCATTACAAGCATTTGTAAACTATGTTTTGAGTAATATATATATATATATTGCATTTTTAAGGAGGGGCCATACTATAAAATAATGATTTTATATAAGATAAATATAGGAATCAAGGAGGGGCCATGCCCCCTCCCAAGTGATATACCGGGTCCGCCCCTAGTATCTACTATTGTAAAAGTCGGTCAGCTAGTCAATTCGACTAGTCGAGTCAGGAGGTAATTGACTCGACCTGACCTAGTCGGCTAATAATCGCTCAATCCGACCATTCATATCAACTAATCGGTCTTGTCGGTCGACTTTTACATAACTTTTTTAGTTTTTTTAAAGCAAATTTATTCTAATATGCTAAATGTTATGTTTAAAGTCAATTACTTCTTTTCTTTCATTATAATAGTATAGAAAATGTACAAAACTATGTAAATATACAAGAATATATAATATGATTTATATATTTAAAATTATTAAAAAAAATAAAACCGATTAATAGTCGATTAAATCCGATTAGTCGTTCGAATGCCGATTAATCCTTAACTAGCGACACTGCCAATCGAGTACCAACTACCAACTTATGAAACCTTGATGATACCCGATCTTTATGATATTTTCAATGACATCTGGGACTAAAGGATGAATTAAGTTGACCATTTATCGTTTTAGCCCCTCTATCTGTAGGTGTGTAAATATTCTTGAATTATACACACGATTTTAACGATGCTTCCAAACTTTAAAAAAAAATATTCTGGAACCTGATCTTTATCATCTACTTCAATGTGGTTTAGAAACCGATGAAATTAAGTTGATTATTTTCATCGTTCTAGCCTTAATTTTCAATAGCGCAATACGATATTGATATAATATTAAACAATCTGATATCACGTTGTTATTTTCTAAACTTTGGATATGACATATAAAAATTTGTTTATAGTTTTGGCATTTTTTGTAATTTAATTTAAATTATATATACATTTATAAAGAAAAAGTTAAAATATAAAAAATAACTAATTTAGTAATCTAATCTATGTATATATAGCCTCATAAATATTACTTTCAACTTGTGTATAATTCAAAATGAAAAATTAGCATAAAAAGAACAGTTAATGAAAGTTGCTGCGATGCCAACAGCATCAACATATCATTATCAAAATAATAACAAATATATTGTTAATATGAAAAGGCCCACGGGCCATATGATCTCTCTTGCGCTTACAGCGAACCCACACCCCTAATACCACCAGCCCACGGCAAGACCTGCAACAGGGAAGAATGGTAATAACTTTTAATGTACTCATTGACAAATAATTTTTATCACATCTACGTCTCGTTATAATTTAAATCAAAATTTGAGACTAACTGGTTTCAATGATAGGATAGAATTCGTAGATGTGCAACTTGTCTAAGCATGAAAATGTAGATGACAAAGTGTTATTAACAAATCAACAAGAGCGCATATATCAGAAAAAATGAAGAAATCCCAAAGCAAGTATATCCTTTAGTTTTTGTGTTGCGGAAAAGTAATAGAAAATGACACAAAGCAAATTAAATTACAATTGAAGACCCTTTATCTTCCTAATACCATGAAGACCAATCTTAGTATTTTCATGCAACGTTTTGAAAATAGGATGTGACCGGCGAGTTGAGTTCGACCAGTTAGACTGCTGAGGCGGGAATGGATTGGTTCATTTAACCAGTTCTTACTGGTTTTGTTCGAATGTCTCCATTTTTTATCAAACCATCGTTTTAATTGATTATTTCAAATTTAGTTAGGTTCAACTGAAAATAAATTGTAATTTATTTGAATAATATTCAAAAATAGTGACGTTAATAAAAGTTGAACTCGTAACTTTGTGGAATTAGGTTGAAATTTGAATGATAGCATGATGATATATCATGTTTAATTCGATTTTAAGGAATGCTGACCTCATTATCTGATTCAAAGGTTCAACCTAATCCGATCTTTTTGATAAGGTTTCTGATTCAATCTTCCATTCTTTTTCAAAAACATTGTTTTCATGTGCACAAAGAGAGAGTTATTATAGGAATAAACATGTGAAACACTACAGAGCATATCCCCTGTTTTACTGCAGAGGTCTACTATAACGTCGGAGCCGTTCAATCATGATCGAGCAGTTCACACACACAAAGGACTACTGAAATCCAGAATTCGTATGAACCGCTCGATCGAGGAGCCGGTCTCAGACACCCTATAGTACGCATTGGGATTCGATAGACAAATCCAGATACGAAGTATTTGCTCATAGGGGTCGAATAATAAGCGGAAAAGCATGTAAAATAACTTTATTTATTAGATATAGTTTATTGTATCAGTGAGGTGAAGCATCGAATCATTACTGGGTGAGGTAAATTATTTGTTCACGTAACTATTATGTCATCATTAAATCCCAACCATTTTCATTCCCAAAATTCCCCAAATGGGAAACGATCGAAACGAGAGATAACAGGTACCTGATCCCCCGCGAAATCGACGATCGAGGATGTCCGCCTGGACCAGAGATCCCTAGCCCTGCCGGCGTCCTGGAGAGCATGCCTCACCAACTGGAGCCCCGAGTACAGGAATGCTAAGAACCCTATGGCCACCACATACCTGCGATCAAATTAAAACCCAATTGATCCATCGCAGATCCGCATCGCCATCGAATCCGCAGCAGTTTTCGAAAACGCAACGGAGACAGACCTGAACTCCTCGTAGTTCTCGAATTCCTTCCAGTCGCCGTGCCTGTTGGAGGCCATGACGACGAAGCAGAGCATGGAGAAGAGGCAGCAGGCGGACCGCAGGAGAGATCCTCCCCTGGTGAGGAGGTCCTCCCTCTTTACCCGCTGGAGGACGGACGACACGGCGGGCGCGGGCGTGGGCGCGGCGGGGTTCTCGGGGTCGGCGGGCTCTGGCTGCGGATCTGCCGCCATGGTATTGGTGGGATCTGAGAAGAGGGGAGGAGGAAGAGGAGAAGGGAAGCAAGAGAGCAGGAGGACGGGAGGTTGCCCATTCCATGCCAACAAGTATTGTGTGTGTTTTGGGCACTGCTGAGCTGGCCGTCTCAAACGTTTGTTGGGCGGATCGTCTGTAGCATCCCTGCTGCGCTCATCCATTCCCCATCGAACGCATCACCGAATATTACAGTAGCAAATATGGAGGGGGAAAAATATCAAAATGTATGGTAGTTAGGATGTGATGTCGTCAATAACATCTTTTATCTAATTTTTCGGTTCAAATAAATATTTTTTCTCAAACTAATAATTAATTATGAGAATAATGAAGCGAGCGATTTTTTTGCTACTTATTTACCTTTATAGCTACATGATCGAACTCAGGGAGGCTATAATTCTCGAGGGTTATTCAAATAATCGAAAATTAATTAAAAAGGAGAATTTAAAATGCAAACTATCTTAATTTTTTATGAATTTTTTGTCTTTTTATTTTTTTTTTAATTTTTTATTTTTTATTTTTAATTTTTTAATGATTTTAATTTTTATAATTTTTTATTTCAAAAATAATGAACAATATGCACATGGGAAGAAATACGCACGCCACACTCTTTTTGTTTTTTTTTTTCAAAATAGTCAGAAAATGGAATAACTATAAATCATAAGATGTTAAAACAACCACTTATAAAAGTTTTCTTTTCTTTTGGTGCCGGTTCGGGGTCTGTTGGGCTTGGGGCATAACCCCCTCTTTAGTATTGCATCTGCATATTTATTGTCAGTATTGCATTTTGTACACAAAAAAAAAATTTCTCCCCCCCCCCCTCACACACACTACACTGCACATATTCACCCCCACCCTTCCCCTGTATATTTCACTCTATCTCTCTCTCTCTTTATGTGTATCTATTTTTCAAGAACCCTCTCCACCTCACCCTTGTATCATAGAACCCCCCCCCCCCCCCCCCCTAAACGCAGACCTTACTTAGGCTATTTGAAGCCTAAGTATAGGGGGGACCTACCTGCTCTTCCTTCCCTCGTCCCCTCTTCTTGTACTTAGGGCAATTTTGGCCTAAGTATAGGGGGACTCTCCTCCTCAGTTCTGCTATATCACCATGTACTTAAACCGAGCCTTGGCTTCATGGCACTTGTGCTATGAGGACATAGCAAATTTTAAGTATAGGGGGGTATACCGTATATTAACTTGGCGAAGACTCAAACTCCCTTTGATGTATTAAGCTCTCCCAATAGCTCAACAAAAAGTCAGTTTTCTTTATAACGGCTCAAATCTAAGATCTAAGCCATTGTGATTCTTCTTGTGTTGAAATTGCATCTCCCTTCTTTAGTAGTTTTATCTTAGGACATGGAGTTAGAGACCGTTGGATTTGAAATGAGGAGAACTCCCTCTGTTTTTGCTAAGAAAAAACTGCTCTACTCGCCCATGAGAACCGATCGTATTTCTCTGTGCGACTACAAGTTCATATGGAAAGTTATGCTTAAGTTAAATTTTGAGGGTGATAGTATCCTCGGAAAATAAAAGAATCCATTTTTCGAGGTCCGAGAAAGTAACGAAAATGAATGAAAAGTAAACTCATTTTTCATTGACAATTTTTCATATATTAATGGTTCAATGTAAAATTAATGAAAAATAAATGGATTTGCTTTTTTCTAGTATTGAAACACAAGGAAACAAAAATATATTGATATATTATTATAGAAAAAAATAAATAGAAGAAAGGTTTGGAGGAATACATATCCATTTTTGTTTTTATCATCCAATTCCAAGTGTGCAGAGATATATTAAATGAAAAGTACAGTTTTCCTCTATGTGGAGGAGACTCGATAGGAAGTGAAGAAATACGGAGAAATCACTAATATTCTTTCAAATTATCAGTCAGTAGAAAACGATTTCCTTTTCCTTTGCATCATTGGAACCTGTAATATAAAAGGGGGGTTTTCAACTCTCGTGCCCCTACAAATATTGTAAGGACACCTTATCTTCCATATATATCTGTAATATCCCGGGCTTAGGTCCCCGGTCCGTTATCGAGGAAAACTGACCCTGACAACTTGTTCGGTTCGGACTCAATTGGACCCGTTGACAACCACCCAAATGCTTAAACCCAAGTTGTCAAGTAGTAATCCCCGCAACTTATAACGCACTCTCACACTTTATAAGTTTTAGATGTGGGACTATCTTCGGGGAGCCCAAGATGTGGGACTATCTTTGTAACACTCATACCTCAAAGATAGTCCCACATCTAAAACTCACAAAATGTGAGAGTGGGTTATAAGTGGTGGGGATTACTACTTGACGATTTGGGCTTAAGCATTTTGGGTGGTTGTCAACGTGTCCAATTGGGTCCGAACTGAACAAGTTGTCAGGGCCAGTTTTCCTCGATAACGGACCGAGAACCTAATCCCGGGACGTTACAAATGGTATCAGAGCGGGTTTCCTTTGATTGTAGAAAGGGCTACCCGAAGGGAACTAAGCCGGGAGCGTGTAACCACCACTATCACTGGAAATAAGTGATGGACCATGTCATAACAAGGACGTTGCGAATATAAGTGGGGGAGGTTGTAACACACATACCCCAAAGATAGTCCCACATCTAAAACTCACAAAGTGTGAGAGTGGATTATAAGTGGTGGAGATTACTACTTGACAACTTGGGCTTAAGCATTTTGGGTGGTTGTCAACGGGTCCAATTGGGTCCGAACCTAACAAGTTGTCAGAGCCAGTTTTCCTTGATAATGGATCGGGGACCTAAACTCGGGACGTTACAAACTATTTATGGATCAAAACACATATACTTATAAATTCTTGAAATTTAAAGCCTCGACTTTAGACTTGAGTACTTATTAAAGAAAATCGGTCCTGCCAACTTCTTGGATTCGAGGTCAAGTCCAAGTTGTTGAGTAATAGTTATCCACTCTTATAATTCATGCTCGCACTTAGTAAGTATTAGATGTGAGATTATGTTTGGAGTGTTATACACCGCATCCTCCTCATCCCCAATGACAATGTGTTGGCTGCTATCTAGTCATTGCTTGAAACCTCTTCCCAACAACCAACATATATATCTCGAATTGCATAGTTGAGACAATCAAATGAACTTGAACTACAACATCATAGTATTTTTATAAGTACTACATCTTGCATGCTTTCCCATATCGATGTATGAACTTGGTTACATATCACCATCAAAGCTTCATTATCGTCATTTTCATCCTTCTCCATTCGATTCTCAAGTTGAAACTTTATGGTAGCAACCTCAACCACGTAGACGTCAATAGCACTGCAATAAAATTGGCCTTCATTAATGAATAACTAAAGTGCTCATCGTCATATCTTCTAATGTTGAATATACAACAATAGATATTATCCGTTAGAAAATTATATTTTGTTCTTGTAGATTAGCAACGAATGTTATGTTAATTGCTAAATGTTCATATATAAATGATTTATTGGTTGACTTATTCATTAAATTTTTTATTAATTGTTTTTTTATTTAACAATAATTGGAAGAAAAAGCCAAAGGATAACAGTTGTTAACAACGGATATGATATTCCCCCACAAATTTAATGATTTATTAAAAAAATATTATTCGTTGTTATACATTCACTACATCAGATTTGACCTAGGCAATGACTAATTTTTATTCATTGCTATATCATTTGTAGTTAATTATATAATAACGGATATCATATGTTACTTCATTCTTCAATTTTGCAATGAATATCATATTTGTTGTTATATTCCTAGCAATAAATCATATAACAACAATTATTCATTGACTTTTTGTCTAATTGTTATTAAATTTAGCAACGATTGATACAAATTTTAACGAAAAGTCAACGGATAAATCGTTGCTATATGAACATTTAGCGTAAAAAATGATATTCATAGCTATTTCAAAAAGAAAGGTCAATTCCACAACGAATAATATTAGTTGGTATATATTTAATATCGTAAGACATGGCAACTAATATTCAAGTCATACGTTTTACCTTAGGTCAATTTTCCTATAAGTAAGAAAGATATGTCATCAAATTTCGAATTCAACGTTGTCCAATTTTGCTGTAGTACGTGACTTTGGAGAATTATCCGCAAATAATTACATTAGTTGATAGCTCTAGTCAAACTTATATATAGAATGATTAATGGAACATGATAACCATATGGTTAAATTACAACTATAAATATTTAGATTTTTATCAGTTGTGTCCTTCCGACATATTGTAATTTCAATTATGTAACGTCATGGGCTTAGGTCCCCGGTCCGTTATCGGAACATTACTGGCCCTAATAACCTCTTGGGATCGGGCCCATGCGGACCCGATTAACCAACCCCAAAATGCTTAAGCCGGGTTATCAGGTAGTAACCTCCTCACTTTTTATCCCACCAGGAAACTACATGTTTCCGCGGTGTGGGACTTTGTTGGGGTTTTACAACCTCCCCCACTTATATTCGCAACGTCCTCGTTGCGACATGGCCCATCACTTATTCCCAGTGATAGTGGCGGTTGCACGCTCCGGGTAGCCATTTCCTCCAACCTCTTTGTAGGGGCGGCTCCACCTCTCGGGTAGCCCTTTCCACTATCAGAGAGAATTTGGCTCTGATACCATTTGTAACGTCCCGGGCTTAGGTCCCCGGTCCGTTATCGGAACATTACTGGCCCTAATAACCTCTTGGGATCGGGCCCATGCGGACCCGATTAACCACCCCCAAAATGCTTAAGTCGGGTTATCAGGTAGTAACCTCCTCACTTTTTATCCCACCAGGAAACTACATGTTTCCACGGTGTGGGACTTTGTTGGGGTTTTACAAATTATATTTCTTCGTTTTTGAGAATATCGGTTGTGTCATTGACTTCTTGCCATTCTATCACTTGTGCCCCTCAAGTTAGTTGTCGTCCATCTTCAATGCAAACAGACGTTAACTTTGGAGACAAAAGCAAAATAAATTAGAAAAAAGGGGCTGAGAAGACTCCTCACCCTCTCCCTCCTCCTCCTCCTCCTTATGTTGGCATCCTCCTCCCTCCCCTCCTCCCCACCACGTCGATCTCCTCCTCCTCCCCAGGCCGGCCTTCTCCTTCCCCTCTACTCTTCCTTTGTCCCCAGCCGCCTCTTCCTCCCCCTCCTCTCCTCTCCTCCGCCTCCCCCTCTCCTCTGCCCCCAGCCTCCCCCTCCTCTGCCCCTCCTCTCCTCCACCCCTAGCCTATCCCCACCTTCGTGCCCTCCTGTCCTCCGCCCTTATCCCCCATCCTCTGCATAGCCTCCCCAGACTGACCTCCTCCTCCCCTTCCTATCCTTTGCCCCCTCAAGCAGCAATGCCATCAGGATTGAGGAGAAGATCAGCGAGACCTTCATGTCAATGATGAGCTCCACCATGACGAAGGCCAAGATCATCATGTCACTCCTAGATGTGATCGTCTCCATCTTTGTCGAGCCCAACAAGGGTGACATGGACGTTGAGACCTTCTATGAAGACTATCTCGTTACCATCATCGTCCTCGAGGGCTCCTTGCCCATGTCGGTTCTGCCATTGCCCTCCTCTTTGAGTCCCACAATGAGCTCACCCTCACCAAGTCCAAGAGCGATTCTAGTCCCCATGCAGCAAAGCCTTCGAGTCTTTCTTCAACGTGTCTGCGAGGGGGCATCAGGGGAGGGAGCACCAGAGGAGGGGAGAAGAGGAGGAGCACGGGGTGGAGGAGGTTAGGAGTGGGAGGAGGAACATGGCGAGATTTTGGACAGTTATGCCCTTCCTAACC
Organism: Ottelia alismoides; assembly: GCA_037367405.1. Taxonomy (NCBI): domain Eukaryota; kingdom Viridiplantae; phylum Streptophyta; class Magnoliopsida; order Alismatales; family Hydrocharitaceae; genus Ottelia; species Ottelia alismoides. Next base: position 106,160 of record JAZKJV010011645.1, read on the forward strand.
TCACCGTGGTTTAAAAAAGCTATGATTAAGTTCAACTCATTGACGACTAAAGTAAGGAAGGGAGGGGGCACAAGTGATAGAACGATAAGAAGTTGAGGGCACAACTGATATTCCAAAAAAGGAAAGGTGTAAATTATATTGCAATAACTTAGAGGGGCACAACTAATACAAACCCTAAATATTTTGTAAGGATTGCAATGTAAATAAAAAATAGCATTAAAATTGCCATTGCAGTTTTGTGCAGGAATACGATTATAAAGTCCGATAATAATAAAAATATTTATTGGCATCTCCATATGTACATCTAGATTATTATCAAGAAATATTGCATTACATGCAAGTTAATTGTATTTGGTCGAATTAGGTCGAAGGTATCCATCCGAAATTGTTAAGCCTGATATATTAAATAAATCACTTCTCGAACTCTATAACCAACTATATTTTTTTAGTTTTTTTTTAAAATTTTGTAGGACAGTTCATTTGATGGTATACCGACGTTCTTCTTTCTTTTTCAAAACAAATAACGACTGAAATAGTGGAGTGGGTGTGGAGAGATTTAACTCAAAAATTGAAAAGTGAGGAGTGGATGGAGAGTGGTTGAGAAGTTCCAATGGATAGGAAGCAAATTGAAAACAACTAGTTTGCATGTTCGTGCTTTGCGATGGATTACGTAAGTTGGGATTCCTATTGATCGCAACCACTCATAATAATATAACGAATATGTCTTATCTTTAGCAAATTTCTTATGCAACTAAAAAATTTTAGTTATGTGGCTGTAAACTTAGTAAAAATTTCGGTTGTTATATGGAACATAATATACACTTCTCTTAATCTAAATCCTATTAAACAACTAACATTGAATAGATTCCTTGATATTGGGATAAACTAGGATGTTACACACACTTCGTGGCGGCATGGAAGTGAGCTGATAGAATTTACAGCCATTTTTATAAATAAAATATTTGCATTCAACAATAAAAATTGAAAATTACATAAATTTAATGAGTTAACATTAGTGTACAATTATGGAGAAGGTATTGATATTGATTTTAAAAAAAATCCTCTGCGGATGATATACTCCTGCGAATAAATAAATGAGTAAGAAATGTTAAGGCTGGGCTTAATAAGCTGATATGGTGAAAAAAAATAGAATGTTGTTTAAAGAAAATCATAAACTCAAAATCAAGCAATTCATTTATTTCCATTATACAATATAAAACCGGTATGGAGAATAATCATCACCTCCAATACGTTGCAAAATTATGAAGGGATTTTTACAACACGAACTTTAGAAACTTGTTAAGTTATCTCTACGACATTTTGCACAACGTAATTACTACATTGACCTTGTAAATTACCCCAAGAACCCTTACGAATTTCAAATAGATTAACCACATGGTTCAAAGGGTAAGAGTTGGCAAATTTAAAAGACCGAGGAGAGAATTATGTTGTTTCAAAGGTCGAGAAAGTAATTTATAAAGTTTATAAGGTTCGTGAGGTAAAAATCCCAATTATGAAAGCATTTTATAAAATGTAAAATGATTTAAAGATAGATAATCACTGAGTTTAATAAACTACATCTGGAATAGGAAAGTTAAGGAAAAAAATTTCTGCTAACATGCGTAATGAAAGTAGAATTTATTGGGAATTGAAAGTTTCATCAGAGGAAAAATATAAACACAAAATTATTTAAAATATAGAAAATATTTGTTAGAGGAAAAAAGAAGAAATGAATAAAGTTGACAGTAAGTAATATGATAATAATAGATATCTTGAAGTTAAATAAGGTCTTCTTGTTGCATCATTTTCAACATATTTTCTAAGGCTCGGACTGCTTATTATTGTAAGGCTCGGACTGCTTATTATTGTATAATTAATAGCTTAATCTATAAAAAGTCTATTGTGATCATCATTACCTTTTATCAAAGAATTTATGGATTAAAAATCTATCCAAGGATAAATTCTTCCTAAATAGATCTCTCTTTATGTATCTATCTGTATATATGTGGGTAAAATGGGGTTGCCCCCTAGGGGAGCTAACTTGGCTCATCGGTCCTATTTTTCTTATTTTTTATTTTTTTGAAAATGCTTCCATATGTTTTCATCATTATATCCATATATTATGTCATTCAAGTTTCGTGCGAAATATAGACTACTACGACATCCATCTAGACTGAGTTGATTTAAACAATTCTATGACCGCTATAAAATGATTGTCTAGATGAAGATCGTAATAGTCTCTGTTTCGCATGAAACTTGAATGAGAAGGATATAGTGATGATTTTTCACAGATTCATTTAAAAATAAAAAAATGAAAAAATGAGGCACGGGAGCTAACTTAACTCTCTCTAGGGAACAACTTCATTTTACCCTATATATAATGTTTAGAAGTTAGTCATGTTATTATAACAACTACTTGGATAAACAGGAAACATAAACATTATTTCAAATTATAGCCAAATCTGAGTACAACATGGTAGAGGAAATAAATTCAATTAAACAATAGCACTCATACATTATTGTTGTTGTTTGTTCGGCTCACATACGAAAACATAGGACATACAGTGTAACTCCTAAAAATTAAATTTTGTATACATGAATAGTAAATTGGCACATATGTAATAAACTAAATGTGAGACAATGATAAATACAGAATCTATATATAATTGTTATAACTGAAATAAAAATAAAACAACAATATACAATCAAATCAAAAAGCAACGAAGAAGTAAGATTTGATGACCTTACCGAATCAAACAACATCACATGAGGTAATGCTGATATGTAAAGAAGTTACATATTTATATTCGAAGGTAAGGCAACATAGCCAACAACAACGTAGATTCCATAAAAAATAGGGATATTAAATTTAAATACATTACTCTACATCCGATCCAAAACATACGTGAAGAAGTTTTATGTGGTATTTTTTTTTCATGTCAACATGAATTCTATTTCAAATTGAATAAACCGTCATCGCTATTATTAGTAACAATTCATTTGTACCATAGTTTGCAAAAGAAAGTTTGAAACAATTGATATTATTTCTTTTTATGGATGTCTTTTGGTATAGTAATACATGGCATAATTCAAGCTGTATAAGATGTAGAAATACATTTTTTATATAACTTTTTTTTATTCCAAACGACTGAGATTAGGGGCTCATATCTTTAGAGCATGTGACCCATTGTATAAGCCATATATATACTATATAAATATGGGTTGATCATGTGAGAGCCAAAAACTGTGAGAGCATAAGAGCAGTGAGCATGGACCATTACATTCTGCCGATTAATTGAAGGAGGAGAGAGATGAGCAAAATCTAATGGTCCATGCTCACTGGTCTCATGCTCTCACATTTTTGACTCTCACAGGATCAACCCTATATATATGGCATATACAATGGGCCGCATGCCCATTAGAGAGATGAGCCCCTGATCTCAGTCGTTACATATTAATCCGACGATCAGTAACATCATTAAATTTCGTATTGCCATCAACAAATGAACGGATCAGTAACTTTCATGTTGCCATCAGTAACAATTTATATCAATAATACTGAATGCATCAATAACTTCTGTATTACCACCAGTGACACTTTATATCAGTAATCCCACATACAACAATAAATTTCTTATTGTCATCAGTAACTTTGACACAATTGTAAATAAAGGAAGCAATTGATCAGTAACTTTGGTTCGTACTTACTTATAACTTTATATAAGTAACTAGATCTATGATATTACTTATCGAAGTTTCGATATATCTGAAGCTTGGATATATATATATATATATATATATATATATAGAGAGAGAGAGAGAGAGAGAGAGGGAGAGAGAGGGACCCTTCCAATAGGACATGGTCCTTCCATTTTTAAGGAAGGCCAAACAATTTGATCATTAGATCTACTTTCAACGGATGTGATCAAAATCACTTCATTATACAAAATCATATGTGCAATGATGGTTCGTTCCTAATTTTTAAGGAGGTCAAATATAAAATTTTGAGGAAAGAGGGAAGCGCAATCATCTAAAAATGTTATATCCTCGAGGGGTTTTTGTGTACAAAAGAAGGTACATATTATACAAAACAAAAACTAATTTTCAGTTAATTAGTATTTTATTATATAAAATATAAATATTCACCCATATCTCCGTCCCAGATTCTAGGGAGGGTTGCTATGGAAATTTCAATCGAACATATTAGACAAATATAGATTATTCACATATCTCTCCGTTGCAGATTTGTTGTGATTCCCTTATAATAGTGGGGCTACCATCTTCCTGTACCCAGTCAACTCTCCTAGCTAAGGGCATTTTCTTCTCCTCTTCGCGTCCTAGTCTGTGTTTTTTTCGGTTTTATCCGGTTGTCTGCCCTGATCTTTCAGGTTGTCTGATTCCTCTCAATTCAATCTCCCATAGTCTACCTTGACAGACGGATAATTGGCCTTTCGAATACTGATTTTCATCTTTCTAGTGTGATAATAATAACTGGTTCTACATCTCTTTTTGGTTCTATATCTCTTGGAGGAGACTTTGATCTATATCTCTTCCTATCTATCGTGTGTGATGGGACACATGGATTCTTTGAGCCCTCTGCATGACTTTTTTGCATATAGCTACTTGACATCCTTGATCTCCAAAGTCGGGAAGCTCTTTAGCAGTCTATTTTTCGGATGCAGTGCAGTCCCTTTTTTTCCCATGCATTTCTTAGGGCTTTCGGGTGCAGATGTGTAACTTAGAGATGTCTATCCTTGGTATCCCTATGAGGTCTTCTTTCTACCCTCTACTGCAGCTCCGCCCCTCTGCAGCCTGCCTTTATCCTACTAGCCTTCCTTGTTTTTTGGAATATTCCTACCTGAAATATATACACAGAAAATTCACTATTATATATGGGGGATGAAAACTCCCAGACAAAAACTCACTACAACTACCCAGAGGAAAGAGACCGGAAATCTGACTGTAGATCGCAGGCGGCCTGAAGAGAGACTAAGTAGAAGGATCAGTTATATATACGCTATTACGAAACCTGACGAATGTGTTATATAACTATCCGTTCCTAATTTTTAGGGATATCGAATATGAAAAATTTGAGGAAATAGGAAGACACAATCATATTAACATGCTATATCATTGAGGGATTTTGGTGTACGAAAGAAGGTACTTATTATACAAACTCAAGAAACTAAAATACAAAATAAAAACTAATTTCCAATTAATTAGTAGTTTATTATACAATATAAATATTCACACATCTATACGTCCATGTTTTTAGGAGTGTTGTTATGGAAATTTCAATCGAACATATTATACAAATATAAATTATTCGCATATCTCTCCATCGTAGATTTGCAATAACCATTCCTTCCTAATTTTTAGGGATGCCACGAAAATTTCGATCTAATGGAGAACGTTTTTATTCTAAGAAGCTGAAAATTTAAAGTAATTTTAGCATACAAAAAAGAAACACAAAATGCACAAATCCTTGGCATCTGAATACAAAGAGCGTTATATTTCAACGGAATCTAAAATTGTATAAGAACAATTATTTAATGATGCTATTGTGCTTAATTGGAAGGAAAGTAGATCTCATGCGTTGTGTTTTCTGGTTGGATTTTTTAAGGAAAAAATAGAACGACAAAGAGTGCTTAATTAAAATTTTAATGAAACACATGTTAAATGAGATTATGTTAATTCCATTTCAGTAAATTCCTTTTTTGTAGGGAGTTCGTTTGGTTGATAAGAGGTTTTAGAAAAAAAACAAGCGATTTTCATGACAACCGCGGATGGAAACACGGGATGATCCAACAAACCAAATATTGGTCTTCCTTAGAGATGGAAGGATCATGTCTCATTGGAAGTATATCCCATATGTGTCTGTGCGTGAGGAGCCCTTCCAATAGGATGCGTTCTTCCCAAGTTCAGGAAGGTTACTCTCTTTTTTAGAAAACACAACACTTTAGTAGAATATGTAAACAGTTTGTATTATAATCGCATATTATAAATACAAAATCGCATACAAAACTGCACATTATAATACAAAATTAAAGATGTACATTATAATACAAATTGTATACGTATTCTACTAAAGTCATCGTGTTTTTACAAAAAGAAGGTGATCTTCCTGAAGTCAGGAAGGACTGCGTCTAGGGATGTAAACGGATACATATATATTCGTACATGTGTATATTCACATTCGTCAAATAGAGGATATGGATGATATTTTCTCTTATCTGGCGAATACAAATGCGAATGCGAATACGAATATGAATATATATAATATCCCCAAATTTGATGAATACGAATGCGAATACGAATATTCAAAATTTTAAGGATACGAATACGAATATTCATTTTTTTTAAGGATACGAACATGGATGCAAATACGAATTCGAATATCAATATGAATGTTCAAAATCTGGATGATTCCAATACTTACATGGTGCACAAAGAAGTAAGTTTGGTAAGCTTTCTTTTATTATTAGATATATCTTTACATTTTCTTTTATGATTTAGTTATTTTTATGCACATATTCATTATTAAAATATTTAATATACTTTTTATATATTAAAATTATCATGAACTTAAAATACTTATTGATTTTAAGTAAATTTGAATATGAATAATATTCATATATTAATTCGTATTCGTTTGTCAAATATCCATATTTGAATTATCAATATCTATTTTGTATTCGTATTCATATTTTGAGGATATAATTTTACATTTTACTCATTCATGTGATATTCGTATCCGGATTTTAAAAAAATAATGATATGGTGACACCTATATTCGTTTTTGTATCTGACTATTTTCATCTCTTACTGTGTCCTATTAGAAGGAAATCCCGTAAAAAAGCATGGAAATAGCTTTTCGCTTTGAGGAAGACAGACCATTTTTGGAAGGAAACAGATCTAATCCGTGCAGCCCAACTAATTTTAGCCGATTACACGTAGCTGATGTGGACGGCCTACCCGACCTATTAATCATCTTGGCTGCATTCTATGACTTTAATTGTCTAACCGGAAATAGTTGTAAATTTCATAATTCTTTTAAATCTCCATTTTAGTGCCACAGATGTCTACATCGCTTTGTTTACCTGATCTCGCAAGATTCAGGACATAGGGAGAAATATCCGATATCTTTTCTCATTCCAGAAGTAATCACGGACCATATCGTCTTTACACTACAATGAAATAGATTTATAGCAATATTTTTTAAAATCCACCACTATATCATCCGTTGTCAAATGTATAATGATAGTATTATTCGTTATTGTAACGGTCTTGAATTTTAGCCAATTTCCTTTTCTCTTATGATTAATGTTAAGGAAATTAAATATTTAATTACAATTAATGGGTATTATTCCATTAACTCCTTCCATTGAGGGGCATAAAAATCCTATGACCTTTCCACCCATCCCCACGTCACTTGCCATTGCAAAAGAAAGGAGAGAGGAAGAGGGGGCAAGTTAGAGAGAGAGAGGTGTATCACTGAAGATCAGCCTTCATCGCAGGAGATGTCGACATCGAATCCGAGAAGGAGTGTGCGGATATGTGATCAGAAGGAACCATGACGACTGCAGTCAGGTTAGGCAAGCTTTGGAGTTGAGGTATGTATCGGTCTAGGTTTTCGTATAAATATTGATTATGTTAAAATAGATCTCTTGTATGTATCTGTTTAGGATTACGATCTGTAACTGATGTGTTGGTAAAGGATTTTACGTATGAGTATCGATGATGCCGAATAAGACCCTTATTGTATGTATCGGATTTACGTGTATACATACAAACAATGATCGAATCCGGATTGCGATCAGTAAATGTATATATCGGTCTAGGTTGCATATGAATATCAATGACATTTGAAATATATATATATCTTAATGAATGGATCGTTTTCGTAGGTTAATATGTATGATTTGATTTCACATAAAACATCGTAGTCTATGTATTGACTTAAGGTTGCATATGAATAAAGACCAAATCTCGAATATGATCTATAATTGTATGTTTCGGTTTCGCAAGATAATACACATATGAGATAACTTGATTGGGGATAAGACATTTTAATTATATGTGGATCCTTCAAATAATCCATCTAAATACCATTTGAATCTAGAAACAGATTTTCCATGTATATTTCAAATTTATCTGGACTATATTACAAGTTTTCATTACGTATGATTCCATGAGTTAGAGACTTGTTAGTCATTATGTTATAAACTCGAGAAGTCTCCTCCATTTTGGATGATGTCTTTTACATACAAGTACTTTTCTTTGGAGTTGGCACATATCATGGGATATATTAATCCAACGAAGGAATGTTATATCAAGTATTTTCTCCAAATCAAATATTTGAATCTTGAAACAATTACAACTTTTACTCGATAGCGTGACATGAAATAAACAGATTAGGTGTATCACATATTTCGATTAGAATATCTGAACGCTCTAAAAGGAAAGGTCTAAATTCCTACCACTTGTTTCCTAATGCTGGCGTTGAATGGAAAACAAGTAGAAATTTAAAGAACTCAGTATGTTTAAAATAATTTGTTAGAATCACAGAGGCAAAAGCTAAGTCCTCTACAGTTGTACCTATACTGTCATGTTAATGCCGCAAAGAGCAACACCGCAGGGGACGTATGGTTGCAAAGAACCATAGAGGCAAAAGTTAAGTCATCTATAGTTGTAGCTACACTGTCAAAGACCGCAAATGCCAGCGGTTGAAAACATCTAACAAGATACGTATATGAAAGTTATACAAGAAAATTGGTTTATAAAGGTAAACTATTATGAGTTATGCAAGAAAATGGTTTAAAAAGAGTAAACCATTACATGTTATACAAGAAGTGATTTAAGAAGGTTAAACCATCAAAGTCATGGAGGTTAAAATGCAAAATGATTTATATGATTTAAGAAGTATGTAATTTGCTATGTATTTTATGAAATAAGGTCCACAAGTTAAAAGAAATGGTTGTCTTATCTACTTATGCAATTTACATGCACATCCATGTGTTCGAAAGAAGTCAAATTATACATGATAGCATGGGAAATATCTAGACACGTAATGATATGTATCCATGAAAATCTAAGTACGTGATTTATAACGGATCAAGGACCATTAGAATACCCATGTATGGACCCCGATGCATACTGGGCATTACATTAGGCTCATGAAAATCTATGTTTGCCAATTTCAGGTGAAGGACAGGGTTGATTGCATATTCTGGATCATGCTACGGATTCCACGAGATTATGACATAGTATGATTCAACTGGTGAAGTTTTAGAGGATATTTGTATGTCCACAGGAATTGTTGAGATGTTGTTTTAATTCACAGTTTAGTTTTTACAAAAATACCCTAGTTGGAGTTGTAATAAGGGAAATCTTATGCAACTCTTAATTTGAAAGGACTTTTTATTTGATATTATCTCTGCTCATTGATTGTCATGCATGTTATTGGTAATGGTCCGGTCGCACGATCTTCTATCGCATGTTTCTGCCCGTCGTCGCGACCCGTTCCGTTACAGTTATTGAATTATTTTTTATACTTGATTAACGGAGAATTTCATATTTGTTGCTATCACTACAACAAAATTGAGCTATAGTGATAGGTTTTTCAAAATCCATCACTAAATCAGTCGTTCTTAAATATATAATGACGATATTATTTATTACGAAATGAGTTTTCGTACTCAGAATTAGCGACGAATATCATATATGTCGTTATATCATTAGCAACGTTCCATATAGCGACGCTTATCTGTTGCTATTTTTCAAAATATCAACTAATCGTCGCTATTTTTTTAGTTCAAAATTTAGCGACGATTAATAGAAATTTGAAAAATAGCAACAGATAAGTGTTGCTATGTGGACCGTTGCTAATGATATAACGACATATATGATATTCGTCGTTGATTTCAAGTACGAAAAATCATTTCGCAACGAATAATACCGTTGTTATATATATTTAACAACGTCAATTTAGTGACAAAGTTTGAAAAAACCGTCACTATAGCTCAACTTTTTTGTAGTGTATATTTAGCAACTGTAGATATAGCAATGCTTATCGATTGCTAATTTTTAAATTTTGACTAATGATCGTTAAATTTCAAATAAAAAAATTAACGACTAATAAAAAGTTCAAAAAATAGTAACGGATAAATGCTGATATATACACCGTCACTAAAAATATAACGATGGATATGTCATTGGTCGCTAACTTTAAGTATAATAAATAATTTCACAATGAACAATAGCGTCCTTCTATATTTAACAAAGGATAATATCGTGACAAATTAAAAAAATATCACTATAAACTTATTTGTTGTAGTGTTATATGAATGGTGAATGACGAATAAGATACAATAAGATATAACTAATTTGTCTTCTTTTGGTAGAAGAGTGTTCGATTGATAATCTGAGATTATTTTTTCCAAAGATTATTTAGTATTTCTCTTATGTTCAAACCTATAACTGGAATAAAATAAAAAAGATGTCGGTTTGTTTGTTTCCAACTCACGTGAGCACATATTAGTGCCTTTCTTTCGATTTTTAATTGCGATTTTTCATGAAAGTTATACACTCCTGATCGTGTCTTGCGTAAGTTTCGAAGCGGTGCAAAGGATTCCTACACTGTGCAATACAAGTCCGCATCTTCATTCCATTGATTATCGAGGAAAGATCAATGGAATGACCGCATGGATTACATCATATCACAGTCGTTCCCATTGTGCTAGCTAGAAGTATACAGAGTTATGGGGGATTATATGGTATGGTACAAACGCATTATACGAAGATGCATCAATAGACAGATATGTATATTAATCTTTGTTGTAAGCTCACCATTGTTTCCTCATCTTTCTCTCGCTCATTTAATACAATTTTCTAACAAAAGGGATATTACATGTGTCACAGTTCTACGAAATCTTTCGACTTGAAGCACCATATGACCATATTTCATTTGTTGTTGCATATTCCTACCACTGAATAAAAAGACACCATCTAAAGATAATTCCGAGATGGTCTTGAGGATGAGGAGGGTGACAATGGAGATGATGGTTAGGAGAAGTGTTGAAGGCATAAGGGTAATATGGGTATTTGTCATGTAGTGGAGTAGTCCCTATGTAAACCCTAACCCTAAATCCTCTCTATATAAAGAGGATTAGGGGTCTAATGACAGTCATCTAAACCTAATTGCATACCATTCAACATGGTATCAGAGCCCTAGGTTTATTCCTAGGGATCTGCGCCGCCCCTGCCCCCCCCACCCCCTCTCTCCCTCTCTCTCGATCGGCCGCAGGCCTCGCCCCCAACTCGCCGACCCGACCGCCGCCCTCGACCTCGGCATCGACCCGCCTCGTCCTCGCCATCGCCTGACCTCGCCCCTGACCCCGACCCCGACCTCCCACGCAACCCCGACCCCCCATCGCAACCCCGACCCCGACCTCCCACCGACCCCCATCGCCAAGCCCCACGCACATCGCCAGTACCCCCATCGCAACCCCCACCTCCCACCGACCCCCACGCACATCGCCAGTCCCCCCATCGCAACCCCGACCTCCCACCGACCCCGACCCCGACCTCCCACGCAACCCCGACCCCCCCCCCAACATCGCCAAGCCCCATCGCCAGTCGATCCCGCTTCGCCTCCCATCGATCCCGCCAAGCCCAGTCGCCATCGCCTCCCATCGCTCAGTCGCCATCGCCCAGTCGCCTCTGCGACCGCCTCGCCTCCCATCGCCTCCCCAATCGCCATCCAACCCCCCCCCCCCCGCCAAGCCAATCGCCTCCCACCGCCAAGCCCCATCCCGCTTCGCCTCCCACCGCTCCTGCGACCCCGCTTCGCCACAGACCCGACCCTGACACTGTCAAGGCCTTCTCACCGGATCCCGAAGGCCCCCTCTGACTCCTGCTACTCGTCGACATCAGCCAAGGCGTTACCATCCCTTGGTGCTACCAGCCAGGGTCGGTTCCCTGTGAATCGCTCAAGAGTTCAAGTTCCCCTTTCGCCATCGCATTTTGTTGATTTTATCTTATATGTAAACTGTACTATGCATACATATTGAAATGAATATATAAAAGAGAGAGAGAGAGAGCCGCATACGATCAGGTGGCGGTATAGGTCGATTACGATTCTCCTATAGGGTACATCATACGCTCCCATGGCATCCGGGGTACCTACTTCAGAAATGGATGGAGGTGGTCATTCAAAAATGCCATCCTTCAGATTCATACCAAAATTCGATGCAACGAACTACTCAATGTGGTCCCGGCTGTTCCTGATGATTGTTCGAGGATACGACAAAGAACATATCCTTCTCGAAGAAGAGCCAACTAATAATATTGAAAAATATGCTACCTGGGTTAAAGACAACGCCATGGTTAGCTCGTGGATCATGGTTAGCGTCATTGACAGGATCGCCCAGGAGTTAGTCTACTATGAAAGTGCCCACGATATGTGGAAGTCCTTGCTAGCCACCTACGGGCAAGATAAAAATTCTACAAAAATGTATCAGTCATTTCATGATCTGATGCATATGCGTCAGAATGGCCGCCCTCTATCGGAGTATTTTTCTGCACTCAAATCCCTGGTTGCAAGCTACAACGTATGTGCTCCTCCCTGCACATGCCCCACTCAACGGCAACATCGTCAGCATATGACAACTATGATCTTCCTTGGTGGATTAGATCAGAACTTTGCCGCCCCTCGGGATCAGATGATCACCTCTCCTACTCTCCCAACCATGGAGGAAGCATACAACACATTGTGTCGGCTTCCTACTGCAACGGCCCCTCTTACAGACACTACCAGTCAAACAACGGCGCTCGCTGCATCCGGGCGGAATTTTAGAGGCAGCTATAGAGGCAGAGGACGCGGTCGGCACTTGCAAGGACGAGGGCGATCACACATACAGTGCACCTACTGTCGTAAATTAGGTCACACCGAAGATATATGCTACAACAAACATGGACGTCCAGGACCATCGGCTCGAGTCGCGACTACAAATGTTGAAGGAGGTTCGATCGAAATCCCGAAAAAGGATTTTGAAGATCTTATGCAGCGGCTATCAGAAATGAATCATAACGAGGTGACCACTTCCGAAGATATCGCCGCAATCGCCCAAACAGGTACGGTCTTTGCTTCAGCTAGCCATCACAAACACTCACAATGGCTTATTGATACGGGGGCCTCCACCCACTTGTGTGGAAATCCTCGACTCTTCCGGAAACTCAGAACAGCCCAAAAAGGGAAGACTGTTCAAGTTGCTGATGGACGATTGTCACCAGTCACAGGAGTTGGGGATGTGCACCTTACCCCTACGATTGAGCTGCATAATGTTCTATTAGTCCCAGACTTCCCGCTTAGTTTACTCTCGGTCAGCCATATATGTAAAGAACTTCGATGCCAAGCAATATTTGACGCTTCTACTTGTGTTTTTCAGGACATACTGACTGGGAGGACGATTGGTACGGGTCGTGAAGAAGGAGGCGTCTACCACCTTGACAACCCATCTACAATGGTCGCCTATTCACAAACTACTGTAAACCAGTTTAATCTTTGGCATCAGCGTTTAGGACATCCGTCAGTCCACAAATTGTGTCGAGTTATCCCACAAATGTCCCCCATTAGAACTATCACCTACGAAGCCTGTCAAGTTGGGAAACATCACCGAGCCACTTTTCCCTCATCTGGTAACCAACAATCTACTGAAAGTTTTGATTTAGTTCACATGGATATTTGGGGACCCAGTCGGTATCCTAATCGACTAGGTCATCGTTACTATCTTGTCCTCATCGACGATTTCTCTCGCGTTGCATGGGTATTCCTTTTGAAAAACAAGTCGGATGCTACTATCTTTATTATTCAATACATTGCAAAAATCAAAACTCAATTCGGCCGGACTATCAAAACCTTTCGCTCTGATAATGGACAAGAGTTCTTTTCTCATGACTTGCAAAGTCTGCTTCTTAACCAAGGCATTGTGCACCAGACCACCTGTCCATACACTTCTCAACAGAATGGTGTTGCTGAACGTAAACACCGTCATATCCTAGACACCGCATGCACCTTACTCCTTGCCTATAATGTCCCAACACTATATTGGGGAGATGCAGTGTTAACTGCGACTTTTCTTATCAATAGACTCCCATCTACAACTTTAAAAGAACAGATACCGATTGAGATTCTTTTTCCAGGAAAACCCCTATTTCCTATCCAACCACGGGTTTTTGGGTGCACTGCGTTTGTTCATCTTCATGCACCAGGCAAGGACAAGCTTGTTGCACGTGCTGTCAAATGTATCTTTCTTGGGTATACTACAAGTCAGAAAGGATACCGATGCTTTGACCCACGGACACGAAAACATTTTGTAAGCGCTGATGTTACCTTCTTCGAGTCCATACCTTACTTTTCTCCCCCAACAAATGTTCAATCCTCAACTCCTTCCAACATCACCTTTCCAGTACCAGTTCCAACTCCACAAAGCCCTACGTCTCCTTCTGAGCCAGTGCCACCTCCTCAGGTATGCTCCCCAACTCATGATGTGGAAAATAATGTTGTTGCAGAGAATCAGGAAGACCTCCCTATAGCTCAACGTCGCCAAGCTCGACAATATCCATCAGTTTATCGGACTAAACACCCCATCAATGCTGCAGTGTCTCTCGCCAAACTTACTTCAGCCTATAAGAACTTTGCGCAGGCTGTCTCAGATACTGTTATTCCAAAGAACCACACTGATGCGTTACGGGAACCACACTGGATTCAAGCAATGCAAGAAGAGATGTCAGCTTTGGAGTCCAGAAATACCTGGACACTAGTGGATTCGCCAGCAAATAGCCATGTCGTTGGCTCCAAATGGGTATTCAATGTCAAGTACAATCCAGATGGCTCCGTTGCACGCTACAAGGCTCGTTTGGTTGCCAAAGGGTTTACCCAAACCTATGGCATTGATTTCTTCGATACCTTTTCTCCAGTAGCTCGTCTATCGACGGTACATATTCTTATTGCTGTTGCCGTTCAGCTAGATTGGCCTTTACACCAACTAGATGTCAAAAATGCCTTCCTATATGGTGACCTTCATGAAGTGGTTTATATGCAACAACCACCTGGATTCGAGCGACAAGGGGAGTGTCAGAAGGTATGTCTTCTACGCAAGGCAATTTACGGTTTGAAACAAAGCCCTCGAGCATGGTTTCACAGGTTGTCAGAAGTGTTACATGTGATTGGATTCAAGAGATCGTCGTCTGATCATTCCTTGTTCACGAAGAGGACTACGAAAGGCACAGTAGCAATGCTGGTATATGTTGATGACATCATTCTTACAGGAGACGACTACGAAGAAATTGCCAAAGTAAAAATGCAGCTTGCAGAACAATTTGTGATTAAGGATTTGGGACATTTACGATATTTCTTGGGGATTGAGATAGCTAGATCAAGGCATGGGCTAGTAATGTCTCAACAAAAATATGTCACTGATCTATTAACAGAAACAGGGATGCTTGGGTGTAAGCCAGCACATATCCCCATGGATCCTAAAGGGCGGATCTTCGAGGAAGCAGCACCAGAGGATGCTAGCAGATACAGACGCCTAGTGGGTAAATTGCTCTATCTCACTATTACTCGTCCCGATATCACTATGGCAGTTGGAAGACTTAGCCAGTTTATGGATTCTCCCACTAGTAATCACCTTGAGGCATGCATGATGGTCCTTCGGTACATCAAGCAGTCTCCTGGGAAAGGATTACTATTTCGCAAAGACGGCAACCTCAACCTTGTAGCACACTCTGATGCAGACTATGGAGGATGCTTGCAAGACAGAAAATCCACCACAGGTTTTTGCACATATTTAGGGGGAAACCTAATCACATGGAAGAGCAAGAAGCAAGCGGTGGTGTCACGATCCAGTGCTGAGAGCGAATACAGAGCCATGGCACAAGCAGCAGCTGAACTTGTGTGGGTCAAGTCTGTACTAACAGACCTTCATGTCAGGACCAATGATATTATGGAACTAAGATGTGATAATCAAGCAGCAGTATATATTGCAAATAATCCCATGTTTCATGAACGCACGAAACATGTGGAGATCGATTGCCATTACACAAGAGATCTCATACAAAAAGGACAATTACAGACACAGGGTGTTACATCCACAGAGCAGACTGCAGATATACTTACAAGCCATTAGCAAGGATCCAGTTCGAGAAATGTTGTAACAAGCTGAGCATGTATGATTTATATGCTCCAGCTTGAAGGAGAGTGTTGAAGGCATAAGGGTAATATGGGTATTTGTCATGTAGTGGAGTAGTCCCTATGTAAACCCTAACCCTAAATCCTCTCTACATAAAGAGGATTAGGGGTCTAATGACAGTCATCTAAACCTAATTGCATACCATTCAACAAGAAGGATGAAGCGTCTACTCCTCGTAGATGTGTCCGTAGTCGAAGGTGAGAACGAGAGAGTTGTTAAAGTGTAGGTTGGGCTCATGTCCGACCGTAATATTTTGGATATTTTTCATAGAAAGCATCATCAGGAATTGATTTTGAAACTCCATTTCATGAGCATGCATCATCATGTGCTCCGTTGACAGCGCTAGCTCCGAGATAGGAGAGAAGAAAACATGATATTGGCCCCTCTCACCATTTATCAGGCACTTTACATAGGAGACATCGGCATCGATGATGGTTCGCGAAATTCATAGATTGATCATGATGATCAACTATGGCATATTGACCAAATGATGCCTCAAGCATCCCAACAAAAGCATGAAGAAAGAATGCCAAAGTTACAATACTTTCATATGGAAAACACCACTAATGTAGTTCTTCTTTATTACTTGAGAATAATGTTGTGTGTAATGTAAAAATCATTTTGTGTCAAAACGATGACGACATGTGTTTAGGAATATGATGTTTGAGATTTTTCGATCGAAGATTTTCACTATTCGATTAGTTTAATGAATGTCTTGATGATTATTTTAAGGATATGTTGATGATTAGTTAACTAAATGTGATCATATGTATACTGCTCCTACTCAAGCAACTGTAACACCTTCGTTTGGTTGCAGGGTTGGGTTGGCCCAACCCGGGTTACCCCTCCAACCAAACAGCCCAATCCTCCTCACAATTTACTATTCACAGGGGTACCCCTGCCCAACCCAACCCTGCAACCAAACGAACCCCTACGCGTTGCAGTAGTAACAAAACAATGAATGTCCGTTACTAAACAACAACTAGCAGTAGTAGCTGGGAGGAGAAGCAAAAGCGTCAAAATTTTAGTCAGTTGCTTGTGGGAGATTGGATTGTCTG
This sequence comes from Ottelia alismoides, assembly GCA_037367405.1. Classification (NCBI taxonomy): domain Eukaryota; kingdom Viridiplantae; phylum Streptophyta; class Magnoliopsida; order Alismatales; family Hydrocharitaceae; genus Ottelia; species Ottelia alismoides. Next base: position 123,471 of record JAZKJV010011645.1, read on the forward strand.
TTGTGCCATGGGCTGCAAGAGACTCTGATGCATGTCCCGGAGCCGCTCGATCTTGATCGAGCTGTTCCCACGAATTCGCACTTTTCGTGGGCCCGAATCATGCGAATTCGTGGGAACCACTCGATTAAGATCAAGCGATTCTCGGGCCTACAACAGAGTCTGTTGTAGCCCATGACGCAACAGACGATCTAAATACTGCTTGTGGCAATGGCTTTACCAAAGCTGTTGTAAAAGTTCTAGTAGAATTTAAAATGAAGTTTCCATTTTGTACATAGTAATGGCATCCAATCTTTGAAAAGTCACCTGTTTCAAACTTTCTATTTTTTTGTAATAAGATATTTACATAATCCCACGAATATGGTTAAACCTTATTCCATGACCGTTGGAGCGGAAGCCATTGCCTCAAGCAACGACTTCCTTATGAAGTAAGCTGTTGCATGAGGTCATGGCTCGGTTATGGGAATAAATAAGAAAGTGCATTGGCCGCATATGTGAATAACATTTCCGACATGAAGGGCCCGTTCGGTAGGAGAATAAGCAGGAATAAGGACGGAGAATAAGGGGAATAAGGGACTATTCTCCGTTCGGCTGGAGGATAAGAATAAGGAGAATAAGGTGAAATAAATGTAGGTAAGGTAGGATAAAGATAAGAATAAGAGTGAAATAAGATGAAATAATAGGGAATAGTCGTACCACGGGGAATCGTGTTGGGAGGAAAACGGGGGCTTATTCCCCTTATTCCATTCCCCTTAACCTTGTACCGAACTAGGCCGAAGTGTCCTAAAAAAGTTTTGCAGGTTTGGAGAAAGAAGAGGCCAGATGAGTCGACGGGGGCTTGTTTTTTTAATGGATAATTCGACCACCTCAAAATTTTCAAAATGGACTGGACTTGTACCTTTGAATGATAGGGATCCTTGCTGGATTAGATCTATAGATGAACCTCACGTTTAGGTAACCACACACTTACTTGGCAAGATTAAAAGACGATAATATCGAAAAGCTATTAACTATTTTGCTTATTGGTTAGCGCTGACGTTCTTTTTAGATCATCACGCTGACGTTTATTTTAATTTTCAAGTTATATTTTATTTTATTAAAAATACGACTATTTATATAACCTCGTTTTTACTATCAACTTTGATTTTTTAATATATTGTGTTTATTGCGTGCACAATCCCTTTAATAAGCATAATAATGCGATCAACGCCTCCCATGCAAACCGGAAGCCTTTCTCCCTCTCCTCACGTGCCATCCCCGCGCAAAAGGGACGTATAATGCAAAATGTCTTCCACGCGGAGGAGCCTTTCTCCCTATCCTCACGTGCCATCCCTGCGCAAAAAGGACGTATAATGCAAAACGTCTTCCACGCGGCGGAGGGCGCGCTCAACATGTCGCTGCATTTATCTGCACAGTACCGTTGAATCACTCTGGACAGTCCAGCGGCTTTAGTCGGTGTCCTCTCCACGTGGCACCTCTGACAGTCAAACGATCGACACTCACCAAATGCCCCTTCTTTCCGCGGAATTTACCCCAAACACCATCTCTCCGAACCGTCCCACTTCCGTGGCCTCGGGGGCACACCTCGGAATCAAATACGCGCGTCTCCCCCGGTTTCCTCGCCACCTCTTTGCCCATACCTTATTTTTAATATATAATAATAACTACACGGTGTTCTCTTTTTTTATCTCCGCCTGATTCTAATTCCAATTCCAAAACAAGAAACGAAGGGAAGAAGAGAGCCCACAATCGCCGGAGCTGATGGCGGAGAAACCGCAAGGCATCCCATCATAACCCCCCTCCTCTGCTCCCACACGCGCGTGCTGACCATGTATTCCCGTTCTTACCCTTCCCCCCTTCTTCTATTTCCGCCCCAACACCCTCCTCGGCGCCAACCACACCTCCGCCCGCTTCTGCTCCCGTTAGGGTTCTTCGTTTTGCTTCTCTGTAGATTCCACCTTCGAATTCCTTCCCTTTTACCCCTCCGATTCCCCCGACGACATGCAAACAGCGGCGAGATCGAACGGCGGCGGCAAAGCCAAGACGCTTCTGCTGAGATTCCTCCTCCTGGGGGCCTTGGTGATCTTCCTCCGACTCGCCTTCGTCATCACCATCTACGGTGAACGATGCGATTCCGGCGACTTCTGTTTCTTCTCCTCGCCGGAGACCCTGCCGGTTGCAGGCTCCGGCGGGGTGGCCACCGGTGGCGCGAAGGCCTATGCGCGGACAGTAGGTGCTCCGGCGGCGTGGACGACTCGGGAGTGGCGTAAGGGTGTCGGATACTACACCGCTGTGTTCCAGAGCCTTGCCGCGGAAGGGTTCATCTCTACAGCATCGAAAGCGCTCTGCTTGGGGAGCCCCATGGGGCATGAAGCATTCGCACTTAAGGAAATTGGGATCGAGGATGCTGTCAGTGTAGCGAAGGTCGAATCTCCGCCTCTTGTTGTTGCTGCTGACTTTCTCCGGCTGCCGTTTCCGCAATGGCACCTTTGATTTCGTATTCTGCGGTCTTGGGATTGTCGAGAAGTCTAAGTTTGCGGCAGATCTTGCCGCTGAACTTGCACGGACGCTGAAACCCGAAGGGCTTCTAGTCGTCCATTTGTCGTTAGATTGGAGATCTGTATAGCTTCAATTCTTTGTTGCGCCTCTTCTCTTCCTGCGGATTAGTTAAATCCCACGAGATTGACGGACTGGATTTGACACAGGTCCGTGAGCTCGTGCTGCGGAAGGGGGATGGCGGTGAGATTCTTGGCACTGGACACACGTCTGGTGGCGAAACAGTCAATAAGTGCTCGATACCGGAGCACAAGCTGCAGATTTTGAAGTCTGCTGAGATTTTGATTGAAGAGGAGCCGCTGAAACCATGGATTACACTCAAAAAGACTTGAAGAACATCAAGTCCCTCCCGTCAATGGCTGATATTAGATTCAAGCGCAAATATGTCTACATTGATGTGGGTTCACGGAGTTATGGATCGAGTATTGGTAGTTGGTTCAAGAAGCAATACCCAAAGCAGAACATGACCTTTGAGATCTATGCCAATTGAGGCTGACAAGGCATTTCACAGCGAGTATGCCACTAAGAAGGGTGTCACTCCTGCTGCCTTATGCTGCTTGGGTACGGAATGAGACTCTCTCCTTTGAGGTCAATCATGAGCCTGGTGACCCAAACAATGAAAGGCGTGGGATGGGTCGAATTCGCTCTGCCTCTACTGCACCTAACCCCGGAACTGTAAATACTATACAAGGTTTTGATCTGGCAGAGTGGATTAAGAGCACTGTGTCAGAGAAGGACTTTGTGGTGATGAAGATGGATGTGGAGGGAACTGAGTTTGATCTTATACCTCGATTGTTTAAAACTGGTGCCATCTGTTTGATTGATGAGCTGTTTCTGGAATGTCATTATAGTCGATGGCAGAAGTGCTGCCCCGGGAAGAGGTCACCCAAATACCAAAAGAATTACGGCCAGTGCTTAGAGCTGTTCTCTTCACTCAGGGAAAGTGGTGTTCTCGTGCATCAGTGGTGGTGAAGAGGTGAGCTTCTCTTTGAATGAAAATGAAATAACACACACACACACACGAATACCCAGACTTTTTTTTAGTTTGTTCACTTCTTCTGTAACTGTTAAACTGTAATATCGTGTGGTTGTTACGCTTTAAGGTGTCACCTTTGCATTTTTCTTTAATAATGAGAAAGAACGTTCATGTTTGTCCACTTAATCAATTGGGAAAACTGCTTTTTAAGGAAACAATGCTACGGGCTGATAGGTAACTTTTGCCTCTTAGCTGTGTGTTGATTTTTCTTTTATGTCATGAATTATGGATATTCTTATATTCAGATTTTGTATACTTGAAGCGCCAGTCACATGAGGAATATGTTGGAGAAAATTTTATGGTATGCATGTGAGTGTTAGTCTATTTTATAATTCTAAGTCCATCATGAACTATGCTTTAAGTAGGCTAAGACAATCATTGACTAAGTAAATCATAGACTAAGCCCCATGCCCCATAGGACATTAAGATTGCAGTTTTGGGCTAAACAATGCCCTATATGACACTATGATTGCATTTTTGGGTTGCATGATGCTTAAAAATTCTATAACTAACATCCAACCCATTCAAACATGGTATAGATAGGGGTTTTTACATCATCATTTCAGATATCCCGATATATCGGCGGTATCAGTATCGTCAAAGGATCGATACCGATATGTGACTATTTTTTTGGGTCCTTCCTTCACAAATGGGTGTCAATTGGGCGATATTTCGATGATATATTGCCGATATGTCGTCAAAATATTGTATCGATATGATACCAATATGGATACCGATGTCGACATTTAAACCCTCGATTTACATCCCACGGCACAACTTAATTGAAAAGTCAAGAAACCACTTGAACTTTCTATATCAATAGATAAGATCTCGTTTTAGTATATAGGGATGCCCACTAGTGCCCTTGTTGTTTATGTTCGTTGCAAACTCTTTTGGTAATGAAAGTCATGAGTGTTTGTGCTAGAGGGAGTTTGCCAAATTTCATTTGGAATGGTGGTTATGGCAATATCCTACTTATGTTATAATATGCTAACAACACGACTTTCTTCATCAAGGGAAGGCATTATGAGGCCCAGGCTGCTAGAGCACTTTTAGACATCTTTGAAGAACTCCTAGACACAAAGGTCAACTACCAAAAGTCCATCTTAATCTCATTTCACATGAAGGATCCTTGGTCTCTTGCTTGCTCCATTGATCTGATTCTCTCTTGAGGGAGCAAGTTTACCTACTTAGACTTACTTTTGGACATCTTTAAAGAAACTCCGAGACACAGAGGTCAACTACCAAAAGTCCATCTTTATCCCATTCCGGATGAAGGGTCCTTTGTCTCTTGTTTTCCCTATGTTCCGATTGTCTCTTGAGGGAGCATGTTATCCTACTTAAACTTGCCCTTGTTGGGAACTGATGGTAGAGTATTAGAGTTGCGGACCGAGGCCTCATCTTGGAAATGAATGGAGGGATGTGGGGAGAGGTGGGATTCTAGAGGCCTCATCTTGGAAATGATGGAGGGATGTGTGGAGGGGTGGGATTCTAGACTATCCAGTAGAGGTGGAAGATAATCCTTCTGAAATAGACTACCTGCTAAAGTTAGACTCACTTTCCTTCCTACATACGGTTTACCAAGATCGATAGGGGTGCCTTTGTAACACACCTCTTCTCCAGGACAATAAAAGCAAGGAAATATGTCTCTTCCTCAGAGCGCTCTAAAGAAAAAAAATTAGTTTTGCGTGTCACTAGCCTTAATGAAGTCACCTTACACAAGAACCCCTTCACCTTCTCACTTTCCCCGGCCAACCACCACCTCCATTACCTTTACAAAATTGTCCCACGAGGAAATATCATGGTTTCATATTTCGCGAAATTTCACCGAAATTTTGGTTTCGACAAGGAACCGAAATTTCGAGCGAAATGGTGATATGAGGACAGTTTTTGGTCATTTGTTCACAAATGGTGGTCGATATGGACGAAATGTCGTCGGAATTTCGACGAAATATCGTATCGACATGGTATCAATACGATATCCGAAACCGATATTTAAACCTTTGGGAAATACCCCAGATAAAGGCAGACTAAATTAGGCTCACCAAGACATTCAGAATTCCCTGCAATCGTGTTGTTAATGGTTTACTGATGATTCATGTAGATGGAATTTGACAGCAATCGTGTTGTTAATGGTTTACTGATGATCATGTAGATGGAATTTGACAGAACACTCAGATGATGGTAGGTCCCCTCTTTGACATCAAGAAAATAAAAACCATGCTTAGCCTCTCAATTCAGACTTTCCTCTAGTGAACTTAACAACCATACATCATATTAAACCCTCTTTCTAAAAAGTCATATCAAACCAATTGTTCCCCAAAACCCTTGTAAGAAATAAACATTGGGAAGCCATCCAGCCTAAGCAACCCATTCTACTTCAAAAGATGTCAAGATGGTCCTTACCTCCTCGATCACATGCCTCACAACATCTTCATGTTGATCCTTTAACAACCCATCAGTCGATCTTTCACACAAGTATCAAGCTCTTCTTATACAGATAATCATAAATTCCCTTTAGTGCCTAGCCAAACCTCTTGGTTCCCCTCCACTTCTTCCTCATTTACCCCCAGTCTCTCAATGGTGTTTCATTCCCTTCCTCTTTCAAGTCATTATATGGAAGAAGTGTATTTTGATGTCCCCCTCTGCCAGTCGTAACTAAATGGCCGATGGCCTCTCCTCTTCCCCAACGTGCACGGATCCAACCTCTTCTATGTTTGCACCTTGTTTAGCTGCTCGATCTAATGCAAAACCCCTTGATCCTCTTTTTGGACGCATTTAGTAAAATTTTGACCTATATTGGAAAAATTAGAGCGATTGGTGTCTAGTCGACAATGTCTTAATAGTTGAATTTGGGATGTGACCTAGCTCCCGTCACAGGTGCCAAGAAAGCTAAAGGACTTGTTGATTTGTCTTGAATCCTAACCATCCAACCCATGTTGAAGAACCTCGTATGCATCCCTTCCTGTCGTACTATACCTAGGGTTAGGCCTCTCAGTATATTTTGACTCTTTTCTTTCTCCACATAGTGAAAACTGATCGCCGCCGTCCGAGGACGTAGCCCAGATACGAGTGAACCTTGTAAATCTGTGTGTCTTCGTACTTGCTTGATTGATCTTGTTTGTGCGTGTTTGCTTCCGCGATTCGCAACAATATCATTCTTACAACTCAGCAATGGTTAGCCTCACCTCCACGATGTTCATTTGGCAATGATAGACCCCAAGGTATTGCCTCCCACCTTACACAACTCTATATAGATCGATTCAACGACCTCCACCTATCTTCCTCTCCCAAACCTAGGATATTCCACAAAGAATGATTGCATCAAGGTGTCACTAAAATCCCCTCCATGGCCACCCGAAAATCTTTCCTTCTTTAAAACTATGTCACCTCCAGCAAAAGACCCTGCCTCGTCACCTCTTCACCTTAACCCCCAATCAACCATGTTGGCTTCCTGTCCTCCTGAGCACTAGTCAACCCTGTGGCCCACTTCAGTTGCATGCGTATTGGCACTTGCCACTCACATCAACCCTCTTCCCTTATATGCCCCTGGGTAAGTCAGCTGGTATCCCAACCCTAATGGATGCCTCCTTCCCGTTCGCCTTCCTAGACTAGGCTTTTATGAGTTACCCTCAGCCTCTGCTAACACTGCCTTACCTCCAGTTCTGCACAGGAGACCCCACCAAGGTGCCCTTCCGACCTCCTTGGCTTCCCTTTGAAAACTCCCTTCCCCCCTGATTTTGCACCGAGAACCCACAATAGTGTTCTCATGACCTCTATGGGCCGCCTCCCAAATCCCTTTCCCCAGAAACCTTCTTCCAAAACCCCCCTTCCTGATGTGGCAATTTAAGAAGGTGTCAATCACAACTTTCAACTCTTTAAACTCTGCTCGACTCTGTGGATGGAAGATTATCCGGAACTCGCTTAATTGGTTTGAGTTCTTTTGACAAACTTCCATCCTCCATTATCAGGCCTGTTAGGGAGTGATCCCAGACTTGGGAAAAAGAACCATCTAGAAGTGGAGATGATGAAAGCTATTTGATGGGGAGAAACATTGATTGGGAATTGATAATCCACTGACGTAATTATGCTTTCCTTGATTCCTAGCTTAAGGGGCAAGTTGCACATATATGGCATTGGCCTCCACTTGTGACTCTTCGTTTGATATTGGCCCCTTGGTTCTGCAATCCATGCTCCGGTGACTATTGTATTTACATAATTCTGCACTATCGCCTAATGGCGCTTGTTAGTATAGCATTTAGATCGGTTGAGCATTTCTTAGTATAGCATTGTGCACTTGCATCTCCCTTTTTCGTGTTTGTTGTTGCATCTGGACCATTTGTTTTCTGGATAGTGTTCTTGTTGCATACCTTTTAGGGATATTTACACCCATAACCCTGAGTAATATCGTAATTACCCCGGAAACCCTCTATAATAACGAATTACACCCAGGACCCTGAATAATGCTTAACCTTTACATGGCATAACCCTGTGTCAAGTTCCGTCTTGATTATCCGTTAAATTTGACGGAAAAAATTTTATGTTGACCATTTTACCCTTCGAAACACCACCATATTTATAACATGATGCCATGCTTTAGATCAAACAAAATCATATCTCCCTCCATTAGGAAAGCTGGCCCGCTCTATCCCCGGCAACTTGTCCCCGCTCCGCCCCGCGCCTCCGCTCCGAGCTCGCGATCTCCAGCACCCCTTCCCCGTGCTGGCGAGCTCCATCTACCAGCCCCGCCCCCCAGCTCGTGAGCTCCATCTCCGGCCCCGAACCCCATCTAACGAGCTCCAGACATCCTCTGCAAGACCCTCCCCCCCCCCCTCCTCCTGGCAGCCAAGGCCGGCCCCCGACCTCAGCCCGACCCTCCTCAACCCCCCCCGTGCAGCCAAGGTCGACCCTCCTGGGCAGGCGAGCTCCACCACCACCACCCCCCCCACCCCCATGGCCTCCTCTACAAGACCCACCCCGCCTCCTCCTGGCAGCCACGACCGTCCCTCCGGCAGCCAAGGCCGACCCTCCTGGGCAACCGAGCTCCATCCCCCCCGGCAGCCAAGGCCAAGGCCGACCCTGCTGGGCAGGCGAGCTCCACCCACCCTCCCCCCGTGGCCTCCTCTGCAAGACCCGGCAGTCGAGCTCCATCCCCCCCCCCCCAGTGGCCTCCTCTGCAACACCCACCCCCGCCTCCTCCTGGCAGCCATGGCCGTCCCTCATGGCAGCCAAGGCCGACCCTCCTGGGCAGCCCCCCCACCCGCCAGTGGCCTCCTCTGCAAGACCCACCCCCGCCTCCTCCTGGCAGCCATGGTCGTCCCTCACCCCCCCCCCCCCCCCCCCAGTGGCCTCCTCTGCAAGACCCACCCCCGCCTCCTCCTGGCAGCCATGGCCGTCCCTCATGGCAGCCAAGGCCGACCCTCCTGGGCAGCCCCCCCCACCCGCCCGTGGCCTCCTCTGCAAGACCCACCCCCGCCTCCTCCTGGCAGCCATGGCCGTCCCTCATGGCAGCCAAGGCCGACCCTCCTGGGCAGCCCCCCCACCCGCCCGTGCCTCCTCTGCAAGACCCACCCCCGCCTCCTCCTGACAGCCATGGTCGTCCCTCACCCCCCCCCCCCAACCCTCCACCTCCTCCTGGCTGGGCAGGTCCCTGCCCTCCATCCGCGCGCCCCCGCCCCCAACGACCCCCTCCCCCGGGCAGCCCATCCGCACCCCTGCCCGCATCACCCGCGCGCCGCCCCCGGGTCCCCTTCTAGTTCGGAGCCCACCTCACGCCACGCCCGTCAAACCCAAGCCCCCCGCTGCCATCTCCGCCTGCACCTGCACACCCTCCCCCATCCAGTTTGCTCGGAATGCCCACCCGGCCTGCCAGACCTCAGTTCGGAGCCCGCAACCTCCCCCAGGAGAGGTCGGAGCCCGCAAGCCCTCTCTTCTCGTCACCCACCTTTTCCTCTCCTTTCTTTATTTTTCTTTCTTTTTTATTTTTGTTTAATCCCAACCGTGAGATTGCATATCGGTTAGATTAACTCAGCCATCTTGTTGAGTTAGTGAACCAAAGTAACGGAAGGTCGTGCATGTAAAACGGAGCAATTATTCAGGGTTTTCGGTGTAATTCGTTATTATAGAGGGTTTCTGGGGTAATTACGATATTACTCAGGGTTATGGGTGTAAATATCCCTACCTTTTATGGCTGCCAATAAATGAGTTTACGCTGCACCAACTCTAACTTCTAGCGGTGAAGCTTGCAGCAAAAAACTATTGGCCATAAAATAAAATAATTGGTTAAAAATTTGCAATAGCAAAGCTTGTTCGATATTGAAATTTTCTGTTAACCCAAAGCCCAACGCAAACGGAACCCATATTGTGCTGTTGGCTCGGCTTTCTTTTGATCCCACTTCTGCTTGTCTCTACTTTATCGACCATGCATGATCTCCACATGCATTACTACAATCTGTCCTCACATTTATTACCTCGACAAATGGCTTTACGGTTTGCCTTCATGTATTTACATGCTTTTATGGCTTTGCTAGGTCACCTGCAAACTAGCACACCCAACAACCTTTGGAATTCTCCAAGGTTTATTTAATTCGTGACGCCATTAAGCGTTGGATATTTCTTGAAATGGTGCTTCGGCATGTGTAATCTCATGTTAGCTTCCATTGTTAAGCTAGTTGATTGTAGTAAGAAACACAAGGAATAAAATGCAACTAAGAGCCGGAATAGAAGACAAGATCATTGCCGAAGAATGTCAGGGTCTGCCGGAAGCGGACTAGTAGAGATGGTTGTTTTAGTGTTTTGTACAATGTCCAGCCACCTCAATCGTTCATTCTGCTACATCTGCACATCCATGTGCTTCAGCCTATGGCAACCAGCACCACTCTCCAGCCTATACTCTATAGTAACTGACCTCTGTTCGTTTAACTTCCACCAGCCTCTCAGCCCACTGCTTTATTCCAGATGGTTTTCCGTGTCTCCGCCTCTTGCCGATGCTAGCCTCAAGCTTTCATCAACCATCTATAACTAAGCATGCCCTTCATCGGTTCCAACTATGTGTATTAGAGTGTTCCTTGTGATGGTAACCGGTTTGGATGGGAATGTAATTATCATGCCTTTCATCCTTTCTGCTCCTGGACTCCTTTGGAACCTCTTAACCACCCTGTCTTGTACAATAGCCGCTCACGAAAAAAAAGCTATGTGCCAGCGTAGCTTGATGTCACTAGGGCAGCTAACTCTGATGCCTTCTGCTTTCTTTATAATTCCACAACCAAAAGACTGTTAGGATCAGGTGATGCTGCTCATTTCAGGATCTCACAAATTGAGAAGTTATGGTTTGCATGTTAAGGGTATTATGATCTTATGTTATTCATCCAAGCTGCAGGCTCGAAGAATACCGATGGGTTGGATTTGCTGGGGAATGAACAGATCGAGTGAGCATTATTTAATTGGTCAAGCTTGAAGCTTGGTCCCCATACAGATTCCTTATACGGTTAATAATGGTGACTGTATTTGCTGGGGAATGAAACAGATCGAGTGAGCATTATTTAATTGGTCAAGCTTGAAGCTTGGTCCCCATACAGATTCCTTATACAGTTAATAATGGTGACTGTATTTGCTGGGGAATGAACAGATCGAGTGAGCATTATTTAATTGGTCAAGCTTGAAGCTTGGTCACCATACAGGTTCCTTATACAGTTAATAATGGTGACTGTATGTCAAATTATGATAGATACAAAAAACACTAGAATTCTGATCATGACGGGGGGTTCTAAAATTGGATGTTTATTTGTCTTTTCGCATCCGTGCATTGAACCGTCTGACTCGCAATTGTCGTCCATAATTCAAGCAAGTAATTTCTTGCATAGAGCATCATTCTAGGAGCATTGTACCTTAAATTTTACAGCTGCAATTTTTGGACAGGGAGAAAACAGTAGAACCATCTTCTGTTATGTATACAATCTCGGTTTGGTTTTGAGCTGCTGGATTGTTAGTCCTCTATTATGATCAACTTATAGGAAATATTATTCTCTTTGAATTAGGTAGCCCGCTTTTAAGTTAAGTAGACAAAACATGACATCAAATTGGCTGTATCGTACTATCCTGGACCACTCCAAGAACATGCTAAAGTCAAGGTCCTCTTCGGATTGGGACTTCTCAACCATTTTGTTGAATACCTTGAACCCTATACAGATCTTTTGTATGCTTTGGTTAGATGAAGGGACTGAGATCTTGTGGTACAGATATTCGGATCTGACTATGATCCATGTATGTGTATGTGTGCATGTATGTACGTCTTTTCAGCCAGGCTTGAAACGAAATCTTTGCATCTTATTGGTTTGTGATTATTCTTTCTGTGAATTACATTTATTTTGATATATTTCTTTTTAAAAATCTAGGGGCTTAGAAGAGTTGATCAAAGGATGGGGGACAGACCACTCGATCCACTTGTGAAGGGCGGTTGATTTAATCGACTTAAATATTTGGAAAATTCCACTTTAGCATTTATCATTGTCTTAAAAATGGATGTAATGATCTGTCTGGGGGTGGACTGGGGGTGGATCATTGGGCTGAGCCAGCCTGGATCTGGGTTGAACTCGATGTACATGTGGGCTGGACCCGGGTCCTCATTTTGCTGAATTTTCAATCACAAGCCACACCCAACCGAACCAGAGATGGTCTTGGATAGCCTGACCTGGCTCGCTATACGGGCACGTGGCTTTTGCATGGAACTTGCATGGGCGGGCCATGTTGGCAACACCTCTCCCTCCCTCTCTCTCTCACCTCCTCGCTACACGTTACACACAATCTCCGTCAGTCCACCCCCTCCCCGCAACCCTCCACGACCGCCCCTCCTCGTTGGTAAGCACACCACAAACTTTCTAATTATATAAGTGGCAATCTTTAGCATGAAAGAACTGGTCAATCAAATAGCTAACCGATTAACTCTGAGGGTGATGCTAGCTGAAATGGGAAGTTGCCTTGACACTCTCTTTTTAAAGTTGTCTGGCTGCTAGATCACTATACAATGCCTTGCAGGTTGGAAGTCCAGTCTGGAGTCGGAGGAAGATCAACCTTAAAATCATGGAAAATCGGACTTAAGTAATTTCGACCCACTTGCAGTGAGTCGACGACCGTTCCCTGCATCTGATCCTCCCCTGCGATCCCATCCTCCCAACCCCTCGTCGGTCACCCCTCAACGGCACCTCATCCCCGTGACCCTCACTGGCATCCCTTAAATCGTCGGGAAACCATACTAGCACCCATATAATGATGAGGAAGCCATGCCATGAGCTATCTCCCATACTCCATGGGCAGGATGAAGTTTTTATGGCGCAAATACACATATCTTATGTCCTGAGAATTGGCTAGATGCGAATGGGGAGTTCATCTTTGAAACTTCGTTCAAATTTACCCTGTTTCAGGTGAATCAAGCGTGGCTCTCATGCTTATTGCTTACACTTCGAGATACGAATAAATGCTGGCCGGACCGAGGATCTGCCTGGGGAAGGAATTTGCCTACATGCAAATGAAAGTGTCCGCTGCTGTTCTGTTGTGTTTCTTCACGTTCTGTGTGGTGGACTAGAGGAAGGATGTTGGCTACTTGGTTATGCTGACACTCCACGTCGACGGCGGGCCTCCTGTCTAGATTTCGCGCAAATGAAACTGCATGATCTGGTGGTGTTGATATACATTTTATGTTTCCTCTGCATTTTATTTGTAGATAATAACCTTCCTTGCGAGTGACTTGGTATACAACAGTTCAGCAAGATAACTCTGCTAAATTGTGCTGCCTTTGCGATTGGATTGAATGCTCTGAAATTATTGAACTTACTTTATGCTAATGATATAATTAACATCAAATAACGATTAGTCCGTGCTTTCCTATATTTAGAGATTGATGGGAGGCATCTAGATGAGAGGCATATTCATCTCTTGCATGAGAGGCATATTAATCAATCTCCTCCAACGTCAAGCCTTTGAGCAGGAAAAATGAGGGTGGGCCGAGACCGGCCCAAACTAGGGCCCATCCCTGGGGCCTTAGGCCGGTCAAGGGCCCTCGTTTTGTCTACAAATCTGGGCCCTGAACGACTCAAGGCTCGGAAAAATGTTTTGGGCCCGGTCTGAGCTTCTTACCCTAGTTGACCGATCGAACCTAATGCTCCATGTGGATGGAATGTTACTCCAAGTTAGTCTGTTCTTTTTTAACTAACAACCGATGCCAAGATAACTTGCCATAATTTAGGGCCTTGCGCAACTAGTTTATTTACTTCTTACAAATAGTGACTACTATTTGTCATACGTCATACTTACAAGGAACTGTGCGTGCTAATCGAATTGAATACCTTCGAATCCACTGGACTTTCGATTCATTTTAAAATTTTCGAATCCGAACTCGAATCGAATTGAAACAAATTTGCGAAGTTGAATTCAGATTTGATTCATTTTGAGTTTTAAAATTCAAATTTGTTCCATTTTATTTCGAACTTATTAAAAACTTGTAATTTTAAATGGGTATTTTATATTTCTATTTTTACTGCAAATTACTAAGATCGACTGAAAAGCTCTATAATCAAGGAAGATACACAATAGATAATATATATTATATAAAATACGTAACTTTTACGTATTTTGTATGTTTTTTGCTGTATAACTTTACTCTTTTTTCTTTGACAAAAGAAACATATAAATAAAAGTATATAAGCCTTATCAAAGGTATAGAACACTATTGATAAAAAAGCTAAACACATTATACTTACCATTGTATGTTGAAGTAAGATAAGACCAATCTCTTATACAAAATGAATGCAAATTGATCTTGTTAATTGAAATAACGAGAATAGTAAGAAATAACTTAGCATGAAAAAATCATTTCTTGCATCATGGTGATCATCATTATCTTAAGACAAAATTATGAATCATAAAATATTTTAAATATATATAGGAACAACTAACATAGTGGTGAGAACATCTTGCAAATTATTTAGAATATGATTAGTGTCATCTTAATAATGGTAGTCGTCACCATGGATTATCTTGCAAGGATAACCAACTAAACAAGAAGGAAGAGGAGAATACTTTGATATATCACAAACCAAGACAAATGTAAATGAGGAACTCAACATTACAAGACTATCGTGTTCATGTGCAAGAAGATGGAGCACCACCATCTACCTGATGGTTGATGATCTTTGATAAAGAATGAAAAGGAGAAGGGAAAAGGTATGATAAGGAATGTGGGAAA